>BROG01000057.1:0-600000 GCA_030159075.1 Atrina japonica
CACACACACACACACACATGACATCTCTTCCTTCCCTGCCATTTGTACATCTACATATGAATATATTTACAGCTAAAATGAATGCTCAAATACTTATGCATGAATAGTACTGTAATTGACAATTATATTAATATAAATTGTCATTTAAGAAACATTAAAGGATAGAAAAATAAAATAAAGTATTTGTTTAAATCATGTAATAAAAGCAGATTCAGGCCTAAAATTGATTCCTAGTCCTGGCAGGACCACTTCAGACCTGCATCATAAAACTTATATATATATATATACATGTACAAAAGTCTTGAAATATATCTCATAAATTTTTCTGCTTAACCATTTAGGCTTTTGGATCAACCAAAGTTAATTTTTTTTAGGCTACGGTAATTTTTAAGTTTTATGAAGCTTCAAAGTTTAACATTTTTTGTACAGTAATTCAAAATCTTGTGTAATATGATCATGTGTTAATCCTAATAATTGACATTTTGATTCTACATAAATGATAAGAGATTTATTTTGGTAATCATATTTCATACCTAAACACTAAATCATGTTACACACATTTTACATAACAGACATTTATATCAGAGCTTAGATATGACTGACATGGAGATGTAAAGCTGATCGGTTTCAAGAATAGGATAAACAAAAAATGTGTGCTTAGATAAATTTTATACAGGTAGTTATAAAGGGATGAAAGGCAACAGAACTTTATATATCAGTACAATTTCATGTATGAAAGCAGGGGTTTTAGTTTTTTATTTTTCTGATGGAAAAGTACTTTTTATAATACTAATACGGGGGAAATATATTCATACTATGATATTCAAAATGTACTTTTACTCTTGTTAAAATGGTACATAGTTAGGCCCTAGTGATACAAATTTTCTTTCATTTGTATCTTTATCATTATATTACATGTACACAAAATTGAAATCCAAAATTTAGAGAAAAAAAATTTACAATTGTTACAAACAAGAAAGAAAAGTATGTGCAAAAGACTGATCCATTATATCTTAATTTTACTGTTGAATTAATGAATCTGACAGTATTGACACCACTGGTTGATTGTACTGTCAATACTGACACCAGTTGTATTGTCAGTTGTGACATTTGATTATACTGTCATGTTGACATAAAATGTATTTTCAGTTGTCACATTGTTTGATTAATTTGTCAGTACTGACACCTCTTGTATTGTCCATTGTGACATTGTTCTATTGTACTGTCAGTACTGACACCACTGTTGTATTGTTGATTGTCACATTTGATTGTATTGTCAGTACTAACATCACTTGTATTGTCAGTTATGACATTATTATATTATATTGTCAGTACTGACATCACTGTTGTATTGTCAGTTGTCACATTTTATTATACTGTCAGTACTGACAATGCTTTTGTATTGTACTGTCATTACTGACACCACTGTTTAATTTACAGTTGTCACATTATTTGATTGTACTGTCATTAATGACACCACTTGTGTATTATCAGTTGAGACATTGTTTGATTATACTGTCAGTACTGACATTGCTGTTGTATTATCAATGACATTAGGACTGACGGCACTTATAAAGTGGTGTTAGAACCTCACATTATAAAAAAGTAGTGTCAACACTGACAATATGATAGTGACAGTAGAACTGACAATACTTATAAAGTCGTGTTATAACTAATTGACATTATGAAAAGTAGTGTCAAAACTGACAATATGATAGTGACATTAAGACTGACAGTACTTATGAAGTCATGTTATAACTTAACATTATAAAAAGTAGTGTCAACACTGACAATATGATAGTTACATTAGGACTGACAGTTCTTATAAAATCGTGTTATAACTAATTGACATTATAAAAAGTAGTGTCAACACTGACAATATGATAGTTACATTAGGAATGACAGTACTTACAAAGTGGTGTTAGAATATGACAGTATCAAAAAGTGACGGTAGAACTTGACAATATAAAAATATGGTGTCAACACTGACAGTACTTACTTGACAATATCAAAAAGGTGGTGTCAACCCTGACAGTGACTGTAACTGACAGTATAGCGCAGTCATTACTGCATTGTCAGTTTTTAAAATGATTCACAGCTTCGTCTGTTTCCGAAATTGATTCTTAGGACTGTTATTTGTTTACAGTTTTTCCGATTGTTAACTTTCAGACTTTCAGAATCTGACAACAATTTACCGAGACATGGCAACCATATAAATGTTTATTTACTCCTCATCAATCCTGGGACTGTATAAGTGATGTCCGTGAAGAGCAAATTGGTGTACTTGAAGGCTGGTAAAAATTATCCAATGGGATTTGTGTCAAACTATCTGTTTCCTTACTTAAAGTATCCAGATAATCTTTCTTTTTACCCAGTCGTCTTGTTACCACAATTCCACAGACAACAATTAAAACGATAAAAATGGTGGATATCACACCTATCACAACTTTAGAATCTACTCTGCGGATACCAGAAGGAACCACTGTTCCTTTAGTGGTGATATTTTCACAGTCCACCGTGTATAACTCTGTCTCAAAAACATACACTATACAGAAGTTGTATGTTGTCCGAGGTTTAAGGTTGGTGAATGTGTAGCGATTGGTATGTCGCCCAAGCGGAATGACTTTGAAATTTTCATTACTGTTAAATTCCTTGTATCGTATTTGATAGCTGGTTATCATTGTCCATTGGCTTGATGTTCCATTCCATGTTATTGTAATGTAGTCTCCCGATATACCATACGGAAGAAGTCTTATTGGTTTGTTATTTACGACCACCGACGTGGTACTGAAGTCGGACCCAATCTCATTTTCAACAACGCAAGTATAAGAGCCACTATCACTTTGGCGCAGATACCGTAAAATTAACGAACAATTATTCTCAATTTCATTTTTTCCACTGGAATATGATCCTGCCAGGAGAGTGCCATTTGGCAGCCTCCATTTGACTTGTGGGATTGGTATCCCAATGCCGTGACATTCTAGACGTAGTTCTTCACCAACACTCACATTGTAATGATCCTGAAATAATGGCAATGATTTTGGCTTACACGATGAATTGAGATCAGAAGTAGACAGTTCTCTAAGGAGTCTTCCGTGTTTATCCCTTGGAGAATGACATTTCAGTTTAGCGTCATCGAATAAAACAGAAGTATAATTCCCATGCTTTTCTCGTAGAAGTTCCTTTTTCATCCAAATTGCATTGCAGTCACATGAAAGTGAATTGTAATAAAAATGAATATTGGTTAATGATGGCAGTGAATTTTTAATGGTTTGTGAAAGTGTTGATAAGTTATTGTTATGCAAATATAAATTTTTAAGTTTAGGACAATTTGAAAATGAATGAGGATCTATGAAAACCAGTTTTGGATTGTCATGAAGTTGTAGTGTTATTAAGTCGGGAAGATTTGAGAATGCATTCTGTTCCACCACCAGTAGTTCTGGCATGTAACTCAAAGTAAGCATAGTAAGGTTCAGAAAATCGAATGCGTGATCTGGAATTTTGAGTATTGGATTGCCATCGAGATATAAATACTGCAAGTTTGGGACTAATGTGAGGTCATTTTGACTGACACTCGTTAATTTATTATTGGACAGATCTAGAATTCGCAGACCCTCGAGTCCATTAAATACATCTGGCTGTATCATTCTGAGTTGATTATTTGAAATTTTTATCATGATAAGACTTGAGAGTGAGTCAAAGATGCTCTTTTCTATTCTGCCGATGAAATTTTTTGAAAGATATAGCCAACGTAATGACGGCATACTTATGAACCATTGTTTTTCTAGATACATTATTTTATTACCATCTAGATAAAGTCTGCGAAGATAATTTAAACCACCAAATGCATGTTTTTCAATGGAATGGATATGATTTTTGGATAAATCTAGGAGCACAAGGTCCCGAAGTCCACTAAATATGCCGTTTTCCAGATGAGTCAAGCTATTATTGTGAAGATCAAGTGTTTGAAGTCTGGTCATTTTTCGAATTCGTCTGTCAACTTCGTATAACTTATTGCTGGAGGCATCGAAATGTTTCATGTTTCTTAGCGTGTATGGTAAATTGAGCCTTTTGATTTGATTAAATGATAAAATTAACACCTCCGTACTTGACGACACATTTTCCGGGGCAGAAAGAAGGTGGCCATTACTACAGTTTACAATCTTCATGGGATTGCTCAAAATTTTCCTTGATATTCGTCCAGTTTTGCACTCACAACTGCTCGGGCAATTTGTAGTGCTAGTAGGCAAAACACAAAAGCACACAGAAACCAATGCTAACAGGATAGAGCAACTGAAAACATGTAGAGGAAGCCTACAATTATTGAGTCTCAGCATGATTTTTGTAGACAGTCGCCTTTCATATCCATCAGATTAGTTTCTTGTCTACATGTAATATATTTCATGTTAATTTCACCTTTGTTTTTTCGTTCTTCAATACTCCTGCTAGTTTGATGTTATTTATTTATTTTTCATTTTGTTTATTTTTTCTTCTCGTATATTTTGTCTGTGTGCATCATTGGATGACAAACGTCCCTTAGATCTCAGCTTTGAAACTTTATAATTTGTTCTCTGTGCAGTGTATCAATTCTTTATGAAAACAAACATGATTTTTATGTCGTGAGATTATTATAGCATGCATGCATGTTTCTTTCTCTTAAATGTTCTGTGAAATATTTTGCTCCTGTGAAACACTATTATTCAGTCCTCATTAATTTCCGTCAAATTTTTAAAAGTATCTCCGAGACAAATAGTTGACATTGATATTTGGCTGATATGTCTGTATCATAGAGTCATCTATGCTTTCATTAAACCTTCATTGTTTAGAACTATACAGCATTCATATTTTTTGCAGTTATCTTGATGCGTATTTAAGTAATGTCGATACAGGAAATTGAGAATAACATTTTGTTAATGGACCACATATTGAGAAAGAATATATTGCATGGTCTTGATGTGAAAATCGTCTGCAGTATTTAAATCTGTAAATAATGCACAAGCCAAGACGAGGTTTTTTTTTATCCTTCAATCTGAAGAGTTAAACAAAACTCCTTGAAAGCACTAATAATTACATGCACCAGAGTCTGATTGGATTCCTGCATATTGAAAACAAGTGCAGATTTTTGCCTCTCTGCATGTTTGATGCAATTCCAAATCTTGGTTCACTTTTTGTTTCTATGGGAATGCTGCATATCTGAAAGACAAAACGTCATAGTAAGCATGTATTGTTCAAATGAGGAAATTAAAAACACGTGTCAAATCTGTTAATTTTCACAAGTTATATAAAGAAAACCACCAATGTATATTTCATCACCTAAAACTTCTGACATCCTGTTTACAGTCAATCCTGTCTTAAAGAATACCTCATCGTAAAGAGCACCTGCTAGTGTTTAACAACCTGGGGCAAAATATCTAGTACATTTGTACTGTCTACTTATACTGATGATATGAACTCTTATATTAAGGTCAACTGTCAATTAGGGCCACCATTATATATTCTGCCAAGAGTAGCTTTATATGCATGTTTTATTTAAATAATTGTCATCATTGTTATCATCATCATCACTATGTATCAATTTCATCATTACATTTTAGTTTTGTAGTCCATTAATGATGAAACCTAAATAGTTTATAGGTTTTTTCTGCATCAGTTAAGCACACAAGTTATTTAACATTCCCAATAACGAAACATGTTATGGGCTAATGAATTTATCATACTCAGACTGTAAAATATGAATATATTGGACTCTAAATGTCGTTCCTCAATTCCTTTTCGTAACAAGTCATCACTATAAAGTAGTTTGTTGCAGTATATGAAATGATCATTATTAAGTCAGGCTCTGGTATTTCAGATCATTTTTCAGAAATTGAAACTATATGCAACGATAGTGTCTATTTTAACTAAAATATCCAAGTACAAAACACACACACACACAAAAATGTTTTTCCCAAATTTCTGTTCAAAATCAGTATGTAACTTCTGGATAGCAAGTAAACAAAATATTTTTTTCTTAAACTTAATAAGCAATGATTGATACAATGTATACATTTTACTGTGGTCCAAAAGTATGGCGTCTTATTACATGCATGTCCAGAGCTTCCATTGACTTAACAGAATTCAATAACCAGTAATAGTCATCAACATACATCCCTAGGCAAACTGACATAAGCACATGACTTCAGTATAATCCCAATATTTATGGCATTCATATAGATTATATATTCAAATTCTCCACTCAATTCAACTTCTGAAATCAATACTGGGATATAAATCAGCATCCCAGTGGAATCAAAATACACTAAAATTTTCACAAGTGTCGCTTGGAGAACTGGAATTACTGCTGTACGATTTCTGAATTAATGCATGTACAAATTTTATGAGTGCCTGCTGCTTTTTGTAATGTTTCTGGTGTCACTAGACACCCTTGTAAAATGTTCAAGTGTGAGGCTGATGAATGCTCTTGATAAATAATTCATAATTTGCCAAACTTGTTCAAATTTGGATTACCACAGCTGAGACATCCATGTATTTATTATATAGAGATAATGATATCAAATATAGACCACCAAATGTTTCCTATGTGAATCAATCACCTACAGTGTAACACCTGACATATAATATTGTCAAAGTTTTTTTTCTTGAAGATTTAATTTTACAGGGCTTTTTCCTAGGTATTTTGGGAGTTAGTATCTACCCAGAATTGGGAACAATTGACAACATTTCAATGACATCACAATTTTGACAACTCTCTTAGCTAAGGTGTCTAATGATGGGGTCTCTCAAAGGAGGTGTGTTTAAATAGTTTTTGATGGTGGAGGAGGGAACCTGATAACAATTTACCTGGGAACAGACTGCCACCTTTTTGCAGGTAAACTGGTAAACTTTTACTGAGAGTTAGCTTAGGGTCCAGTAGGGACCTGCACTGATTGGAGGTGAGAGACTTCATGGTTTAAGGTGAGGCCCCCCAAGAGGTTTAATTTAAAGAACATTCATAAGCGGTGATTTGCTTCAAAACAGGTGGTTCTTCATGACAGTGGTCTCATAAAAAAGTTTCTGTTGTATTTTAAATTACACAGCTTATTATAAAACATTCAATGTAGATTCCCTCATTTTAACTCAAGAGTCCAAGCCAAATGCATCCATAGGATATCTCAGTTTACCAGAGCCAAGAAGAAATAGGTACAGGTATTCTATCATGTGCCCATGTGGGAATAAATGCACACATGTGCACAAAAGTGCATGTGCATTTTAAAGAAATTGACAAAGAATTAAAAAAAATCAGCAAGAAAATAGACACAAAAACAAGGTTATTTAAGTTAAGAGATGCTTGAGGAAAGATAAGAAGAGAAAATTTGCAATTCTATCATGACTATGAAATCGATCAGTTTGTAATTTGGCGTTTTTTAACTTATAAAAGGGTAATCAATTTCTTCCTACTTTTCCAATTGTTGTCGTTCATTTGCGGGTTTGAGTAGTCAGTTTGGCAGTTTGATGAATAATCACGTTTAGAACTCCTCCAGTTTATTTGATATTGGCTGTAAATCCAGCAAAGATATTGACCAAGTTAGCCTATTTCCACAAATATTTAAGGGATGCGAACAACATGGCTCTCTTTTATATTTCGGAATCGATAGCAGCGCTTGGCACATTATTATCTTGTGCTTGGAAGTGGATATTATCATATTTCTTTTATATCTTACGCTAGAATAAAAATGAGCACTTCAGTTGAAGGATTTTCTATAAACTGAAATATAGGAAATAAAGGCGATACAATGAGTTTTTTTTTTTTTTTAGAATAAGCTTTTTTCTGTAAATGAAGTATAGGAAATACTTCAGTAGAATTATCATGTATTCAATAAGAGTTGTCAATTTAAATCTTGTAAGGGTTGAAAATGTGCATGAACCTGAATTTTCTAAATAACATTTGACATATAGAATCACTTTGAATATTGTCCTCTGACCATTCTGATTCATAACTCTATTCTCATGTGTCATGTTGTGGCATTTTCTTTGCCAGAGTTTAAAACCACAAACTTAAATTTATGGGCTTAGGAGCTACATGTATATCAAGGATATGTTGAAATACTTCACTCACCATAATTTCTAACTCTGCATGGGTTCAAACACATCACACTAAAACATATACATGCATACACACACATACACATATACACTAACACAGTGTATACACACACACTAGCACAGTACACATGTATACACTAACATAGCACACACACACACACTAACATAGCACACACACACACACACACTAACACAGCACATACACACACATACACACAAACAGCACACACACCACATGCACACTAACAATGCACATATACATACACACTAATATAGTACACACATACACTAACACAGTACACATACACACACACACAAAATATGTTATGATACAGTAGAATCTCTCTTGAGAGATCACTCTCTTGAAAGACCACCTGTCTTTTGAGACCAAATTTTGAAAACCACTTAGTTAAATATCTCTGTAAATATAACCTCGTTTGAAAGACCACCTGTCTTTAGAGACCACATGCCGGTTACTTTGACAGAAAGGATGGTCTCTCCAGACAGGTTGCACTGTAATTTCACTGCACATAATTACAAATGGTGCTCAACAACACTGAGTAATGTGAACTGCAATATATAAAGTACAGATACCAAAGCCCACACCTACTGTGACACAGGATCTTGGTTTTTACTGTCTCATCCGAAGGACAGGAAACCAACCTGCCGCTGGCTCAGGACTTGAACTCACAATCAAGAGTCTAGCGCGCTACCGACTGAGCCTGGTCGGTTCCTTTTAAACATCTGAGCAAAACTGCCATAATGAATTAATTCTGATTACAAGCTAGTTGTATACCTATAAAAACAATACTTGACACATTAATTAATGCAGTGGATTTATCCATTAAAAGTTTGGTGTAAACATGGAAACACAATGCTCTAGATATATAAAGTAATGTGACCTGTAAATATATCCATTACAAACTATGTGTGCACCTATTAACACGATGCTCTACACAGAAATTAATTTTCTTGTTATCTCACTCTTATTCCCAAAATCCCCATGGGCAACTTTGTACAAATGTCAGTATTGTATTTCTGTCGATAAATCAGATTTTTACATATTAACTGAATTCCAGGTAGCGAGAATAATTAAATAATTAAATTCAATATTGTATTTGTCCTTAGTATGATGATTAATAGATGAAGACCCCGGGAACAATATCATGTGTATAGGCTTACAGCACTTCAGCGATCAACAGCAGTTGTTTGTCGTTAAATCATAAAGGGATTATAAATTTAAAGGTTACAACAAAATGTGTGTTGTTTCATAGTAATTTATGTCCCAGCAGTGAAGATGACATGTGGTCCGATTTATTTTTTTAACTCAAAAGTATTGTAGAATAAGGTTAATGCACAAATACGTAATTTGTTTTTTTAGCTGCAGTATTATAGTCATAATCATCATCATTATTTACATCAACATCATCATTATTTACACCATCATCATCATCATCCTTATCTACATCATCATTACCATCATCATCATCATCATCATCATTATCTACATCATCATTACCATCATCATCATCATTATCTACATCATCATTACCATAATCATCATAATTATCATCATCATCATCATTATTTACATCAACATCAGCATTATTTACACCACCATTATCATCCTCATCATTATTTACATCATCATCATCATCATCATCATCATTTATATCATCATTATCATCATCATCATTATTTATATCATTATCATCATCATCATCATTTTCATTATCATCATCATTATTTACATTATCATCATCATTATTTACATCATCATCATCATCATTATTTACATTATCATCATCATTATTTACATCATCATCATCATCATTTTCATCCATAGTCATACAAATCTTTTCTTATACTCCCTAAGAAATTTGAATAAAGAGCAGGTGACCTTTTTTAAAGATAATTGTTTTCAAAATATAAAATTGAAATCGTATAACATTTTGTTATCTTTGAATATTTCTGTAGATTAAAAAGCTTATTCACCGTATTTTTTTGAAAATTATAGCCCCCCCAAATTGTGTCTTCAGTAGCTGAGTTCTTAGAGGTCTTTATAACATGGCTTCTCACCTCTTCTCATTGTGAGTTCAAGTCCCGCTAGAATCTCTGAAAGCTAATTTAATGAGATTGTTTTGCCGGTTTACTTGCAGAAGGCCAATGGTTTCTTACCAGGTTCATTGTATGCATGTTCTCTCCTCCACCATTAAAAATTAGCCACCATCATATAACTGAAAAATTGTCGACTGTGATGTAAAAATACACTGAAACAAACAAAAAAGCACCCCCTAAGTAAAGACACAAAGGATAAAAAAGGTACAACATCTTATAACATTCCAAGTTACATTAGTAACTGACCATGCAGAAAAATGCAGAATTGTAGAGTTTCCTTTTTTTGTTAATTATGTTGTTTTTAAGTCAGTAAAACCATGTTAACTTATCAACCCTAAAAAAACAATCGACTCTTCTGTAACTCAATTACTTAGACCAGTCCAAATGTGTCTTTAAGGGTGAATGGGTTAAAGTAATTACCCAAAAAAGATTATTTTACTTGAAAATAAAATTTTCATCTCCTTAACTTATAATCAGTGTATCAAATGAAATTAAAATATGATGCTGTTGATACTCACACGTACATGTATTTCTCTGACTTATTTTGAAGTCCTGTGATCGTTTATGGTATAGATCCTGTGATAAAACGGCAGCAGGTTTTTATTGTAAGCATAATTAGGGAGGGATACATCAAGTTATCAGTCAGATAAGAAAAGAAAACACATAATTTATATTTGGTCTTTTTTAATCATCACATGTTCACAAGAAAGCATGATAATTTGACGACAGCTTTAAGATTTAAATGTTTGTCAGACAAAATGGTATCGAAAACCACCACCGTGGAAACTTTGGGAGAAATGAAATCGTTCATCATGATGACATATTGCAGAGGTAATAATGCAACGGCCAAAAGAAGAAAACTATTTACCTCTGTTAGAAAGGTCATTTTGTGTATTATGTCACTTTGTGTCAGAGAGGTCATAACGTGTATAAAATATTTCAAGGTCAGAGGGCTCATGTTTACTAATTATCCCACATATTTACCTCAGTAATTGAAGACCCCTACTCATTTGTGTTTATCTCACTAACAACACATTTCATTGTAGACCCCAGTTATATCTGTTTTACCTCAATAACTACACTTTTGACTGTAGACCCTCAGTTATATCTGTTTTATCTCACTAACAACACATTTCATTGTAGACCCCAGTTATATCTGTTTTACCTCAATAACTACACTTTTGACTGTAGACCCTCAGTTATATCTGTTTTATCCCACTAACAACACATTTCATTGTAGACCCCAGTTATATCTGTTTTACCTCAATAACTACACTTTTGACTGTAGACCCTCAGTTATACCTGTTTTATCTCACTAACAACACATTTCATTGTAGACCCCAGTTATATCAGTTTTACCTCAATAACTACACTTTTGACTGTAGACCCTCAGTTATACCTGTTTTATCTCACTAACAACACATTTCATTGTAGACCCCAGTTATACCTGTTTTATCTCACTAACAACACATTTCATTGTAGACCCCTGTGAGTTATATCTGTTTTACCTCAATAACTACACTTTTGACTGTAGACCCTCAGTTATATCTGTTTTATCTCACTAACAACACATTTCATTGTAGACCCCAGTTATATCTGTTTTACCTCAATAACTACACTTTTGACTGTACCCTCAGTTATATCTGTTTTACCTCAATAACTACACTTTTGACTGTAGACCCTCAGTTATATCTGTTTTATCTCACTAACAACACATTTCATTGTAGACCCCAGTTATATCTGTTTTACCTCAATAACTTCACTTTTGACTGTAGACCCTCAGTCATATCTGTTTTATCTCACTAACAACACATTTCATTGTAGACCCCAGTTATATCTGTTTTATCTCAATAACTACACTTTTGACTGTAGACCCTCAGTTATACCTGTTTTATCTCAATAACCACATATTTGACTACTGTAGACCTTCAGTTATATCCAGTTTACCCAATTGATCTATATTTCCAATCAAACTCTTGGTCTCTGTAGATAAATATTGTTCACTTGTAATAAATACTTTATCAAAACTCTATGCATCATTTAATTACCTATGCATATCTAAATGTATTGAACTCATCAGTTAGATATCTCATTCCACATTTCTATAATTTTTAAGTCACTTTTTCCTTTTTAAGTGACTAATGATTTTATAATTAGGGAATTGATTTGACCAATCATTGTACAATCCACAACAGCTAAATGTTTCACTTATAGAATTGTTACAAATGTGTTACTATGATGTTGCCGTGACAGCAAAGAGAACAGTTGTGACTTTTGAACGTTGTAGTACAGTACATAAAACTTGTACTAAAGCAGTATATCAATTCTGATATATGAGACATTTTTATGAATTTTTGTTTCAGGTTCGTTTTCAGTATTATAGAGACAGATGGAGAGAGAGAGAGAGAGAGAGAATTTTGTAAGTTAGTTGAAACTTGATAGCAGATTGTATGTAAAATGTTCGGAGGAACAATTTCCAGGCCTAGTTTCTCCCTATATCCCCACCCCATCCGTAAATGACATATTAATAGTAATTCTGACCATTGGCACAAAAGTCCTTGAAAAAAAAATCACTTGTCGTTAGAAGTACATGTATACCCAAGATTTGCTATTTTTGGCCACAAAAGTCGGGTTTCTTGTCAGAATTCTATGAAACTTGTACTTATTTTACCATTCTGCTATATATACATGTATATAAATATTCAAATTTTCTTTGAAATATCTGATTGTTATGGGACAAAATGACAGATTTAGTGAATACTGAATGCTACATGCAGCTGCAGCCATTACTTATTTTCTTCATCGCAATCAACTACTTTTACAAAAGTTACAAATTGTGACCATATTAATTTATTGGTACAATTCATAAATATCTTGTTGCATTCCTTCAAATGTTTACCTCTCGCATTCTGTTGCTTATTCACACACTTAGGTACAGAAATAGGACCATTAGATATCTAACATACAACATTGTATCTATTATCAATACTGATTACTCTCTGTGTTATACAAATTGTTTCACAGATATCAGCTAACAGAATTTGATGCATCTCATGTTAATGCCATTGTGTCGTCTGCTGGGATATATACATGCAAACTCATACACATTTTTGTCTGAAGGTTGTGATGTTATTTTATTTTACATATTCACATGACAATTTTATGAAATTGCACAAATTCAAACAGTTTTTTCTGAAGCTTGTAACACCATATTTCTTTAAACAGTGACCTGGGATTTATATTGTCAAATTCATGGTCACAAGTCAAATATTTTTAAACCAATAGAAACACCAAGTTTGACATTAAATTATTTAGGATAGGGTCAAGTTTCCAAGATTAGGGATCTGGAAAGATTAACTAGGTTGGGGTCAAGTTTCCAAGATTAGGGATCTGGAAAGATTAACTAGGTTAGGGTCAAGTTTCCAAGATTAGGGATCTGGAAAGATTAACTAGGTTAGGGTCAAGTTTCCAAGATTAGGGATCTGGAAAGATTAACTAGGTTAAGGTCAAGTTTTCAAGGTTAGGGATCTGGAGAGATTAACTATGTTAGGGTCAAGTTTCCAGGGTTAGGAATCTGGGATGCTTTCAGCAGAACTCTGATAGGTGAGTTGTAGTAGCTGGAAGATTGAGGAAAATATTCAGAATCTGATTCTATGTATTAGCCTGACTATTTTGGCTGTAGAATTTAGATGTCAAATGACTTTATCTTAATTCTATAGACTACATGTCATTACTTCCTTCCATTTGATCACTCAGATACTGGAAAGGGTAATTTTTACCAGAATAAGAGCTTTTTGTTGTCAGACAAAAAATATTTTGGCTCTTGGAAAACTACCAAATAACAGTAACAGATGGAACAAAATAAGATCATGTCTTTTCTGTGTTTTTGTTAGCGAATGATATAAGCTAACCACAAATCGTCTGATCATTCAAATAAAAGACACACAGTGAAGAACTGAATACTAATGGAAATAACAGAGGTGTTTACCCCTTTTTGACACTTTCAGTAATCATGATGATTTTTTTCAGTAATTTTGGCCATCTGTCAGTAATCTCAAATTTTGAATTCTGTAAACGCGACAGGTCCTTATGGGTTTTTGATTCAACGTGCCTCGAGCAGTCGTTTTTCCCGGCATGTGCACATGAAAAATCCGATGCACAAATTGTGCACCTTACGTAGTAGTCCCCACGTTGAGATTTTGTAAGGAAAGGCCACAGTTCGTGATAGCTAGTTAGAAATCTTTGCAACACCTTTTTTCTTTTGGGTCAATGCGTCTCGACCAGAACATGTTCAACATCAAAGCTCTTCTGCTTTTCTTTAGCAGACATCTTTCGGAGGACTCATGTAAAGGTAAGTCCAGAGAGACTCCAAATAACGGAAATCATAATCAAACTGGTGTTTGAATACACCAAATAAATATGAATTATCCCAAGCGCTTCAATAACCTAGGGAAAAAATAATTTTTGGCACAATATCGGAAAAGCGTAATTTCGGAAAGTGAATCCGTAATGCGTATTTTAGGACTCAAATCCGGAATAAATACGGAAAATCCAGGATGGTAAACACCTCTGAAATAACTCTTATGATGTATAGTTAATCTGTAAAAAATGACTGTGTTTCACATCTCATCAGTACAGAGAAACCTGTCATTGGAGACCACTTGATATGACAGTCTAGTCATGAAAGGCCAACTGTCATGACAGGCCTTTTTCTGCCAGTTTTGGGAAAATGCCTTTGGCAACACAATTTGGAAATTTAATGTGAATTTGTGTCAAATTGGGGAAAATACCAGTAGTTAGAAGTCATGTAAATCCACATGCAATGGATTCAATGCATTTCTCCCCAGACATAATCTATTTTTCATTATGGTCAAAATATGTACACCATATTGGGAATTTTTTTCATCAAATTGGGAAAAACAAATGTATTTTACATTGGAAATGGTGTTGAATATCGATCCGTGGAAACTACACAGAAAAACCCTGCATGAAATACCACTGCCAATTGAGACAAATGTCACTACTTGTCTTATAAGACTTAAACCACTGTTGAAAAAGGTCCTGAAATACCACTGCCATGAGGCAAATGTCACTACTTGTCTTATAAGACTTAAACCACTGTTGAAAAAGGTCCCGAAATACCACTGCCACGAGGCAAATGTCACTACTTGTCTTATAAGACTTAAACCACTGTTGAAAATGGTCCTGAAATACCACTGCCACAAGGCAAATGTCACTACTTGTCTTATAAGACTTAAACCACTGTTGAAAAAGGTCCTGAAATACCACTGCCATAAGGCAAATGTCACTGATTGTCTTATAAGACTTAAACCACTGTTGAAAATGGTCCTGAAATACCACTGCCATGAGACAAATGTCACTACTTGTCTTATAAGACTTAAACCACTGTTGAAAATGGTCCTGAAATACCACTGCCATGAGGCAAATGTCACCACTGACTTGTCATGAGAATTAAACCACTGTTGTAAAAGGCAATCTGTCATGAGAAACCACTGCATTGAGACAAATGTCACCACTTGTCATGAGAATTAAATCTGTTGAAATAGGTCATCTGTTATGAGAGCCATTGCCATGAGGAACCACTGTTATGAAAGATCATTTTTCATGTTACAAAAGACAGCCTTTAATTATAGACAACTATCAAGGGAGACCACCTGTCATTAGGGACCAGTGTTATGACATCATTTGTCATGTTACAAAAGACAGCCTTTAATTATAGACAACTATCAAGGGAGACCACCTGTCATTAGGGACCAGTGTTATGAAAGATCAAGTCCTCTGGATTAAACTTAACACATCAATCCCTGAAGTCACATTTGGACCTGCCCACTTCAAAGAATGGTCGGGTCCACTGTCAGAATTCAGGGGTTTATGATTTAAAATAATTTTGTAATAATTTTACATGCAATATGAACTTGTTCACTCCTGCAGTAGACCATACTATTTATTGATCTGGGTGAGTCTAAATGTGAACACAGGGACTGATGAATTAAAACAGTTCCCATGTCATGGAAAGTTTGAGAGACAGATCACACACTTTATCACAGTCTGATCACACCTGCTTCTTTTCCTATCTGCAATGACCATGTACTGTGAAACCTGTTTTGAGAGACCACCCTTTCTACCACTGAAATGTGGTCTCTCAAGACAAGTGGTCTCTCAAAACAGGTTTTATGTGCAGAATTATTTAACTGTGTGGTTTTCAGAATGTGGGGACCTGTGTCATGAAAGGTCTCAAAAGACAGGTGGTTTTCCATGGAATTGGGCTCTCGTGACAGCTTTTACTGTATCAAGTTTATCCTCTTAAACAATATTATGTGGTCAAAATGAGAAGATTGAAAATGTTTATTTACCACAAAAACCATTACTACACATGTTACACATAGAAACTATAGTAAAACCTGCTTTAGCGACCACCTGTGTATAAGGACTTTTTTACTGTCCCCAATAGTACCATTTGTGTCCAAATCAACCATTATATAAAGATCACTTGCCGATAAAGATTGGTTTTGTTGTGTCACTAAGGGGGTCGTTATATACAAGTTTCACTGTATACTGTAAGTGACCTAAATGTACCTCTTTTATATGAAGTCAAGGTGGCAGATGAGATGGTCCTTCAAGAGAGGTTCCTCTATACAAGAAATCGGAAGAACAATCGGATGTTTCCTTGGTTATATTTTTTCCCTCGGACATTGGTAGAGTTTATCATCTATATTGTAATGGATAACCATGAAGTTATATTCACTCACACATGAGTTAAGATTCATATTTCGCTGTGAATTAACCTGTCAATTTCCTTTATTACACTTGTCTGTCACTAGCATTAATTAAGCGTGAAATTCTGACAAGATCATGGAGATTGGTTCCGAGTAGAAATATAATATTGATGATTTTGTTGTACATGTAGTTATGACATTAGTAACACTGTTTTGACTCCAAACAAAAGTACCGTAATTTGCCCACAGGTTATACAATTTTTTCCCCAGAAAAATATGGTTCAGCAGGCTATCAGTTGGCGTGGGCAGCATCTGAATCTTTTTTTCCCATTTATTTTAAGTTAAATACAAAAAAAAAAAAAAAAAAATCAACCACGAGAAAATAAACAATTTATTTTCATGTAAATAGTTATCATTTATTTGTTTAAGAACAAATTTCACAACAAAACATTCACACATGTTACTACCTATCAAATTCAGTGTTCTCTGAGTCACTGTGAAACATTTCGATATTTTCCTATGTATTACCCACAGGCAATCTAGCAATGTGGGGTATCTGGTATGTATTTTTCTAGTACGAGGATTTTAGGTAAATGTGAGCTATTCGGTGCAATGAGCAATACCCAGGATTTTGCGGTACTATAATCAGATAATTTATTAGTGCCATACCCATGAAGCCAAGTGGAATGTATGATTTGTCCATCTGTCATTCTGTGACCTGTTCTGGTTTTGATTCAAGTATTGTAATTACTCACCATATGTTTAATAATGGTGCTAGAATGCTGATATTTTGCTGAGAGGTTCTTTGGAAGGCTAGCATAAATGCTGCTGAGTAACAGATAAAAAAAATGTAATTTTGATTTTATTTCAATGAGGAATTTGGGAGATTATTTTTCATAATGATTTGTCAAAATCCCAGTTTTGACTGGGTATACCTTAGCTTACACCATAATACACTGTCCGTACAATTAAGATTCTTTTACCTGTCACATCTCCTGTTGATGGGACCTCGGTTTTAAGTCGTCATCATCCAAAAAACCCTTGGCTTTCACTTCAAATGCCAAGCCCTTGGTGATAGAAAAGTTACAACCATTTTAGTCTTTGGTATGACCCGGTATCGGGAATTTAACCTGGGAATTTCTACTTGCGGGGTCCATTATTCTACCACTGTTGTTGTTGTATTGTTGTTCAACGTCCCACTCAAGAATATTTCACTCACATGGAGAGTCACCAAATGCCGGTGAAGGGCTTCAAATTTTGGCCCATGCTTGGAATTTCTGGCCATTGAGCAGTGTGGGTTCTTTAACCTGCTGACAGCTACTGTGACACAGGACCTTTGTTTTTATTCTCTCACCCGAAAGACAGGAAACCGACCTGCTGCCAGCTGGACTCGAACTCATGACCTCACGATCATGAGTCGAGCACTACCGCCTGAGTCAGGCCAGTTCCTATGTTATACCACTAGACCACTGTAAGTGATCACATTCTTGTTAAAATTCCCACTGCCACCCAGATATTACATCATTTTATCCAAATTATCTCTTTCCATCAACACTTTGTTACTCTTTACACCCTGAGAGAAACTGAAATAATAGATTATTTTCAGTTCCTATGGTAACTGTTGCAAATCATTGACATATCTTAAAACATCTTCAGTTTTGTTTACTTCTTCCTAACCACTATATGCACTGGGTTACCTAAAAATTAACAGCACTCAGGAACTTTAATGACTTCCATTGTACAACTGTAGTGAACATGAGGATTGTTTGATTAACTTGAAATTTAAACCCAGGGGGGGGCTTCCCCCTAAATATTTAATTGGTATGCTCTGTTCTTTTGTCTTTGACCAGTCTATTGTGGTTTGTAGTGTTGAAAGGGATAAATATAGCCTGATTCACCCGATGGTTTTCTTTGTGTTTGGAAATACACAAATAATACACACACAAACACAAATACACATACACATAGAAATACACATACAAATATGCATACACATACATGTACACATACACACACAAACACAAATACAAATACATACTGACACAAATACACATACACATATAAATACACATACAAATACACATACACATACAAATACACATACACACACAAACACAAATACTGACATACACATAAGGCTCAGCATGTGCATGCACTCTCTCACATACTCACGTACACTAAAATAAATGAATTTAGAGATTATCTTTTAAAAGTTGATTTGATCTTAATTAACACAAGGATGGATTCAGAGGGCAACTACTGATTATTGTTTTTAGTATTGCATGTGATGTAAATCCTGAACATTTTTGCAGGACTTTATTTTCGAAATACACAAAATCTGAATTTATTCGCAATTTCAAATACCCGTTTTGGTATACTATTATAATACTTCATCACCAAAAGTTGTCCTCAGTTCCAGTTTCACTTTCAGTATCAGGTAGAAAATTAAGTGAGAGTTTTATTTTCATGAGCAACAGAGCTCTCGAAATAATGTGTAAAAAAAATTCTTACGAATAAAACCAAATTTACATAACCTTTTTTTTTAATAGAAAAATTCATGTGATTTAAAAGTAAGATAGATAATTATTAAATAACTTGCTGAAAAAAAATCATGATGAAGATTTTCTCCAGTTTGGGGAAATCTCACATCTATCACAGAAAGACCCAATTCAACCACTACCAACTACAGATAACAAACGCAATGTGGTATTTGTGGCATAAATGCTAAAGTTCTTAATACTCAGTCAAATCTTAGAATCTCCCAATCAGGACCCAGTAGTTCATCTATTGGTTGAAATTTAAATATGATAACCAAGGATTAAAATTTAACCTTTGGTTAAATCCTGTTGCTCAATAATTGGTTAAATTTAACTTTGGTTAAATCATTGGTTAAATACAGAAAGTATAGCAAAACTTTTAGTCTCTGTTACTTATTTTAACCAATTAAGGGTTATTATTTCAAAATGGCTGAAAGATTGGTACTGTTATCAAAATTACTCATAGGTTTTATAAACCTCGGTTACCATATTTAACCAAGGGTTATATTTAAACGTTGGTTAAATTTAACCAAAGTATGAACAACTTGGTCCTGACATCTCTTTATACTCGGTCAAATCTCATAATCTGACATCTCTTTATACTCGGTTAAATCTCAGAATCTGACATCTCTTTATACTCGGTTAAATCTCAGAATCTGACATCTCTTTATACTCGGTCAAATCTCAAAATCTGACATCTCTTTATACTCGGTTAAATCTCAGAATCTGACATCTCTTTATACTCGGTTAAGTCTCAGAATCTGACATCTCTTTATACTCGGTCAAATCTCAGAATCTGACATCTCTTTATACTCTGTCAAATCTCATAATCTGACATATCTTTATACTCAGTCAAATCTCAAAATATGAAATTTTTTTATACTCAGTCAAATCTCAAAATCTGACATCTCTTTATACTCTGTCAAATCTCACAATCTGACTTCTCTTTATACTCAGTCAAATCTCAAAATATGAAATTTTTTTATACTCAGTCAAATCTCAAAATCTGACATCTTTTTATACTCGGTCAAATCTCAAAATCTGACATCTTTTTATACTTGGCAAAATCGCAGAATTTCAAGATATGACATTTTTTATTTTCATTGAAATCTCAGTGAAGTAAAACAATTGTATATACAGAAATTATGTAACGGTGTTTGAAATAATATTTGTCAACAGTGTTGTATCTATTTTGCCTCAGTTGTAAGGAGGTCTTTATAGGGAGGTGATCTGTAATGTAGGCTATATTGTGTATATATATATCATCTTCATAACTTTACTACAATGTAGTAAAATACGTAGTACAACTTTTACGATATTTTATCACCTTGACCTTTAAATAGGGCATCGTAGTAAGAAAATTACACGTTATATTGATTTTGAATCAAGTTACAATCGAGATATTATTCTGCATTAATAGCATACCTGTAATTATTTTACAATGTTTGGTGCAACTGAAAATTGAAACTCTGTTTGTACTCTGATTACAATTTACATATGATTTTATGTAAATGTTATGTGTGAAATATCAATAATTACTGTCAGCTTAGTAATGGGAAACTGAAACTTGGATTGTTTTATCACCAAAGAAAATATCAGATACATCGCAGGTGACTTGATATGTAATATTACCACCGATTTAAAATAAAATATGCTGCATACAAAATTCTTCTTCAAACATGTAACTCATTTGGTATTAATGATTATAGGAGTAGGACTTTAAGTGGCAATATCATACTAATTGTAAACTTGTGATATTTTCTTCTTTCTTTTTTTTTTTTTTATGTGATAAATTTCTCTGTACCTATTTATTTTGAACTTTTACATATATATTTTCTAATAGATTTCTGAAAGAGTGAATAAAAAGCATAGATAATATATATATATATATATATTCTTCAGGCTGCTTATCAATTAGAAGTTTTGCTCCTGTGTTATGAAGTGATTGTACACTGAACAGTACCTGACATATATGTTCATTGGAGAGACACAAACACCTTATGTAAATGGTAAAGTGATTTCGCATTTTAGCTGGAAAAGTTTTATTTGGGGTGCCAAAGTCAAGATTCATTAATTATTCTACTTACTTGTAGCTTTGTCATAACAATCCTGTATGTTTTCATTGTAGTATCTCATTTTTTACCGTTTTGATTTTCATTCAAAAGTACAAAATGAGAGAAAACAAAATATAGCAAATAGTAATCAGGCTTTGTTTACCTTGGCAAATAAATTGCAAGTGCTTGTTGAGTGTTCATTTGTGAGTTAAAATTAAAATTTGAAAAAAATGGAAAAAATCACTTGAATCATTTCAATTACCTAAGAGATGTAAACATGAAATGAACAAAAAATTTATCATGAGAGTAATATCTGATTTGTAATTTTCTCATTGCATCTACAATTCTGAAAACAAAAATGTTGAGCAACAATATGCAGACATTTGTTTTGTTCAAACATTTAATTGCAGAGCCATTGTTCACTGGTTTTAACTGAAGTGAATGCCTCGTCAAGCAAAATGTATATTGCATTAAACAGATTTTGTTTGCTTAATGTTCTCAACCTTGAAATTAACCCTGTTCAAACTCTGCCGATATAATTAGTATTGATGGAGAGATATGACAGGATATTTAACATTGTTCAAATTCACTTGAGAGAAACGGATTCATGATTTGAGTGCGACAAAAAAAATTTCCAGGTGCAATTAGTGATGTGATGCAGAAAATACATAATATCTTGTAATATCAGCTGTAAAGATTAATGATGTACCTGTGTGTTAATATGGTCTGGGTTTACACAGGTACCAGGACTGGTGAATTATTGATTAAAATCTTTGAACATGTTTCCATTTAACTGGTAAATTATGTTTAATTAAAGAATTTGACAGAGGAACATGATGCATTTTATTCTAGTTCTGGCCGACCTTATCCAGAGGAAATGATTTACATTTACAGCATGTGGTTTGATAATTTACGTTTACATGTACATGGGTAATTGGTGGGTCTCTGTGGCTGAGTGGCATTAGAGCATCTGTCACCTCTAGTCGGTGTGGTTTGAGTCCGGCTGGAACCTAAGCTGGTTTTGAGGGACAAGTTTGCTAGTTTACTTGTGGAAAGTTGGTGGTCTCTGCATGGGTATTTGTCCTCCATCACTGAAACAGCCACCACCATAGAAATGAAAAATTGTTGAATGTGGCATAAAACAATTTAAACAAACAAGGAATGCGGAATCAGTCTCTGCTGGGTCTGTATATTGTGGGATACTTTTGAGTAAAAGTATTATTTCTTTAAATGAGAAAAATGTAAATTTACCAATCTGAAAAAATTTGATCTATTCAATATCTTTGTATTCAAAGGGGGGGGGGGTCCATATTTCCAATTGGAGAAAAATAAAAAAAGAAATCTTAAATTTATCTTGTAAAACAGGATCCTGCTTTGTGAGGTTAAGGAATGTGATCCCTCAGGACACAGGTGGTCTCAATAGATAGATTTTATTTACAGTGATAATTAACTAAAAGTTTTTTTCAAAATGTGGTCTCAAAAGATAGGTGATGTTTCATGAGAGTGGTCACTCAAGATAGCTTCCACTGTATCATGTTAAAAATAAATTTTCAGCCTAACTCATCATCCCCTGAAAAACAATGGACTCTTCTGTAAATCAATGACTTAGACCAGTCCAAATGTGTCTTTAGGGCTGAATGAGTTAAAATATAAGTACATTGTATTTTACTTTTTGACAGGTATGTATGTACACCTTACACAGATCTGTAATTTTAAAAGTCCAGACTCAAGGTTTATAAATTATATAATACTATATTGTCTTAAGTTATAGTAGGCTTGCTCTTCAAACTGACAAAGCCATAATTACGTTACGCAGTTTGGTATATGTTCTGTTTTCATGACATCATTTATTTTACAATCAGAAAAACTCTACAATCACCGATCTAAACCACTAAACTGTTTGACGATTGCCAGCTTTGGTATGTTTGTCAGAAAACAAATTACAATACACAAGATAAAATACAAAAAAAAAACATACATTGTTGCCATTTTAAAGTTATTTCCAATCAGATGCCGGTATTTATCTTTTATACAGAGATTAAAGTTGTGTTTAAGATTTTGGGGTAAATAGAAAATATTTTACTCCTTCAAATAAAACTTAATGAATATCGTTAGATGTGTATGAAGAACACTAATGATGCCAAATTTTGGTGATTTTGGCAAATTTCCAAATTGTTTGTGAACCGAAAATGTTAGCAATGTAACTGTATATAACAGAAGGTTGTAGACACTTCTAAAACTGTTGAATTTTCAAGAATTAAGAAGACTCTTGAAGCAGTATGTCAATTCTGAAATGAAGTTTGATTACAAATATATACATAAGTTTAAAATGTAATCTAATTGTAATTCATGATTATATATCATCTGAGGTATTCCAATATCAGTAGTATAGAAAACAGAATTTTCTCTTTAACATTGGAGGTTATCGGTTAACTCCTCAACCCCTGTAGCAACATTTGGACTCACCCATTGATTTTGAATCCAAATTTGACAGTAATATCATATACAAATTTAACTTGTTTACATCTGAATCATGACAATAGAGAGCCAACCTGGCTCAGTCGGTAGCGCGCTCGACTCTTGGTCGTGAGTTTGAGTCCAGCTGGCGGCAGGTTGGTTTCCTGTCCTTCAGATGAGACAGTAAAAACCGAAGTCCCGTGTCACAGTAGGTGTCAGCACATTAAAAAACCCTCACTGCTCAATGGCCGCAAGTGCCGAGCATAGGCCAAAATTTGAAGCCCTTCACCAGCATTTGGTGACGTCTCCATATGAGTGAAAGATTCTTGAGTGGGACGTTAACAACAATAAACAAAGAAAATGACAATAGACAATTTTATTTATTGATTTGGTTGAGTCTTATTTATTGATTTGGGTGAGTCTATTCTAAATGTGAACACAGGAGTTGATGACTTAAACTCCGGGGCCCAAACTTTTTTTTCATTACTCTGACAAGCTCATTTACCTTTTCATGATTTTAAGTTGAAAACATAAATAATAATGATGCAATGACATACAATGGTAAATTATGATTATAGAAATTGACACATTGCATTTTCGCCAAAGTTAGTCGAATCTCTTGATGTCACAATGCATTTTCGATGTTTGTCTGAGGTATGACCAAGGTGTCAAGTATTGTGACGTCATCAAATTTAAAAATTGTCCGCTTATGAATGGAAAGGTGAATTACTGTTCATTTAAATAAGAACTCAAATTACGAAAAGTAATGTGAGCACCTGTACATACATGTACCAGTATTCCAATTTTTAACATTACCCTATAGGTACCCAGTATTTGTCATTTCTTATGGAAAAATCATTAGGTTAGCCCAGTGTTTTTGATGTGAATGAAAAATAACATATTTCCTACTGAGCCACATCCAATAATTTTACAAAAAATTACGGAGTCAAAAAATGTTGAGCTTGGTAAAAATCTCATTTCTTTGAAAATTCAAAGTGCATAATGTACATACGCAGCATAATTTCCATGTCCTAAACCTGACAGATATTTGCTCTTCTGTGATTTATTTTAAACACATGTTATAGTAAAATCCATTTAACCCGGCGGGGCGGAGTCTTATGAACCCTTTTTTGACCTGGACGAGTTTACATTTTAGGTGATAGAGCAATTAGCATTAAAGTTACCCTGGCTAAAGTAATCATTTCTACTTGTCACCATACAAATTAAGAGAGTATCCAGTAAAACGTTTTTCCTGTGCAGCTAACGTCATAACCAAAAAGTCAGATAATCAAAAGCTTATTCCGCCATGCCATCTTATGTGAATCGGACAATATTATGAAATCTAAATTAAGACTGTACCACTGATTATACATGTACCAACTACTGAGGGATGAGACAGGTGATACTAAATGAAGAACTCTAAAGAACTTTGAAGAACGCTAGATTTGTGTGAGGTTTGGTGGGTGTTATAAAGTTGCAATTACTTAAAATCAATTACATGTAATCCAATACAAACAACTTAATTATATGTACTTTTAGAGGCAAAAATTTGAATTTTGTAGATTTATGATAGAAATAATATAACTTGAGTTATGCTATTTATAGACACTTTCCCATTCAGTTTTTTTCATTGTTTTGATCAAACTCTTGTTTTGAATTACTCTTAAACTTTTTATCTAATTATTCATTTTTGTTAAATTGATTCTTTTTATTATTATTATTCATTGCCACCTTATATCAGCCATTTTTATACCTGTCGTTTTCTAGATATATGGCCGAGTCGTTGTTTCAAGATGGCGTCTGCTTCTGTGATTCTAGTAGATCGTAAATATTAAAAACCTCTATGATTCGATTGTCATATGCCTGTGATCTAAAGATTACGATTCTGTTATTTTTGCATAGACAAAATCAGGAATAGTGAAAACAAAGCTAGAGTTCTTTAGGGTTCTTTAGAGTTCTTCATTTAGGGTCACTGGGATTAGACCAAAAACAAACTAAAAAAAACACAGAACAATGATAATGAATAAAAACCATCTGTAATGGATCTGTTATCTTGAAATTTAAACTGTACAAATTTATATTCCATTTGTATATATGATGTTTATCTTTTTAATTTTGTTTATATCACTCATATTTCACACCAGTTTGTTTAACAGGTGGCCCATAATTTTTTTTTTAATTCTGTTTTTTTTTCTTTTGCATATAGAGTAATAATTTTTGTGCCACATGCATTTAAATTTATGAAGTCAAACATTCCTTTTTTTTTTTTTTTTCATGAGTAGCAGTAATGATGTTGATTGCAAAGCATTAAAGAGAACTTCTAATGCGTTTGCAAATGTGAGTAAAATATCTAAACTTGCAGTACATGCAGAAGGATGCATATGTCCTTTCCTCTCAAGTACATTGTAACTGAAATTTCTCCTCCAATTTTAAAAACAGGCCACCATTGTATAATCAAGAAATTGTTGAGCGTTGTGTGAAATACCATCAAAACAAAACAAAGAAAAACGAAATGGAACAGAAGAACAAAAGCAGAAAATTTTAATTTCTATGGGGAATTTTTACATAACGTAAAACTAATCAGGATTTCAATTTACATACCATTTGTTTGTTTTGTTGAGATTTTGCAATAATTGAATAGAATCAATTACAATGTTAATTTCATAGAGGAAATTCATTTCATCAACATCAATAACAGTTGTTTTATTATCATAATAAAAACCGGACAGCCTTTCACGGAGCCTCATTCAATTTTGTGTATTGACTAATTATATTGCTTGGTGACTTATTGTTCTGTGTCCATTACTATATTTGGGCCAGATTGTCCATCTGTAAAACAAATATCTCTCAGAGAAGTTAATTGAATTTGTCTTTCCATGTAAATGTATTTACAGAGGGATTTAAATCATAATCAATATGGTACAAATTGTATTTCCCCCAACAGATGTTTATAAATGAACTTTACTGATGTCAAAAACAAATACAGTAAAAACCAATACATTGGTTTTCTTAATCTAACTGAACAGTCAGGGTTAATATTAATCTAAATACAGTCAAACCAGAATATTGTAATTCTCAATCTATCCAAAAATCAGGATGAATATAAAACTGCAAATACAGTCAAACCTTTACATTGCCATTCTCAAACTACATGTAACTCAATAGTCGGGTTAAATATATAAAACTGGAAATACAGTCAAACCCATACATTACCATTCTCAAACTACATGAAACTCAATAGTCAGGTTAAATATATAAAACTGGAAATACAGTCAAACCCATACATTACCATTCTCAAACTAACTCAATAATTAGGATGAATGTAAAACTGGAAATGCAGTCAAACCAATACAGTACCATTCTCTATTTAACTCAATAATTAGGATGAATATATAAAACTGGAAATAAGGTCAAACCAATACATTACCATTCTCTATCTAACTCCACAAGAAGAAAAATACAGCTAAAACAACACATTGCCATTCTTAATGTAACCCAAATATTTGAGTGAATATAAAACTTGAAATACAATTAAACCGACACATTGCCATTCTAAATCTTAAAACCCATTCTAAAACTAATAAATATGTGTGGATATCTGGTCAAAGCAATACATTATCATTTTAACACAACTGATAACATGAATACAGTGAAATCCGTCTTTTGGGACCATGTTCTGAAAACCACGTTGTCAAATAATCCCTACATGAAACCTATTTTGAGAGACCCATCCTGTCTTTTAAGACCACATTTCAATGGCAGAATTGATGGTCTTTCAAGACAAGTCTCACTGCACAGATCTAAAACAACAATTAAACCAGTACATCAGCATTATCAATTCTCATAAACAAATTTTAACAAGTGTACATTAATAAGCCTTTTTCATAGCTATTCAGAAACACAATTGTTTCAAGTTTTCTTTGAAATCAGATTTCTTTGTATTCAAATTGATTCTAATTGCAAAGAACTTTTCATAAAACACTTGATACGGAGTTATTGAACTCGGCAGTAATCGACAACCATATGTTCCGCAAATGAAGCAATCCATACTATATCAGTTTTAATGATTTCAACTCGTAATGCCATTTGGTACAATTTGCTTTCTATAAGTAGGTTATCAGACCTTACCATAATATTATTGTAACGGTTTAATGACCTAAAGCAAATGTTTGTAACAGTAATAACTGTTAATTGTTTACTGCCAGAGTATAACATCAACATTCTATTCTTGTTGTTCCCGTCCTACTTTACGATTGTGTCCACTCTGTCATTACAGATACATCTGATCATCAAGACATTTAAATGGCCATTGTCATTATTCTCTCTGATATCTATTTGATGTATCTTCCTATCATATTTGTGATTCACGCTTTGAACCATGAAGTCTGTGCTCACTTCTGTTCAGTGCTGGTTCAAGCCCTGCAGGAACCTTAAAACTGATTTTGTGAGAAAGTTTTTGCCAGTTTACTTGCAGAAGGCTAGTGGCCTCTTCCCCAGCTATATTGTAACCGTGATTTGTCCTATAGTTTTGTACCCTTGATGAAAAACTGACAATGAAAACTTAGTGAGTTTTATCCTGACTTTGATTCTGAAAATAAATGTTTAATCATTGCACATTTTAAAAGTCCAGCTCTCTAAAGTGGTAATTTAATTATATTCCAATCTGAAATTGATGTCTGACAGTCACATCAATTTCAAAACATGAAAGATAAATTACAACATTTTATCAACAGGGGGATGAATGTGACCAGTTCTGACAACAACCACCAAAATACATTTCATCTCAATTATCAATAGCTTGTTTAATTTAAAATATCAATAATATGGAAAGTTAATGGCCACTAGAGAATTATGTAATGAAATTACCCCCTAACACCTGTGAATTGTTTATTACTTTTGATTTTATTCTACAGGAGAAATGATGCATTTAATGTAACTTCAAAAGGAAAAGCATTTTGATTACATTTAACCCTTTCAGTTTTAGGTTTACATGTATAATGTGTTTGACAGCTGTACTGCTCTATGATTGCGAACAAATGAGAAATTAAGTTTTCTTTCTTTTCAGTGTCTCTTGGCTCAACTGAGCCAGTTGGGTCAACAGAGTCACTTGGCTCAACTGAATTGTTTGGTTACCTAAGTCACTCCGGTCACCTGAGTCAATTGGATCTGCTGAGTCACTTGGGTTACCTGAGTTACTTGGGTCACCTGAGTCACTTGGGTCACCTGAGTCACTTGGGTCACCTGAGTCACTTAAGCAGATGTGCATTGTATGGGTATGTGCTAAGCAGATGTGCATTGTATGGGGTATGTGTTAAGCAGATGTGCATTGTATGGATATCTGTTAAGCAGATGTGCATTATATGGATATCTGTTAAGCAGATGTGCATTAGTCATGGGTACCTGAGTGTTAAGCAGATGTGCATTGTATGGGTATGTGCTAAGCAGATGTGCATTGTATGGGTATGTGTTAAGCAGATGTGCATTGTATGGATATCTGTTAAGCAGATGTGCATTATATGGATATCTGTTAAGCAGATGTGCATTATATGGGTATGTGTTAAGCAGATGTGCATTGTATGGGTATGTGTTAAGCAGATGTGCATTGTATGGGTATGTGTTAAGCAGATGTGCATTGTATGGATATCTGTTAAGCAGATGTGCATTGTATGGGGTATGTGTTAAGCAGATGTGCATTATATGGGTATGTGTTAAGCAGATGTGCATTGTATGGGTATGTGTTAAGCAGATGTGCATTGTATGGGTATGTGCTAAGCAGATGTGCATTGTATGGGTATGTGTTAAGCAGATGTGCATTGTATGGGGTATGTGTTAAGCAGATGTGCATTGTATGGATATCTGTTAAGCAGATGTGCATTATATGGGTATGTGTTAAGCAGATGTGCATTGTATGGATATGTGTTAAGCAGATGTGCATTGCATGGGTATGTGTTAAGCAGATGTACATTATATGGGTATGTGTTAAGCAGATGTACATTATATGGGTATGTGTTAAGCAGATGTGCATTATATGGGTATGTGTTAAGCAGATGTGCATTGTATGGGTATGTGTTAAGCAGATGTGCATTGAATGGGTTTATGTTGAGCAGGTGTGCATTATATAAGTGTGTATTGAACAGGTGTGCATTGTATTAAGTGTGCTGAGCAGGTTTGCATTGTATGGGTATGTGTTAAGCAGATGTGCATTGCATGATTGATGGATGATAGATATGAATGTCATCATTTCTTAATTAATTTTAAAATTTCCATTACTCATAGACAGTTCATTGTTGTAGTGATCATACATGTACATGAAAATGATACAGTGTACACATACTTCACAATTCCAAGGATATTCTGCAACATATAACAGATTGTACACAAACGTTTTCCTATTAATAGCATCAATCTACATATCCATATCAGAGATTACATGAACATATAGTGTAAATAAGTTGTATTAGTGTTATGTAAGTCAATGTCAGCTAGCTCCCATTTTTGTTTACAGGAAAAAGTCACCTGATTAGCAGCGCTTAACTGGCTTGATCTGTATGAAATCAACATATTTCTCTTAATATTATCTGGAAGATAGTCAATATCGTAATAGTGCTAACACTTAGGAAGTTCTGTAGAGAGGTCATTTACTTCAGTGATATCATGTATGTACTAGTTAATATATAGATTTGGCATTTACCTATTCCAAATATAAATATATGTTACTAATAATAGCTCAAGATTATGATGCAATAAAGGAGAGATTTGACTGAGACTTAAGACATATCCTTCAGTTGTGTGAAGTGCAAAATTGTATGTTTACATATATAAAATTTTGAAGTACAGTGGTACCTATCTTGTGAGACCACTGTCATAGAACACCACCTGTCTTGTGAGATTATATTCTGAAAACCACTTGATTTGGTTAAAGTAGTCCTTTAGATAAAACCTCTATTTGAAGATCACCTGTCTCTCTGTACTGTGGAACCTGCCCAGAGAGACCGCTTCACATGTTCATATTTTTTAAAGTTATTAGGGTCCTCTTTCATCAAAATTCATGAAATTATATTCATTTCTTTTTCCATCATAAAATTTTATTTTCATTGCATTGTTTTATAAATTAAATCCCCAATTAAAGACTGTCCTTCGAATGAGACATTAAAAACTGATGTCCCATGTCACAGTAGGTGATGGCACGTTAAAGAACCCTCACTGCTCAATGGCCGTAAGTGCAGAGTATAGGCCAAAATTTGAAGCCCTTCACCGGCATATAGTGAACTCTCCATATGAGTGAATTATTCTTGAGTGGGATGTTAAACAACAATAAACAAACAAACAAACCCAATTGAAGACAACTGAGTGATAAATGAAAACTCCCTATACAAAATTTACTCACTTCTGCTTATGAGTTGCTTGTCAGTCACTCGCAAACCACACACGTAAAACCATAGCAAGTAGGTTGTGAGTGGAAGCAAGTTGTGTGTTTTGTGAGTAATGAGTATAACTGAGCCACTTGCAAGCTACTCATAGTCAACAGACAATGTTACGAATTGTAAGGGCTTAGAGAAAAAGTGTAGAAGTGAGCAGGAAATGAGTGAAATTATTCTGGACCGACAGAAATTAAATAGATGAAACTGTGTGATTAATGTACCTTTTGAGTTCCTTATGATAATTATATAAAACCCATGCACTAAACTGTCAAATTTCAAGCTTTATGATATAAGTTTATATATATATATATATATATATATATAATTTATATTTATATATACAGAGAGAGAGAGAGAGAGAGAGAGAGAGTAATTTATGTTCAACTCACCAAAAAAATAACCAAAAACAAAAGTTTATGTCAAAATAGAATGTTGGCCACACATGTGCATTCTGTGAAAGAGAAGACTAACTTGAAAAAAAAATTAAATTAACCCTTTTTAGCCCAATAGGCTATAATAGACTGATCTAAAACAACAGAAAAGATCATACTATTTAGATACTTCCTGGTGAAAGGGTAAAGAAATTGATAAACAAAATAGAATTATGATCTTTGTACATGAGAAAATGAAAAAAATAATTTTACCTGTATTTCCATCTGTCACAGGAAAATTCCATTTGCACTTTAAAGTAAAGTTTTTTGGTTTTTTGTTTTTCTTGAGAATTTTTTAATACTCAAATAGTCAGTTGTTTTGATGTATATAGCACATAACCTAGAGTTTTGTATTTATTAATATTCTTTTCTTTTTTCTCTCTCAAGAACTTTGACCATTACCAAACTGTAAAATTCCAGTGTTGAATAATATATAATCACAAACAAATTCACATGTCACAAATTTTCAAACCGAGCAGCAGTCATTGAAACTTCTTTAAACAATAACTGAACTTCAAAACTTGTCTCACAATTTACTGCCCGATAACTGCTAAATGTTAAAAGTTCATCTAGTTCCTAGCAGTGATGTCATTATGTGTTTTTTTCTCTCTCCACACAACAGAAATTAAGCACATACTTCCATCTCCTAGTATTTACAGCTTCACGGATCAGTCGGGTTGCTGATAAGAATCCATCTGAAACAATGAGTCGCTGGTGTCTGTATTACAGTCGGATAGCTCATTACAACTCTGATACACGCTAGTACGACAGGAGCCTTTAAATCACTCCATTGATTCACTCATACCACGCTGGAGTGATCCTCTACTCATCGGAAACAGGCTTATCTCAAGTTTCACAGAAGTATTATTTTAATATTACAACAAGGTGACATAATATTCGCGTTTTATGTAATGGAAAGGATTCAGCAACATGTTGCAAAATGAATATTTTTTTTTTGCGTAGAATATGTGAAACTGATTGAATGTTCATTTCAAAGGAAAGTTGCAATGATTTTTGTAGGATTTTAATTGACATTGCAACCAAATTCTGTATAGATCTAGCGATCAATATCATTAACAATAATTTAAAAATATTTGCATATGTTGACAGACATATTTCTTTCTGTCCATGTAAAATTTTGTACAAGAACATATAAAATAAGACAGAAAGAACCACAGCCTGTCAACAAATCTGTTTTCTTTTAAATCTGAGATGTTTTAGTTATAGTGTAATTGAATTGTTACCATGGTTACTTTATGGTTACCAAGCAGTTTTATGATATTTTATGAATTAATGATTATATAAAACATAATGATGGTGATCGTCATTATAGCTGTGAGGGAGGATAATGTATTTTTATAATATATTAAATATTACTGTAGAACCTGTCTCTAAGGTCTACCCCTACAGCTACTGAAATGTGGTCTTACAAGACAGATGTGCTCTCAAAGGAGGTTTCATCTAAAGGATTAATGAACTAAACAGTTTTCAGATCATGGTTTCAGAAGACAGGTGGTCTTTATTAAAAGGTGGTCTTACAAGACAGGTTCCACTGTATATACATGTAGCAGGGTTGCACATTTGTTAAAAACTGTCTTGAATTTGGTGTTTGTTTTAAAGGGGCATTAGCTATGATTTTTTTTTTTCATTTTTTTCTCTCTCTTTTTTTTACTGTTAGATTGATATACAATAACAAAAAAGAGGTATACACAGGCATACAAATTCTTAAATTCCTTTATATTTTGTGAATTTGTTTGAAAAAAACAGTTAAGCAATTATTCACTTGCAATTTGATTAATTCAACCTTACTGTTTGTATATGCATACCACAATGGATGTGACCTTATTTTCACAAAATTTATAGGAATATAAGATTTGTTTAAGTCTGTGTATAGCTCTTATTTGTTATTGTACATAATACAAGTAGTAAAAATAAAACATACAGATTGTTTTGTAAACACAGTTAATGCCCCTTTAAAACAAAACTATCCTCAAAATATTCCTATCTGAAGAGTGAAATAAGAATGTAAAGAATTGATGTAATCTTCGATTCCATGCACGTATGGATTTTTTTTTATGATTCTATAAGATTAATGATATTTCGTACTTAATCAATTTTAATTGGAAACATGGTGCAGAATTTCTAATTCAGTAAAAAAAAAAACCCAAACCATAATTTGATAAAAGTAAAAAGCGTATCTATTATACTACTCTACCAAAACAGCACATTAAATTTTGATAAGAATTTTAATTATTCATTAACTTAATGACGAAGCTTTTTTACTTTTTTTCCAGAGAAGTCTTACTCATCTGTCCTATCAAAATTAGATCAATTCTCAATATTGGTATTTAGTACCAAATTTAATGATAATCTATTGCTATACTCTAACTCTGTTATTTTATTAAATTTATCTCATCTTAATTTCCCCGTCATGGTTAACCATTTGCCAATAACAGCAACCACCGCCACCCACAGAGGGACAGTTTGCCTGACAGTCTATTAGTTTTAAGCGGAATATTGTAATTTATTTCCTAAGAGACACCATTATCCAGATAGAGGAAATACTATTGTACCATGCACGATTTTAGAGAATTTTTCACATCTATATATTGATTTTTTTTTTCATCCTAAAATATTTCTATTAATTGAAAGAATGTCATAAATTGGATTGTTTTATTTTTTGTTGTTTTACATCCTGCTAACAATTTGTCGCCTACACATGGAGATGTCACCAATTTTAGGTGAAGTGCCACAAATACTGACCTGTGCTAGGACTTATGACAATGCAGTGTTTGTTCTTTTACGTACCACGCCCACCATGATGTTAGCGTAAAATATTTCTTTTCATTGAAAAAATATCATATTGTTATTTTTTTTAAAAAGTTGCATTCCCACTTAAGAGGTTTTTAATAGGTCAAAAGAACTGTTATATAGTATCTATATGATTGTAAGTCACTTGTGATATTTTTTAAATGGACTGTCTCAACTGAGGCAGAATAATGTCAGTTTGGAGGCATTTTAGTTATATCTTTTAAACTGTTGTTCATTTCATCAAGAATAACCAGGTCACCACACAAAGTCATGCAAAAAATAAAAATTTTACACTGCTACCTGACTTTTTGTGAAAGCGCTCCGTTATGTGGCAGCTTTTGTAAAGTTTTAAGCTACAGTCGTATTTCATGTATGGGTACTACATCTAGCTAAACTTTGCTTACAATCTGAGTTCAGTAAGTCATTGATAAAAAGTTCATATTGAAGGTATTGTTTTTAGTATCCACCATAATGACTAGGTACGTGTTGTGACATGTGTAATTTACTTTCTAATGCTTCAACAATAGTGATAATCAATAAGAGACAGATATCAAGGTCGTGGTCAATGTTATTGTTGCAGCATGGTTAAGGTCAATGTTGCAGCACGGTCAAGGTCAGTGTTGCAGCATGGTCAAGGTCATTGATGCAGCATGGTCAAGGTCAATGTTGCAGCATAGTCAAGGTCATTGTTGCAGCATGGTCAATGTCAATGTCATGGTGGTTTGTTACAGCAAGGTCAATGTTTCAGTAGGGTCAATTGTTGCATTTTCAAGGTCAATGTTTCAGTATGGTCAAGGTCATTGTTGCAGCATGGTCAAGGTCAATGTTGCAGCATGGTCAAGGTCATTGTTGCAGCATGGTCAATGTCAATGTTGCAGCATGGTCAATGTTGCAGCATGGTCAATGTTGCAGCATGCCAAGGTCATTGTTACAGCATTTTCAAGGTCAATGTTTCAGTATGGTCAAGGTCATTGTTGCAGCATGATCAAGGCCAATGTTGCAGCATGATCAAGGCCAATGTTGCAGCATGGTCAAGGTCATTGTTACAGCATAGTCAAGGTCAATGTTGCAGCATGGTCAGTCATTTTTGCTACTTCGTCAAGGTAACAGTGCTTGTCTGTGTTACTGTCAGGTCACATGTTTATGTGTAGAAATATTACAGTTTATATGCTCAAGGATTTTTTTCTTGTTGACTGTCAGAAGGTCAGTATTTGTGTTAGTGGCATTTCATGCTGAACAATTTGTTAACCAGTGGCAGGCATTTTTTAAAGGTGATGTAGAAAACCTTGTTTCACTGCAGCCACAGAAAGACCATCAACCTTCTGGATATAGACTGGTAAACTTCTTTACATAATCAGTTTACCTGTAGGTTCCAGTGGGCCCTTGAACCCAAGCTGAGTAAATCACGAGCTGAGTAAATCACGAGCTGAGTAAATCACGAGCTGAGTAAACCACGAGCTAAGTAAATCACAATGCTCTAACCACTCAGGCAAAGAGGATTCCATACCAAAGTGACCTGACAAAAAGACACAAATCACACAATATCTCAATATGATGAGACATATCATTTATAAATACACTGAAAGTTACGTGCATGTGTTTAAGGGCATATTAAGTGTATTTCACTTGTGAGAAATCTGTACCATATGTTGTGTTGATTATCTTGTATAGTTTATTTTTGTATTTGATTACAACATATGCTTTGTATTGTATTGATGTTGCAAGTGATCGCTTACACTTCAGTGTCCTGGTATAAGAATCGAAGGTTCTCCTTCAGAAAGCACCAGTTGTTGTATGTGATAGACAAAACTTTGATTTTACCAATTACATGTTATTATTTATGTACATTGATACCTTGCTTAAAAGATCACCTTGCTTAGCAGACCACCTCACTCACATGACCACCTCACAAGCAAGACCATTTTCTTCATAAATATTAGATAAGTCCAGACCCTCTTTTAAATTGCCATTAGATAAACATTAGATTATAAACATGAGCAATGATTATTGATTATATAATGTATGTACAATGAACATCAGAGTTACCTAATCAATCCCTTAATTTTTTTTTTAAATCAAACTAAATTATGATAGTTGCTATGACTCCTGTGAATAAAAAAAAACACAAAATAGATAACTTACTAAAAATACCAATTTGGTAATTCTGGTATCGATTTATTAAATACAGTAAAACCTGCTTTAGTGATTACCTGTGTATAAAAACCACCTGGTCACAAAGACTGTTATTTGCTGTCCCCAATAGTACCATTTGTGTACAAATCAAACTCTATATAAAGACCACCTTTCTATAAAGATCGGTTTTCTTGTGTCCCTAAGGAGGTTGTTATATACAAGTTTCAATGTATGTGCTAAATTGGTAATCTTTTGAACCACTTTGGGACTATTGAATTTGTCATAGGACTAGTAAAATTTATTTTCAAGTACATGTAGTTTAACTGACTAATGAGACAGACATTCTAAATGCATCCACTGCTTAATTACTCATCAAGCCCTGAAAGACAATGGACTTATTTGGCTTGAAATTTTCCCATAGATTTTAAATTGGCCATCTCATCTAAGGGGGAAAATGTCAAAAATTAAATGAGGGGCAAATACTTCCCCCTTTAATGTGCTCTTTCACCGATTGTGGTATATTCAGGATATTTTTATTTTGCCTAACTCATTGACCCCTGAAAAAAATTGGACTCTTCCATAAATCAATGACTTAGACCAGTCCAAATATGTCTTTAGGGGTAAATGGTTTGAAATTTTTATGTTCCACTGTATATAATTATGTATAGAGACTGGAGCTTTGTCCCATAGATCATGTTTGATTGTTTAACAGTCATTCTCACAGTACAATACCTTCCAACATTAAGTATGCCAACAAAATCTGGCTATTTGTCAAGAAGTTAAGAATCTTTTTTTTCACAGAATCAAAATTCAGTTTCCTTGTATGATTCATAACAAGGATCCCTATAAATCAGTCATTTTGAATTATCCAAAATTTTGAGAATACAACTTAATGCTACAGTTACAACTTGTACATGAAGTTTTTTCTGCTTGTCATGATCATGTCTGTACGCAAACAAATAATGATTTACATATATATAAATTTAAGTGAGGTACATGTACTTCCATTGTGCAATTTGTCGTCCATTCCAGGGCTTGCACACCCAGTGCATGGTCATGATTTTAAATTTCACAGCTGTAGATGCAACATCCAATGTTAATGATAAACAAATACCTGGCTTCTTTGCAGTGTGGTCAACTGAATTCAGTACATGCTGATGAATATTAACAATTTATTTCTAATATAATATAATATATATATATATATATATATATATATATATATATATATATATATATATATATATATATATAAAATATATTACCGTATTCAACCCAGTAAGCGCCCATGTCCCTATAAGCTACCCTCTTGTATAGTTTAGATTTACTCACATTTTTTTCTTTACACACGATTGAGAATCTTTTTTAAATTTAGCCAGTGGACAAGGAGACATGGACCAGAAAAACATATATGACAGTTAATCCTTAGCCCCTAGCAACCGAAGAATGTTGATAGGTGTCTTCGGTAATGAGTACAACACCATACCTTTTACATCAATTTGACATGTTAATTGGTCCCAGTAAGTGCCCACCCCATATTCCCAATTATTTAGTGCCCTGGGTGTTTATTTGGTCCAATATGGTTATACTCTGACCTTGACCCAGAAAGCCAAGCCATGAAACATGGGTCAGGTATGTTACAATTTGTAAAATGCCTTTACACTTTATCAAAATCATGCATACGTTTATTTTATTTTTTTTGAAAGAAATTAAAAAAGAATAAATGTATTTCCACTGCATGATTCGTGTTAAGCCCCGCATTTTTTGAAAATTTTATCTTTACATTTTCTATGAAAACATTTTCTTTTTAAATCATGCTATCAAATCTAATTTAAGATGATTTAAAAAGGAATTATTATGGTATAAATGTGAATCTATCTCACAAGATAAAAAGAACATGAAATATTAAAATAGAATCTTTGGTTTCATTTTCAGCGTAACACGAAACAAAAATAATAACAGAAGAGCAATACTCATCTTTTCAAGTTAAATATTTATTTAAGGCAGGATTACTAAGTTCTAATTTAAGAATCTGCTTCCCGCTGCATGTTGCCATCTTAAATTGTCAGAAATTTTATATCAGAAGCATGTAGTTTTTCGAGTTATAACCAGTAAGTATATATATATATATATATATATATATATATATATATATATATATATATATATATATATATATATATATATATATATATATATATATACACATGTATATATATCAAGATATTCTGTGTGGGCATAAGGAATCTGTGTGACTCATCGGTAGCCAAAAGTATACTTAAATGATGCTGCCATCTAAGACATTCATATATATATTTTTTTAATCTTTTTGTCTTTCCTTCTTTTTTTGTTATTTTGCTTTTTTTTCGACAGGAAACGATTAGTATACATAGTGATTATAGTCTAGATTTTTCATAAAACAGATATAAACCAGTTGTTATCAAAAGGCTGTAAAAACACATGTAACTCAGATCCGACGTATCATGTTTTCTGATGATGTGTATATTTTTTTAAATAAAGGTGTAGTGTTCATGTCTCATTGATACACGTACATGTGTGTTAACTCACGCACTCCTATAGACACATTTGGACTGATCTAAGTCATTGATATCCCTTTGTCAATAATTTGTCAGTGAGTAGTTTACATCTGTATATGAAATGTTCATATGTTGAACACTCTATGCCATATCGGATCATTTGTGAAATATAAGCTCCATATGCGGGTGACTGTGGGGTGTTACTACTTAAATATGGAAAATTTATGATGGGAAAGTTGAAATAATAGCATTTGTTGTACAGCTTAGTTGCCAATTTCCCATCTGTGTCTATAGTAAGTAAAATGTTGAAGTATGGAGTGTGTGTGCTTGATTCTTTAATTTCTAGTATATATATATATATATATATATATATATATATATATATATATATATATATATATATATATATATATATAAATATATATCGATTGTTTTCCAGGGGTTGATGAGGTAATGATCTAGGACCCTGCATTTGTACATAATTACAAAACAAATTATGGTAATCCAAACAAAATATGCAACAAAGTTCAAAATGAAAGGAATCGGTAAACTTCTGATAATATCCAAATGTAAAAGCCATTCATGTCTATGAAAAAATAAATAAAAAGAGTCCCAGTCAAGCTCTTAATCTGTTTCAAATTATCAAGAAGACATTTCAAGATGTTTTAACCAGACAAAACGTAGTTTTCTTTCCTTTCTTTGAGTTCAAGTCTAATAAAGTGTACATTGTATGGTTACTCATCCAAGCAATTATCTGGTAATGAATTTTTTTCACTTTTAAAGGACGATTTGCTGGTAGCAATGATCTCCAAGGTTTATAGATAACACTGCTTGAACATATTGAAATCACAGCTGTTCGGATTGATCACAATCACATATGTCCTTGCGATTTCGATTACATGAAATGTTATATTAGCGTAATGTTATTTAGCTGTCAGTGTCATCTCTGTCCTCTGTAACCAGAGGTTATACAGGTGCATTTTTCAGTCCCTTATCAGTTAAACAGAGTTGGGAGGGGGACTGTAGGTTTTGTCTACATCCACCTCTCTATTGGTCCACCTGGTTAAGGTTTTGGTTAATTGTTTGTTTGTTTATTGTTATTTAACATCCCACTCAAGAATCTTTCACTTATATGGAGACGTCACCAAATGCCGGTGAAGGGCTTCAAATTTTGGCCTATGCTCAGCACTTATGGCCATTGAAACAGTGAGGGTTCTTCAACATGCTGACACCTACTGTGACACGGGATCTCGGATTTTACTTTCTCATCCAAAGGACAGGAAACCAACCTGCAGCCGGCTAGACTCAAACTCACGTCCTCACGATCAAGAGTCGAGCACGCTACTAACTGAGCCAGGCCAACTCATGTTTTGGTTAATGTTTTGTGATTGCTCACTATCCATGTAATGCTTTCTGTCTCTGTACAAGTCCCCTACCAGGGAACATGGGGGAGGGGGAGGACTAAAGGGTTTGTCTGTGTCCTTCAGTCCATCTGTGTGTTGATTCATCATTACCATAAGAATGCTGGTTGAATTATGACAATTGGGGGGCCTTCCAATCTAATTAAAAACTTATCTCTTACCACTTCGATTTTCTGATGTGTCGCATAGAGGATCTAATGCAATCCCCTATGAGGTCACATCATGTGGGTATCCTCTCATAGATGTGTGATGTTCCACCAATAAAAATGTGACAAAACTTAATGGGAAAGATGCCAGTCCACAAAAATCCATCGGAATATCTTTTGTGATTCAAATCCATCCAGGGTTATGAATATAATTCTGTACTACCATATTTTGTGTGTTCAGTGTTGTTTATGGTGTTAAAAATGTTCTCATCTCTTTGCCATTTTGATTGCTTACAAGATTATGTAAGTCACATTTTCATTTCAAGGACACACCTACAAGGTCATCCGCACGAAAGCCCAATAGCGGAATGAATTAGATCCTGTACGTGACATATCAGAAAACGAAAGTGATTATAGATCAGTTTATAATTAGTTTGGGGGCCTCTGTGACTGAATGCTTTAAACTTTGAAATCTATTACTTCTAGTTAGCGCTGTTTAGAGTCCCGCTGGAAGCTAAGCTGATTTTGTGACGAAATTTGCCAGTTTATATGCGGAAGGCCGGTGGTGTCTTCCTGGGTACATTGTAACTGGATTCTTGCCTCCACCATTAAAAATTGGATGCCACTATATAACTAAAAAATTGTTTAATGGCGTAAAATACCAATCAAAGAAACAAACATATGACAAAATTAATTCACAGCGAGCGGAAAAAAAAATTATTTGTCAGAAAATATTTTCTTTAAAGATATTCATTCACAAAATTTCATAAAATTTTATTACATTTTTTTTCGATTATAAAATGTTTCTATTTGCTGTGAAATTGTCATTCATTGCAATAGAATTGCTTCCCCAGTTATGATGCATAGATGAAATGATGAGCTACACTGTTTAAAGCATTTTGCAAATTCCTTGCATTAACTGTAAGAGATCTTACACAGAAAAATCTTGAATTATTGGCTTTTAAGTTATCATTTATATTGCGTTAATTAATTTTCATGTTTGTATCATCAGGGTAATTACTAAAAGTGAAAGTAAAATAAATATTATGACCTTGCACATAACAATTTATAGAAAGATACCCTCAAATATGCACTGATTTTGTTTAATATTTTGTAAGAGCTTTATAGAATTTTTGTGGCTTTTCTTTTATTAAGGAATAAATATTTCTGGTATGGATATAGTATAGATATGCTGTGTTTCATCTTATACTAAAGTAATATTTGGCACTGTTAACATCATTTAAATTCAAATTTTTTCTAAAGCTAAGATAGTCATTTTTAAAAGTGGTTACTCTTAGACGGATTTTGGCTATACTTTTAGAGATATTATTTGGCCTTGTATAATACCACTTTCTCTTTAGAAAATACACATAACTTTTAAATTGGAGCTCAACTGATGAAGTCTAATTGACAGAAACGATATCGTCTTGAGCATTATAAGTTTGGTAGTATGTTTATAATATTTATAACCACTAGGTCTTTGCCACTGCTGGTGGACCGTTAGAGTCCCCGAGGGTATACATAAATCTAGTACCTGGTATTTCGGTACCAGCTGTTCATCTTATACTAAAGTAATATTTGGCACTGTTAACATCATTTAAATTCAAATTTTTTCTAAAGCTAAGATAGTCATTTTTAACAGTCAGGTTACTCTTAGACGGATTTTGGCTATACTTTTAAAGATATTATTTGGCCTTGTATAATACCACTTTCTCTTTAGAGAATACACATAACTTTTAAATTGGAGCTCAACTGATGAAGTCTAATTGACAGAAACGATATCGTCTTGAGCATTATAAGTTTGGTAGTATGTTTATAATATTTAAATGAGGTAATATAAAGTGTCCATGTCAAGCCCCATCATATTTATAAGAATCTGCAGCAGAGGTCTACATTATTGTATATCTCCTAACTTTAGGTGATTATACTTACTGTGAAGCCTATATATAAAGACCCCCTTCAGGACACAACAAAACTAGTCTTTATAGGGAGGTGGTCTTTATATACAGGTTGATTTGTACAGAAATGGTACTGTTGGGGACAGCAAAAGACTTTGTGACCAGATGGTCTTTATACACAGGTGGTCGCTAAAGCAGGTTATACAGTATAATAGAGATCTACATTATGACACCTCACTTAAGGGTGATTATGCTCTGAACTAAGGGGAAATTCTCAGAATTAAACCTAATTGCTAAAATTGATTGATCCCTTATGTATTTGCAACTTGATCCCTTATGTCATTGCAGATTGATCATTTATGACATTGCAGGTTTCAGGTTGATCCCTTATGTCAATGAAAATTGATCCCTTATGTCATTGCAGATTGATCCCTTATGTCATTGCAGATTGATCCTGTATGTCATTCCAGATTGATCCCTTATGTCATTGCAGATTAATCCCTTATGTCATTGCAGATTGATCACTAATGTCATTGCAGATTGATCCCTTATGTCATTGCAGATCGATCACTAATGTCATTGCAGATGAATCCCTTATGTTATTCCAGATTGATCCCTTATGTCATTGCAGATTAATCCCTTATGTCATTCCAGATTGATCCCTTATATCATTGCAGATTAATCACTTATGTCATTTGAGATTGATCCCTTATATCATTGCAGATTAATCGCTTATGTCATTTGAGATTGATACATTATGTCTATTCAAATTTATCCCTCGTCAGGTATTTGTAGTTGATCACCTAATACCATTTTATATTGATTCCTTAAGTCTTTGAATATTGATCCCTTATGTCATTTTAGATTGATCACTTATGCCATTATTTGGGAATATGTATCCTGTTGTCTAGCAACTTTTAAGTTTTTGGATGCAAATCTTTTAGCAGAATTGGTGATCTGGTGGTTTTCATTAGATACACAAGGTTACTTAATTACCATTTTATAGAAGTGTACATCACTTCGAAAATAATGAGAGATTGTGTCTGACCAATAGATTTTTTAATGTTCTCTGTAAAATTGCATGCAATCTAACAATAATTTGCACATCAAAATATTTTATCTCGTCAGGTCAGAGAAAAACCTGCACATCAAACAGCAAACTCTCTTGGTTTTTTTTTTTTTTTTTGGTTTTTTTTTTTGTTTTTTTTTTTTGTTTTTTTTTTTTTTTGGTAGAATTTTTATTTTCATTAGGGTTGTATTAAACATTTTTTGTTTTATCAATTTTTTTGGTTTTTTTTTATCTTTTCAGTAGAATTCTGCTATATTTTTTGTAATATCATTAATTTTAATACTTATTAAACATTTTAAATTTTTGCTTTAAATGCATAAAATTATCAAACGATTTTTGACTCACAGAAAGGTCAAATAGTTTCGCTATTATAGTTCAAATGGATTTAAGTTCAAATGTGTGAGACATAAAATAAGAGAAAATAAGAGAACAGAACAGTCTGTCATAGATCAGACATCGTACATTCCATGGTGGGTGCCAAGATCCCTTTGGGATCTCTTGTTTGTCTGCAGCATATGTCGCACACCACAAAAGAGAATGTTTTCAAACTTCAAACAACTGTTGTTCTCAGTAAAGCAGTGTGCCATGACCTTGACTCAAGGTCATACTGCAAAGGTCAAGGTTACCATGGCAGCCTTACACATACTAACATTTCCATAATAGAGAAACATGGCATGAAAATGGAAAAATGAAATTTTTTTTTTCTCAACATTTTTGCAAGGTAATTTTAATCAAAGTACTGAAAGTACCGATACGAGTTGATGGCAATCGTAAGTTTTAATGAGGTATAATACATTCAGTATGCTGAATACTTTTTAATTCCGTAAAATTAAGTTTTACAAAAAAAGTAACTAAACATCGGGTCATACATTTGGCCTAACGTGAGTACTGATGGCTTATTTATCATGCAACAAACTACATAGATCAGCAATATGATTATAAAATCTTGTACTAATAAACATCGTTTCATTGATATTAAATTTCTATGCCACAGGACAGTATTATACTCTTATGCTATACTTACTATCAATAGCCTTAAATCTTTAGGTCAATACATGTACATGTAAAACATTTTCCCAACTTCGAAGACTGCCACGAGTTTCTCATCAGTTAAGATCAAGTGAATGAGGAATGACGCAACTTCTATGTCCAATTTCACAGACAGATCTTGCCAATACACAGTTAGGGAAACTTGACGAAAACTCATTTCCATATTAATCGTGAACAAGAATTGTTAACAGTCCATTCTATTGCTTTTAATGTCAATTCCATCACAAGAGTATAATGGTAAAAATAATTGAAAAATAACATTCTAAAGCAAATTTATAATATCTTAAAATTCATAAAGGTTGCCGAACTGACCTTTAATAGCATATATCTCAACAAGTCTTGTAGACCTATATTTTTCAGCGAATTGTTACAATATTTTCGTCATTTAAAAGGCAAAAATATACGAATAAAAGCGTGATTTTGAAATTTCAATCTTTAAATTGAGTGTATGTTGCTGAAATGCATATACATGTGTAATTTTGCGTCAGTATAATGTGTTATTAACCCCATACTGCAAAATGTGCTTTGACTTGTTCCCAATAAACAACTTAGCATAACAAAACTGCGTTGATGTTCCATCAACTCATAAAAATGAGATGTTCAGTGACTTTATTTTTGTATATATACTACCAAGGTCATTTATCATTTAAAAAAAAAATTGTTTTATAGGACATCAAAAGTAGATCATTGCCAAATGTTGAAAAGAATTGTAACCTTGGTAAAACCATGTGTACCCATATTGCAATTGAAATATTGCCATTTGTAAATCTGTTACCATAGTAATTGATAAATATGTTATGAATGACATACAAGTTACTTACTGAATGATTCTTCTATTTGTTTATCATCTATCAATTGTACATTGTGAGGGTTATCTCCTAGTATTGCTCACTTTGACTTTATCTAGTTTATCTTCGAAATCGATTCCAATTTTGCTGTTATTTCGGAACATATGTCTGTTCATACACACTTTATCAGATTCTAAAGAAAACTTAGTATTTTTATCAGATATAAAATTTGTATTGCACAGCATAGCATATTTGCACTCAGTAAATTTGTATAGATTGATTTGCAGAACATGCTCTTAAAGGCGCAAGATGGGGAAAATACAAAATTAAAATCAATTTAGAATCATAGATGAATAATTAGTGCGGTTATTGTTGAAAGATTTTTGTACTTTGTGTCTGTGCTCTGATCAATTTATAGATAAGAGGAGCAACAGGACTTGTGCAAGAATTGATTTTTGTTGATTTGTATTTGCTTTTACTCCTGTCATTTTACGCCTGGTTTATAATTACGCCTAAAGCAAATAGTGCACCAAACTTCCAGCTGTATTCTGATTCAACTCAACAGAACAATAGAAAAATAGACTGTGCTCTGGCAAACTCATTTCCTTTTATTCTTTTGAGTGATACAAGAGAAGATACGGGGTAGAAGTAATTGTTCAAGTGTTTTGTGTTATTGTTAACTCACGGTAGTTGGCAGAACAAGTGAGCTTTCCGATTAATATCCACTGGTGTCAGTATTGTCATTGATGGAAACTTTGGTGTCAACATCCTGTATTTATGTTGTTCACATTTTTTTGTTTTCTTTTGTTTTTAACAGAACTTTGTTTGTCTCTGTTTCATTTTGCTCATTTTTTTTTTTTGCTAACCTCTACAAAGTTGTGTGTGTGATTATCTCATCAACCCCTGAAAAACAATGAACTCATCTGTAATTCAATGATTTAGGCCAGTCCAAATGTGTCTTTAGGGGTAAATGAGTTTAGAAGATTGGTTGAGGTCAGGTTTACCACCTCCTACTGTTCATACATCTACTTAACTTGCCTAACATATAGGTCATATGATTCTTAGCACAATCTATGTTTCGGATGCTGGATAAGCCCTGTATATTTTTTTTTAAAAATGACCCTGTTTTGGACTAAGTTATACAATGAAATTTGTATATAATGACCTCCTTAGGGACACAAGAAAACCGGTCTTGATAGGGAGGTGGTCTTTATATAGAAGTTGATTTGTACACAATGGTACTATTGGGGACAGCAAAAGACGGTCTTTGTGACCAGGTGGTCTTTATACACAGGTGGTCGCTAAAGGAGGTTTTACTGTATTTTCAATGCTGTATATTACAAAGAATATTGTTTGAGGTCAGGTGGTTAACTTGTGGGGAGTGTAAAATATGTTGTGCTAGGTGATGTTCATAATCTCTGACTACTGTACTCTCTGCTTTTGGTTGAGGTTAGGTTAATTAAGTGAATATGATATATGTTGGTGTGAAGTGAGCTTTGTAATCTTTGATGTTGTTCTTTTTAACCTACTTTTGTATTTTTTGTTTTTCATCTTTGACGTTGAAGTTAAAAGTATCAGGTCTGACTTACACTAGATGATATGGACCCAAAGCTATCAACATACAGAGGTAGTCCTCCACCAAAAACAATGCTGTGTGTCAGTTAAATGGAGAAAATAAACAGCTAAGCTGTTTGTTATTGGATAAAGCTATACTAATGAATAAAAAAAGAAACAAACAAAACAAAAACAAAATGAGTCATTTTACTGTTTGGTACAGCTTTATAAATGTGGAAGACACAAGTATTTCCCTGTAAGGTCTACCAAAATGAATGCAAAACTCAAACTTCAATATAGAGATATTTAGAGAAATAAGAAGACAGTTATGTGGTGTAGCTACATTGAGCAATATCTTGTTGTGTATTGCTGTTTAGAGGTAAATAGAGTTGAGCAATTTCCTGTTGTGTATTACTGTTTAGAGGTAAAAAGAGTTGAGCTATTTCTTGTTGTGTATTGCTGTTTAGAGGTAAATAGAGTTGAGCTATTACTTGTTGTGTATTGCTGTTTCAAGGTTGATAGAGTTGAGCAATTTCTTGTTGTGTATTGCTGTTTAGAGGTAAATAGAGTTGAGCAATTTCTTGTTGTGTATTGCTGTTTAGAGGTAGGTAGAATTGAGCAATTTCTTGTTGTGTATTGCTGTTTAGAGGTGAATAGAATTGAGCAATTTCTTGTTGTGTATTGCTGTTTAGATGTAAATAGAGTTGAGCTATTTCTTGTTGTGTATTGCTGTTTAGAGGTAAAAAATTGAGCTATTTCTTGTTGTGTATTGCTGTTTAGAGTAAATAGAGTTGAGCTATTACTTGTTGTGTATTGCTGTTGATTAGAGTTAAATTTTTCTTGTTGTGTAGCTGTTGAGCTATTAGCAATTTGTTGTGTATTGCTGTTTAGAGGTAGAATTGAGCAATTTCTTGTTGTGTAATAGAGGTGAATAGAATTGAGCAATTTCTTGTTGTGTATTGCTGTAAATAGAGTTGAGCTATTTCTTGTTGTGTATTGCTGTTTAGAGGTAAATAGAATTGAGCAATTTCTTGTTGTGTATTGCTGTTTAGATGTAAATAGAGTTGAGCTATTTCTTGTTGTGTATTGCTGTTTAGAGGTAAATAGAGTTGAGCAATTTCTTATGTATTGCTGTTTAGAGGTAAATAGAGTTGAGCAATTTCTTGTTGTGTATTGCTGTTTAGAGGTAAGTAAATAGCAATTTCTTGTTGTGCAATTTTTTTATAGAATTGAGCAATTTCTTGTTGTGTATTGCTGTTTAGATGTAAATAGAGTTGAGCTATTTCTTGTTGTGTATTGCTGTTTAGAGGTAAATAGAGTTGAGCAATTTCTTGTTGTGTATTGCTATTTAGAGGTAAATAGAGTTGAGTAATTTCTTGTTTATGTATTGCTGTTTCGAGGTAAATAGGGTTGAGTAATTTATTGTTGTGTATTGCTGTTTCGAGGTAAATAGAGTTGAGCTATTTTTTGTGTATTACTGTTAAGAGGTAAATAAGTTAGCTATTTCTTATTGTGTATTGCAAGGGTTTCTTGTTGTTTATGTATTGCTGTTTTGAGGTAAATAGGGTTGAGTAATTTATTGTTGTGTATTGCTGTTTCGAGGTAAATAGAGTTGAGCTATTTTTTGTGTATTACTGTTAAGAGGTAAATAGAATTGAGCAATTTCTTGTTGTGTATTGCTGTTTAGAGGTAAATAGAATTGAGCAATTTCTTGTTGTTTATTGCTGTTTAAAAAAATGTAAATTATAACGTTATAAAAAGCATATATTTCAGCATTTTGCTATTGGATATATACGAGATCTTTATAACTAATAAGAGTTGAGCAGTTTGAAAGTGGTTTCAGCTACATTATATAAGTGGCACTTGAGAAGTGACACCTCATTTTTATTTTCATTTTTTTTTTTTATTATTGTTATTTGGTTCATTTTAATTTGTATATTACCATTAATTCTTTCATTTTTATAATAATACAGAAGCTGTTTAAGTAGATTAAATTTTATATTATTAATATAGCTAATAACTAAAACATGTGATGATATTAAATTAATTAGAAAAAATCTGAAATAAAAGAAATGTTGCAAACACCACCAGACCTGTTTTTCCCACATATCAGACCAGTTATACACATGCAGATGATAAACATTAATTTTTAAATCATTCGTGATATTGGAAATATTTCAAATTCTTTTTTAGAAAATTGAGATTTCAATGTCATTTTAGTCAATTTCAATCAATATATATTGTAATGCTGCCTGTTTTGGTCCAGATATTCATTTCATTTAAATCTATAACTTCAAATAATGGTAAACGTTCTGACTCTTTATTTAGAGGAACAATAAAGTGCTTGACAAATAAGCCTAGGTGTACTGTATAAACCAAAGTGAAGTTAACATCCCAGATTACTGTCATTTATTAACTGATATCCAAAGTTGATTTATTGCTAGCAGTAATCAATTATATCATCAAAACTGATCAAAGAATTGGCTATTTTTATTGATATAAAAAATAAGTCAGATTTTTATAAATATTGACTTTTCTATATTATTAGGAAATCAGCCATATTTAATTGTTATCAATAAATCAATTATTATATCTTTGTCAAACAAATGCTTTTTACATTACTGATACTTTGTACTTTGCAAGGTTTTATCTATGTTCTGGGCCTCATTGAAGTCACCAAATTTACTGATCAAATACTCAACAGCCGGCCTGGCTTAGTCAGTCGTGCCCTCGACTCTTGATTGTGATTTTTTTAGTTCAAGTCCAGCTGGCGACATGTTGGTTTCCTGTCCTTCAGACGAAACAGTAAAAACCAAGGTCCCGTGTCACAGTAGGTATTGGCAGGTTAAAGAACCCTCACTGCTCAACAGAAGTAAGTGCCGAGCATAGGCCAAAATTTGAAGCCCTTCACCGGCATTTGGTGACTCTCCATGTGAGTGAAAGATTCTTGAGTGGGACGTTAAACAACAGTACAACCCACCAACCAACTTGAGCACTCAAACTCAAGTAACTTTTCATGATTTTAAGGTAAAAAAACACAAACTTTATGCTGCAACTGGAATCGTGTGTACATTGATGGCATACAATTGTAAATAATGTTCAAAGTTATTGCCTTTTTTAACAAAACTTTGAAAATAATAAAAAGAAATTGTTTGAGTATGTACTCAACATATTTATTAATTTTTTACAGGAAAATCTTAAGCCATACCCAAATTTCTTTTTTTTTGGTGATGAAAAATGATGATGTGAAATTTTGAATACTTTACAACCTAATTCAGAAGTTTTATAAATGACTTATAATTCAAAGTAATAAGATAAAAGTTGAGCTTGATTATTGAGTGAGAGCAGTGACTTTGGGCCCATGCAGTATGAACCATATGATATCAGAATGACTATTATTAGCTCACCTCATAAAGTTGATTTGAGGTAGATCTGGTTAAGATGATCAGTTGAGGTCAATTTTACCAGTTTCTTCTTATCTTACATCAGCTAAACTTAAGCATGGCATATATGCCTCATAATTCTTAGCACATGTACAGAGAAACTTGTATATAATGACCCCTTAGGGACACAACAAAACTAGTCTTTATAAGGAGGTGGTCTTTATATAGAGGTAGGTTTGTACACAAATGGTAAAACTGGGGACAGCAAACTGGTCTTTATTCCCAGTTGGTCTTTATACACAGGTGGTCGTTAAAGCAGGTATTACTGTACTTCAGATGCTGGATAAGTCCTGTATGTTTTTACCAAAATGACCCTGTTTTAGACTTGGTCTATTTCTTAATGCTGTAGAAGATTCAGGCTGCGGTCTGGTTGTTTAGAGGGATGTAAGGTATGTTGGTGTGAGCCTGTGAGGTAAACCTATGATGCGAGTCTGTGAGGTGAGCCTGTGAGGTGAGCCTTGTAATCTTTGATTGCTTTAAATGTTTAATTCATATTATGCCAAAGATTCAAGACCTAAGATTTTACCAACTTTTGTAAATGTTGTCATTGGTAATGTCATAAATCACGTAAGTATTCAGGATTTTTTACAGTGAAATGTAGCGCTACGATGCTAATGATGAATTAACAGGGAAAATATTGGTCAATAGTCAATCCTTTTTCAAACAAGCATGTAAAAATCTCTCTCACCTGTAGTCATAACAAGTCTGAGTCAGACTTGCACCAAAACTAATCAAGTTGTCAGCTGACTAGTGGAAGGCCAGCGGTCTTTTCCCGGTACACACTCTACCATATTACTGATAAATTGTTAAGATTGATATAAAACAAAACAGAAAAAACACATCACATAGGCACTAGAAAATTCTCATCATATTAGACAGTGTACATAGCACAGGTGTTAATTTGTGGCTTCTCCTTTGTGTACATGGCTGCACATGTCTGTTTCAATTTTATTCAAATTCAACCAATCAAAACTCTGCATTATGAATTAAAAAATGAGAGAAATATTTAAAAACCTGCTATGTTAAAAGTTTCAGAAAGGTTAAACAATAAACATTATTGTATAGGACTCTTTTAAATTATCATTCTTGTGGAAACCATAGATCAAAAAACAGTATTGATCAGATTGTCTGACAACAAACTCCAAAGCTCGGTGAAAAGACATTAGCCATGAATCATCATTTTGTTACATTTCTATGGCTGAATGAAATAATATATAAATTCTAATTAGACCCCAGTAACACTGATCTTGTAATTGCAATGGAACATTGTAGTTAGATAGAGAATAGCTTTCACTGTTTTATCTTTGCAATTTGTTGATGAGAAAAGTAATAAACTGCAATAAGTTTGGTATTTTATCTGTCCCTTGAAAGGAAGGTTAAATTTTGACAATAACATGTTATACAGAGCAGCTGTGTAATGAGTGAGCAGCTTGTTGAGCATGAAATATACAGGTGTACATGTATTGTGTGAACAGGTGTGTGAGTATATATATACAGGTATAAGGTGTGTACACATATATCTAAACGTGTATTATAAGAGAAATTATGTGAGTATACACACACAGGTGTATTGTATACGAAGGTGCTTAAGCATTTATTTACATGTGTTTTTTGTGAGATGTCTAAGTATAGTGTTAGGAGATGTGTGAGGATGCATGTACAGGTGTATTGTGTAAGGCGATGTGTGCACACATTATATAAAGGGGCATATAGTGTTAGGAGGTATGTGCATATATACTATACAGGTGTACTGTGTAAGATGTCTGAGGGTGCAAGTACAGGTGTATTGTGTAAGATGTGTGAGGTCATGCATGTACAGGTGTATTGTGTAAGATGTGTGAGGTCATGCATGTACAGGTGTATTGTGTAAGATGTGTAAGGATGCATGTACAGATGTATTGTGTAAGATGTGTGAGGTCATGCATGTATAGGTGTATTGTGTAAGATGTGTGAGGTTATATATGTGCAGGTGTATTGTGTAAGATATGTGAGGTTATGCATGTACAGGTGTATTGTGTAAGGAGATGTGTTAGGATACATGTACAGGTGTATAGTTCAAGGTGGTATTTGAACATGTGTATTATGTATAGGTGTGTGTGGACAAACATGTGCAGTAGTATTGCATGTATTGTGTAAAGTGTTGTGTGCACATACATATAAAGGTGCATATATATAGTTTAGATGTGTGCACATGTATAGTTATAGTATACTATGTTAGGTGTGTGTGTATGTATGGGTGTATTGGTTTAGCAGGTGTGTGCACATGTACAGGTGTACTGTGTTAGGAGGTGCATGCACATTTATAGGTGTACTATGTTAGGAAGTGTGTACATGTTCAGGTACTGTGTTAGGAGGTGTATGCACATTTATAGATGTATTGTGTATGTGGTGAGAGATGTGTACATGTTCAGGTGTACTGTGTTAGGAGATGTGAGTACATGTTCTGGTGTACTGTGTTAGTAGGTGTGTGTACATGTATAGGTGTACTGTGTTAGGAGGTATGTGCAGATGTTAAGGTGTTCTGTCAATAAGGTGTGTGAGGATGCATGTATGATATAGCAGTGTATAGGTGTATTGTGTACAAGTTTACTGAAAGGTGAACATGGTGAAAGGGTTAAATTGATATTTAGCATCCCTAGCGTTAGGGTAACATATATTGTCAAGTTCATTCTCCTCTTGACACCAGAGGTCAGAAGTCCTATAAATAAACTGGGACATCTTGTTTCAACTTACAGAAGACATTTCTCGGATATTCCACTCACGGGTGTTATGTACATTAGGAGTATTAGCAGCACTCATCTACCATATTATTTAGACTACAAAAATTGATGAGAATTACACGACCGTTCACTCAATTCGGAGTCTTCTTTGGTTTCATTTTTCAGATAGTTTCTCTGTTGTCATTAATTATTGCATTTCCACTGAAAACAAAATGTGCATCATGTTGTATGTAATTGTTTGCCAAAATGTGTAAAATAAATTGTAACTGTTTGTTTACATTTGCTTTTAATTGCATGTTTACTAATTTAACAGACAATGTTATTTTCTTTTATTTTTTATCCTTTTTTCTGTTTTTTTTTTCTTTCTTTCTCACAACCTTTTTGTTTTGTTTAAATGGTGTTTTACGCCACACTTACGATTTATTATTCATTTGTATGTGATGGCTAATTTTTAATGGTGGAGGAGAGAGAGCCTGGTTATCATGTAACCGGGTAGAGACTACCAGTGTAACTACCAACTTTGACAATATTTTGTATTTTGAACAAAAATTCAAATGGCATCAAATTTTTGACAATCTAAATAACATGCCTTGAAAAAAAAATTCAAATTGCATTAAAACTGGGGCAGGCTTTATAGAGTTTGAAAAAAATATATATTTCAAATTGTGTTGAAACCAGGTCAAAGTCAGTTTAAAATATTTTTCAAAGTGTATTAACTGTTAACGATGAACATTGAATTTTGTTTTCATTTTGTATGATTGTGGAACAATTTTGATAGTTTTGACAATAATGGTACGGTAGTTTGACCAGTCAGTAAGTTGGTTTGTTGGCCAGTTCATTGGTTCTGCTTTGTGAAAAAAAATCTTTTGATGGTGGGCTATTCATATCGTCCTGCATCTGTGGTCCATCGTCCATCTGTCGTCCATCCTTAAACAGTTCTTGTTATCACTATATTTCAGAAAGCTCTGAAGGGATCTTTATGAAATTTGACATATGGGTTCTCCTTGAGGTCTAGTTGTGCACTGATCATGAAATGGCCTGACAGGTCGCCATCTTGAATTTTGACAAAAAAAGTTTGCTCCCCCAATTTCTGAGAAAATATTGAAGAGATCTTGGAATTTGACATGAAAGTTTCCCATGACATCTAGTTGTGCATATTATATTTTCAAAGAGATTTGAATCCAACATGGCCAACAAGCAGCCATCTTGGATTTTGACAATAGAAGTTTGTTACTGCTATTTCTGAGAAAGTACTGAAAGATCTTTTTGAAATATAACATGGAGATTCTCCTTGAGGTGTAGTTGTGCATACAAATTTTTCAGATAGATCAGGTTTAGTTGTTCAAATTACATTTTCAGAGAGATCAGAATCCAACATGGCTGACAGGCTTGGATTATGACTGTTGAAGTTTGGTACCATTATTTCTCAGAAAATACAATGTACTGAATGGATCTTTTTGAAATTTGACTTTAAGATTCCCCTTAGAGTTAAGCTATCTTTGATTTAGCAGTTTATGTTTGGTATTGTAATAATCTTGTGAGAAAGCACTTGACAAATATTTGGGTTTTACATGTAGTTCAAGTTCAAATGCCACAAAATAAGAGAAAAGAACAGTCTGTCCTAGATCAAATGAAGAACATTTGATGGTGGGTGCCAAGATCCCTCTGCGATCTCTTGTTTATCTCATCTGAACTGAAATGTGATTTAATTTAAAACTTTTTACCTCATCTGAACTGACATGTCGAATTTAGAGGTGGTGGGAACTGGAGTTGAAACTAAGAAATGTTTACCAATAAGGGTCATTTTTTTTTTACCAGAACCTACTTTTCTGCCTGAAAAGCTACCAAAGTGATTTTATGAATTCATGTTTATTATATTTGAAGACATGTTTTAAAATGCACATTGAATTTGGTCTGAAGTATGACTGCGCCTATCTTGTTTTACAGGCATGGTTTTCATGGCATAGTTGATGTATAAAATGTGCAAATTAGATCTGTGATTACCATATTTTTTACATTTGTGTCTACAGATATTTTCCATAGCCTCATTTGAGTCATGGATTTTCCACCCTTTCATATAGGGCCTAAATATTTTAGGCCACATCCCAATGGGCAAAAAAAAAGGCATTTTTTCCCAAACTGCAGTCAAAATATTCCAACTGAAATCAAAAGATGATAAATTTGAAGATACTTGTATATTTCAAAACTGTTTTGTGTATTTTTAGATTTCCCAATTTCAATAAAATATTTTTAAAAAAATCTTAAATCAAAAGGCAGTACATGTATTCTAGAACAAACAGTATATGCCATAAAAAATATGCAATTCTATAAACCCCTTTAATTTCTTTTGCCCTAAAATTTTGTGACTTTATAATTTTCCACATTTCGCTGCCCTTAACATTTGCAATTTTATGTTTGTACAATGGAAATAATTCCAGAATCTGGATTCCACAATAGATTTTCACTACCTTTCAATTTCATGATTTTTTGCCGCTACCAGAATTAAACAGGGCACACAAAAAAAAAAGAAAAAAAAAAGAACGGGGTCTATAATATTCACAATATATGGTGGCAAGTACTTAATTTTAGATGGCACTGTAGATGCAGTTGACCATTATAGGTTTGTAATTGCTCTTGCCCAAACTCAGGTCTGATTTGATTTTCAGTTCCACTTATTTGATTATGAAATACATATTCAGTGCCATTTATAATTACCAAATTATGATAAATCTATTTACGAAGACATCTAACCTGACGAAAATACAGATAGCAAGTGCAAAATGGTTAATAATACCACTTTATGAGTGATCTGCTGGTCGTTGAGTTATCATTTAATGGCGGGTTATTTTTCTTTTCCAAGCTAGCTTAACAACTCTTATTGACAAAAATCTGATATCCATTGGAACTATTATTACTGCTGAAAGATTTAATCATCTTTTTTCGATTTTCTTTGGGTGAATAACACTGACACATGATCTTCCGTCGAGAAAATTGACCTTCAACTATTCTTAGGCAATTGAGACGAAAACCGATATTCCACTAGTTAAGTTAATGATGTCAGGAGCAATTTATCAATATCTGTGTTGTATTTATGATATATAGGCTCCTAAACATAGAAGAAAAAAAAAATGAAATTTAGAGAAAATAAATAAAAGTTATGTCAGCAGCAGGAAGTTCATAAAAACATAAATGTGCCGTTAATGATGATGGGAGGATATTATTTATTGGGTTTTAATAATTCACGTGCTTTCCTTCCATATACCAAGACTGAGAGCGACTATTGCAGAGTTACATGTATGTGCGGTAATACTTTGTTTCCCATCATTATCATCTGCACATTAAACTTTTTTATGAATTCCCTGCTTCTGACACACTTTTTTTTTTATACATTTGGTTTTTTTTTTCTCTTTGTTTACACTATAATATGTATTATGACTTCTCTTCTGTTGTACAGTTCTTCGTTTTTTTTATAAACCTTAGAATTACTAGCGCATTCAAACATTCATTTGTGGCTGGAAGTCTGTAAAATCCTTGAAATATTGGGTTGGAATAAATCTGCAAGTCAGAACATAAATAATTAAAAATAACTTTTTATTAATTGTTGATTTACACACCGCCATGTCACCAGCTTATGATGAAGTATTACAAATTTTGAGTTCGCTATGGACTGATGCAAATGAATTGGTGTAACACAAGACCACGGCTTTAAGTCTCTTCCGAAAGGACTAGAGACTTTCACTTCGTACATATTTCCTGTTTATAACATTTTGGTTTCCATCAAATAATTTTGAATTTCTTTCCCAAAATTTTAAACAAATTTAGTATGTTGTGTTTTATCACTACAATATTAGATTATTATTATTATTATCATTATTATGGCCTACAGGGAGCATCTGTGCCCAAGTGCTTAGAGCATTGTGCTTTGAATCATGAAGTTTCTAACTTCTGGTCAATCTTCTGGTCAGCACAGGTTTTAGCCCCACTGGAACCTAAACTAATTATTGTGAGAATGTTTGCCAGTTTACTTGTGGAGGGCTGATGGTCTCTTCCTGGGTAACCTGGTTCTCTCATCCACCATTAAAAACTGGCTGCCACAATATAACTGAAAAACTGTTGAGTGTGGCATAAAACACTACTCAAAATCAGTAATGGCCTACTTTCACCTTTACCAGAATTACAGAACTTTTAAAGACGGTCTTCATAAATTACTTAACTCTTGGAGCATGTGATCTTTAGCTCACTCCTACTAATTTTTTTTTTGGGGGGGGGGGGGGGGGGAGGGGGGGCTTAATACTATCACTCCAGTATTGGCGTGGTATCAGTGACCAGATAGAAGGAATATGGTAGTTAAACTTGTATAGCAAATACAGGGGAACTTGTATATAATGACCTCCCTAGGGACACAGGAAAACCGGTCTTTATAAGGAGGTGGTCTTTATATAGAGGTTGATTTGTACACAAATGATACTATTGAGGACAGTGAAAATCAGTCTTTATGACCAGGTGGTTTTTATACACTATATGTTCTTGGATTCTTAGGACATGCTAAACTTATGCAAAACTGACCCCATAGCAGTCCATTTTTATTGCTACTGTTAAGAACATTAGTTGAGGTCAGGTTAATTAGGGGGTTTGGTTGGGGTCAGGTTAATTAGGGAGTTTGGTTGGGGCAGTAGGGGGTTTGGTTTCATTGCTAGGGAGTTTGGTTGAGGTCAGGTTAAGGTCAGGTTAATTAGGGAGTTTGGTTGAGGTCAGGTTAATTAGGGGGTTTGGTTGGGGTCAGGTTAATTAGGGAGTTATGTAAAATATGTTTGTATAGGGTGAGCTTTGTAATCTGTGATTACTCCTGTTATTGCTTCTATTTTAAGTTGATTTAGTTATCAAATAATTATCCCCAAAAAAATACCTTCCATGAAAATAACATTTTTACCTTTCTGTCTGACAATTTTTGAAATTTACCCCTTACTTGGATTTCTTATGTGCACCTTAAAGATGAGCAGCGTACATTGATGTATGATTGAATGGACTTTTGGGGCTTTATGTCACACTCAACAATATTTCAGTTGTATATGGTGGCAGCCATTTTTTAATGGTGGAGGAGAGACCTAGGGTAAAATGTACCCGGGTAGAGACCGCCATCCTTCCGTAAGTAAACCGGTAAACTTTCTCACGGACTACATTGATATTTTTTGTTGGCATGTTTCCATCGTTTTTAGTTTTGACCTTTTCACATTCGTTGTCTTCCTGTTAACACTGCTATTTTTTAAGTAGAATACCAGACCGTCTAGATGGAATCCATATTTCATTGTAAAATACTGGTATATTAGTACCGTAGTTAAAGAATGAAATAGAACACAGTTGATTTATATTGCTGACTTTAATTTTGAGGCAGTTAGGTAACACATAATTAAAAAAAAATGTTCAATGTAATGTTTTATGATTAGAACAAAAAGATAATTAAAACACAAATAGATTTTGGTCGACTGCTTGACCCACGTCTAAAATCATTGGTCAGGGTACATCAAACATATGATGTTTAGACGATGGCCTCATTGACTCGTCAATGGGCTCATACATAACTTAATTTTTTGTAATCTGTTGCTGTCCATGTAAACTATTGAACATTTTAAACTGCAAAAGTCATTGCTGCTCAAATTAGTTAGGGGATCAATGTGCCGCCTTCCAAATATGTATCTTATCAAATTCATTGAAAAAAAAAAATTCATTATCAGTTCAATGTTTAGTTAATTTCCAAAGTACAATCTTTGTTTTATTCATATCGTCATCATCATCATCATCATCATTTATTATATTTACTTTTTGTTTTCTTTTTGCAGATCTCCTAAAAATCCTGATGAGATGCTCGTCAAAAGAGTGGTTGGATTAGAAGGGGATATTGTTATGTACGTGGACTAATTTTCCATTGCAGCACAAGGACACATGAGTTATTTCCCTTGATGCTGTCTTTCATTTTAGAATACTTGTGAAGATCAGTGTGGGGTTCAAGCCCCGATGTAACCTAAACTGATTTTCTGGGGAAAGTTTTGTCAGTTTACTTGCAGAATGTTGGTGTTATCTTCTCTGGTTCATCGTAACTGGGTTTTTTCCTCCTCCATTACTCTTGTCGCCAATCTATAACATTCAAAACAAAACAAAAAAATAAATGTTGAATGAAGCACCATGTAAACAAACAAAGAAGTTACTATTGAAAATATTTTTTGTTTTGTTTTTGTTTCTTGTCCCCAGGGGTCATCCCCACCCCTACAATTTAAGAATGTTCAAATATATTTTAAGTGGCCAAGATCTCCACCCCTAAACCATATAGATTTGTGTTTGGCATGTCAATATGATACAGTAAAACCTGCTTTAGTGACCTGTGTATAAAGACCACCTGGCCACAAAGACCATTTATTATGTCCCCAATAGTACCATTTGTGTACAAAATCAACCTCTATATAGAGACCACCTCCCTGTAAAGACCAGTTTTCTTGTGTCCCTAAGGAGGTCATTATATACAAGTTTCACTGTATCATGTGTATAGGGTTACTGGTAGTTATATAGGGTTTTTTCCCAGGGGTCATCCTTACCCCCATCAGTTGAAAATATTCTAATATCTTGTAAAGTGGTCAAGATCCCCACCCCTAAACCATATATATTCCTGTTTGTCATGTCAAGATGATTTGAATGATATATACAGTTATTCCCAAGGGGTCATCCCCATCTCCTACCAGTCCAAAATATTTTAATATCTTGAAAATGGTTAAGATCTCCACCCATAAACCATATACTTTCTTGATTGACATGAAAAGATGAAATGAATGATATATGGAAATCCCCAGGGGTCATCCCCTGACCCCTTACAATTTGAGAATGTTCAAATACCTTTTAAGTGATCAAGATCTGCACCCCATAACCATACATATTCTTGTTTTTCATGTCAAAATAAATTGAATGAAATATAGGGTTAGTCCCCAGGGGTCATCCCCACCTCTTGCAGTTGAGAATATTCTAATATCTTTTTAATGGTTAAGATGCCCACCCATAAACCATATATTTCCTGCAAAATGAATTGAATTCTGTATACAGGGTTATTTTTGCCCATGTTAATTTTGCCCTAATGCACATGGAAATGGTTTTGCCCCGTTTTAAGTTCGCCCAGACTTTTATCATTAAAAATGTATGAATTTACCATTTTGAATTAGCCTAGTTTTGAATTCACCCTCTGACGATGGTGGCAAAAGGGGCAAAAATTAAACAGGAGTGAAAATTCCCTGTATACAGTAATACTAGGGGGAGTCAAGGGGGTTTATACCTATGGGGACTCTGGGAAACTTTGTAACAGTGACCTGTACAGATGTACTTAAAATCATTATTTTTATTGATTTTGAGAATTTTTCATTTTACTGTGGTATCTTCATTAATTTCACATAAATTTAAAAAAAATTTCACATCAAAATATGTAAATTGTTGTATACTTTTAATTGCACTGTAAATCTTTTTATTCTCTTCAGACCGTATATGGGGAAGCATAAAGGGACAACAATAACAGTTCCAAAAGGTCACTGCTGGGTGGAAGGTGATAATAAAAAACGAAGTATTGACAGCAATATTTTTGGCTCAGTAAGTGTCAATTTCATATATGTACTGATATAAAGAACTTATATTAACATAACAACTGTTATTTCCTTCATTGCAAGTATACAAACCGGTTGCATTGTATATATAATGCTGGACACACAGCTGTTCAGCTGTTACATCATATGAAAACCTCCCCCTGCTAAGTCAATTATGCAGAATGAATTTCGTGTCCAGCTTACTACAGTTTCACAGGAAATGGTAATATATATAAATATAAGGATTGTTTTTCATTTTTGGAAACAACATGCAATGTACATGCAATGACTCATTGAAAAAAGTGCTGCTCAGAATTTTTTTCCTTGAGCCACTGCATGTATATTCCATGTTTTTTCCAAAAATGAAAAATAATCCTTAAATATTTCCCCAGAAATTGGTTTTGCATATTCACTTTTTCAGACATATTTGTGAATATGAAATAAATTTTGGTTTTAAATTTTGGTTTTCGTCATACTTTTTCCAGTTCTTTCCTCAAATTTCAACCAAATTTGGTGCAATGCTTTAAATAAATGATGTCTAGAATAAGTATCATTATGATCAATAATGAGTAATACTTGCGAGAGTTATTTAACTTTAAAATCTTCCCAAATGACCTAATTCATGAACCACAATTTTTCTTGTTCCTGCATAAACTTGTATTGTTGATAGAAAAATAAATAAATAGAAGATATTTGCCTTAATTTTCCGTTAAAAATAACAAATTTATAAATCCTTATATTTTACTACCAAAAATAAACACAATTTTTCAAATTGTGTGAAAGAGCACTTTTTAAGGTTATTTAATATCTAAGTGAAGACTACTTACTTATGGTAAAAACCGAGGTCCCGTGTCACAGTAGGTTTTGGCACGTTAAAGAACCCTCACTGCTCAATGGCCATAAGTACCAAGTCTAGGCCAAAACTTGAAGCCCTTCACCGGCATTGGTGATGTCTCCATATTGAAAGATTCTTAAGTGGGACGTTAAACAACAATATAATAACTACTGATGGTCATAGATTTACTTATACATCTGAGTTTTTTTACAAATCACAGTGACAAGGAGAATAAAATTTGGATCTTAGTACCTGACAATCTGTTAAAGAATACCTTTAACCCTTTCCACCCTACAGACCATAATAGACTGGTCTAAGACAAAAGAAAGGAACATACCATTTAAATACATAGGGGTGAAAGGGTTAACTATAGTAATAATTCATTTTTCTAACAATTTTTTTTCTTCTGCCAGGTATCCGTTGGTTTAATCAAAGGAAAGGTAACTCATATAGTCTGGCCACCAAAACGATGGAAAAAGCTGGAGAATCTAGAACTTTATCCGGAGCGTGTGATAAAAATTTCTGACCTTTCGTCTAGAAACAGTTATTTTTCCTCCATAGAATTCTAAAATACTGATGTGAACAACTTGTTTCTGTATTTTTTCTCAACAGTTTAACAGTATATAGTTATTTCATGAGTTTGTGGGCAACAGTCAAAGTATTGTCCCAAGGCATCAGGAGAGTCATGGGAAAATTTACCTGCGGCCGCTAGGCCCAATGGCAAGGGAATAGTGTTCCTGCAACTCCCATGATGACAAGGGAGAGTATTTTGACTGTCACCCGCAGACCAATGAAGTAACTACAGTAAAACCTGCTATAGCGGCCACCTCTACATAGGGATCACCTGTTTATAAAGGCCAGTTTTTTCAAGTCCCTTGACTGCATACTTCAACTAAATTGGACCTGTGTATAAGGGTCACCTGCACAAAAGGGTCAATATTTTCTGGTCCCTTGGGTGGCCCCTATATACAGGTTTAACTGTATTTTATCACCCAATAATGAAATGAATGACAACAGATGTTTTACAAACACCATGACTACAAAAATGTATATAACAATGCCATGCTTGTATGATGCCACAGTTTAATTGGTAACATCACAGCTGGGCAACAGTTCATTGTGCTGGGGAGAAACAATTAACTGTTGCCCAGTTGTGATGTCACTGCTAAAACCATGATATATTAAAGTCATAAACAGTCCAAAATGATGCATTACTTTTTATATAGCTAGGGCATTGGGTAATGATTACTCATGAGAATTGCAACAATATAGACTACCTCAGAAATATGAAATACAAATGAATCATGACGAAAACACCTGCTGTGATTACAACATGTGCACAGACATTCTGAACTCCCAATGATCTGATTGGTCATTAAATGAAAAAATAAGTTTTGCCATTAATAAGTGAGATTATGAAGGTAATAAAAAAGATACCTGAATATTAGTAGTATTTTGTAAATTATAGGGTTGAATGATGTTTGAAAATTTAAAGGAGAGGTTAGATGAGAATACAGTAGATATTTTCTTATGGTGTGGAATACTACAAGTTGTTAAAAGGGTAAATTCGAATTAGAAATGCAACAACAACATATATATACTTTTGACTGCATATTCTATTATCTAAAATACTGATCTTTCAGCACAGGGTACTGATTTGACTTAGATTTAATATACATTTTACATGGAACAGTCTATCATACAGAGTTATCTGTCTTTGCACTCTCTTTCAATTTCTGGCAACGTCTCAAAAATGTAGTCCCAAAACATGTGATGAATAGATAAACCAAATTACTCAGAACAAGAATATTTACTTTATCCTCTTTGCTCCAATCTGAGCATAAGGCTTTCACCACTGAACACAGTTTGGTGCAATCCATGGCCTGGGTTTGGCTTTTCTCCATGACATCTTTTTCTTACAGATCTTAATATTCAGGGTTCTATTCCAGGAGTTTGTTGGCATTCCTCTTTGCCTGGTACCTTGAAGATTCCAATCCAGGGCTCATTGGGTTATATTGGGCTGTGTTCTGCACAGTTTATAGCCGATCCAATGCCATTTCTTCTGTAGAATGGAGTTTGTGATTGTTTGATGCTGTGTTCTTGTCCAAAGTTCCTGGGTGGATATCTTCTCTTGTCACCCTATCTGCAAGATCTGTCTTAAGCAGGTGCTGACAAAGACATGTAGACATTGGTCCAGACATTTGGTTCTTCTCCAGGTCTCATTGTCATACAGGAGAACTGTTTTTACATTGGTGTTGAAGAACTTCATTTTTGTTTTTAGTTGGACATTGTGGTTTTTTCACACTGGCTTTAGGATGGCAAAAGCATGGCAGGCATTTCCTATCCTGGCCCTGATGTCTTCTTCTGTGCCCCAGTGTTGACAATGCTGCCTAGATTCATGAAAGTGTCAATGTCCCCAATGACTTGTCCAGAATAGGAATAATTTTCACAAATATTAATTCCTATATATATAGCCAAGTTTTAAAAAAAAAAAGTATTTTCACCTCAAATAATATATCTAATTTCAAACTAAAGATATATTCCAGAAAAACTTTTAGATAGCAAAATACACTGTATATTTATATATTTTACAGATATTCTGTAAAATTGAGACATTGACAGAAATTGAGAGAGTGCAAGGATCAACAACTCTGTATAAGAGATTGATACATGGGAGTGACATTGACCTGAAGTTTTGTGAATTAGCATTGAGGCTTATAGGGAAAAAATGATGGTGTCTATCATTTTAGATATGAATATATTTATATGTTTGGGGGTTATTTCCCTAGTGTATAAATTTTGTATGTTTGTATTTAAAATTCATGTTTATGATATTATATATGTGACTTTGAACATAATAAATATAGATATGATAGCAGGGTTGTTGTTTGTTTGTGTATAGGGCCTACAGTTTTGTAAAAAGGGATCTTTCACACACAAATTCCCTATAACCTTGTCAACACTACAAACAATAATAGACTGGTCTAAGACAATATGAAGGCATACCATTCAGATAATTTTAGGGGTGAAAGGGTTACAGAAAGAAACCATTATTTAAGAATTGATTCTTACTTGACTACTCGGACTAGTCAATACATGTATAATTTTTGGAATCTAAGCTTTGGTCAGATCAGAAACATTTAACCCTTTTCAACCCCATAAATTACAATAGACTGGTCTTGTTTCAAAAGTAAAGAGCATACTATTAAGACACTTGGGGATGAAAGGGGTGAAACATATATTGACTGTCAAGTGCTTGGCTTATGAGTTGAACATGATGCATTGAGTTTCCATGTCATTGTAGACATATGCCTTATGAAAAAAAACGATTATGGCAACAATACATTGCATATGTCAATATTTGCCAATCTACATATATGAAGGAGATTAGCAATCTTGCTTGAAATGTGTCATTTGATGGTTATCCAACAGTTTGAAAAGTTTCTGTTTTATAGTGAGGCATGTTCTATGTATTAACACACTCATTTAGTTTTAAATAATGTTGTTTCCCCTCAGCACCACTCATTTTGTAAAATTCCAAGATCTGTCATTTTTACCATATTTATCTTAAGAAATGTACCAATGAAGTCTGATTTGTTCCAAATTATTTAAACTATTATAATAATGATCTCTGGTATAATTAGAATCACGTTTAGCTCACCAGGACAAAATGGGCTACTGAATCTTTTGAACTATATTGGATAGAATTTCTATATTCCATATGCATGTTCCTTGTGTTGAGAAGTATCAAATGGCATCTTGACCTTTGACCTATGATTTTTACTTTTCAAAATTTTAACCAAGTTATATCTTTTAAAATATTAGGCGTAGAGTTTGTTATTTGAAATTTACAATTGTTATGATAAGCCTTTACAGCTGGTACCATGACCTTTGACTTTTTAACCTGATAATGCTAATGCTACTTTAAAGCGATATAAGCTGTCACAATGATTAATTTTGTCCCCTGACATATATTCGAGGATATGATAAAATGTGTGTTCAAATACATTATCAAACACGTAAAACCTTGTAAAAGATCTTCTTTTCGAAGTTATTTGTTTTATTAGAATTTAAGTTTTCCCATACCATAAAAATCCAGCTGTATTTCCATATGCAATGACCTTTCAGATAAACTCTTTCGTCATAACAAATGTACTTCTTAATTTGGTATGGGGATCTCGGTCCTTTACGCGCTCAAACTATGTTAAAGTCGGTCGATTTTTATGTGTTTTATATTTATTTTTAAAATACAGGACGTGATATTTATTGGAAAGTGCCTGTATTATGTAAATTATATGCTTTTCAACGCTATTTTAAATACCTGAAAAAAATTCCGATGAATATATGAACAAATATATCAGGTCACTAAAAGAAAATTTTCTGATCTTTAATGTTACCCTGAATGCTGACGTTGACAAAATCAAAACAATATAACTGAAAAGTATGCGTACCTCATGTTTTACAGTCGTGCTGCCATGTCCAGTGGAGTTTGAAAGTTCATGATCATACGTGTCAAGAATGATAAAGCTGAGAATGAGATGGGACTAGTTAAAAATGGGTCAAGATCACCGGATATACCCGGCACGTGGACAATTTCAGAAACAATTGTTTTGAAACGACGAAAAAGACAAACTTTGCCTGATTTAGGTATGAATTGATGATGTACGAAAATGAACATGAAGGGTTATAAGAATAGAATGTATATTAACTGTAAAAAGCATGTGTTTATTGGTCAGTTGGTAATCTTCCAACACCTTCCCTGCCTCTGCCTGTATTCCCAATTATATCTCGCAACTCCAGCATACTCTCTGCCTGATCTACTGATGTTGCTACAGACCACTTCCTTTCTGTTCTTGTCTGGACTCCAATCGCCACTTTGCTACCTTGTACTCTTCAGTCACCGATAAAAGTGGTAATTGAAGCTGGGATGATCCACTGTAGAGTCCAGTAGAAGTGAAGCTATGTGGAACTCTCAACCATCTTCTAACGTAGGTGTTGACTACTCTCTCAATGCCCTCTACCACCGTTGTTGCCACCTCGTAAATTAGCAGCAACCACATCAGCCTGGGTAGAATTTTTTGTTGGTATATCCAAGCTTTGTTCTTTCCTGGTAGTCCACTGTTGTCGACTCTCTTCCGCCATGATGATACTGTTGGCTTGAGTTCTTTTGTCTGGTTGGTATCGTTTAATGATGGATTGAACCCTTTTCCAAAGCACATGATTGGATTGTTAACAATTGATGGTATCTCTTCTCCTTGCACTTTAAGTGTTACATGCTGACTGACCCCACCCTTCTTAAGTATCAAATACATGGAATGTCTTGGCTTGAACTTCGTGCGAGCCCACGAAACAGTTTCTTCCAAGGCTGTAAGTACCAATTTAGCTTGAATGTGGGTTGTCATTGTTACCGTGAGATCATCCATGAAGCCTCGGATTGGTGGCTGGTACGCTCCAGTGTTCATCCTTGGTCCTTTCGTTTCTCTTTCTGCTGCTGTGGTCAATATGCTCATTCCCATTACAAACAGGATTGGAGAAATCGTACATCCAGTCACAATTCCTTTTTTCAGTTGTTGCCAAGATGTTGTGAAATCTCCTACTGTGAAGTGTATCTGGATTCCTTCAAGATAGGCCTTAATCATCTTCTTCATATGCTCTGGTACATGGTAAATGTATATTGCCACCTCAATACGTGTGTTCGGCACCGATCCATATACGTTGGCAAGGTCAAGTCATATGATTGTCAGGTTCTTCTTGTCTGTCTTTGCCTTCTTGATGAGCTGGGTCAATATGCTTGTATGTTTTATGCGTCCAGAGAAGCCTTGGATTCCAGCCTTTTGGGTCGACGTGTTGATTAACTTGCTCACCTTGTAGTCTGATAACCTCTTTGCTAACACAGATAGGTAGATCTTTCCTTCCAGTAGAGATATCGTCCTGAACTGCCCAATAGTCTTGGCATTCTTTTCTTTCGGAAGGACGCATCCTTCTGCACGTTTCCATATCTCACGTATAGCCCCTTTCTTCCAGATGACACGGAAAAGAGACCACAACTTTCTCAATATCTTCGGGCATCTCTTATAAACCTTGTATGACACTCCTCTGGGCCCGTGGACGGAACCAGCCCATGCCTTCTTCACTATGGTCATTGCTTCTATCCAGGAATGTTCCATGGTATTTAGCTCTTCTTTCGCTGGTTCCGCCTCTATTACCCTAGGACATGATCCAAGATTTTGGTTTAGTTGTGGATCAGAATGTGTCTCCCACAGGTGCTGTTCTATCTCTTCTCTAGAGCACTGTAATTTTCCCCGACCGTCATTCACCTAGCAACTCCTTTGTGAACATGAATGAATCCTTCACAAATCTAGCTCTGTTTCTAGTTTCAGTTCTTTTCGCCTTTTTCGACCACCATCAACAGATGGTGGGCTATTCATATGGACCGTGGTCAGTCCGTCCGTCCTGAACAATTCTTGTTCCCGCTATTTCTCAGAAAGGACGGAAGGGATCTCCTTGAAATTTGATATGAAGGTTCCCCTTGAATTCTAGTGGTGCATATTTCATTTTCAAAGAGATCAGAATCCAACATGGCCGAGAGGCGGCCATCTTGGATTTTGACCAAAGCAAATTTGTTACCGCAACTTCTTAGAAAGGACTGAAGGAATCTCCTTAAAATTTTATATGAAGGTTCCCCTTGAGGTCTTTTTGTTCATATTACATTTTCAGAGAGATCGGAATCCAACATGGCTGACAGGCGACCATCTTGGATTTTGACCATAGGAGGATTGTTAGTGCTATTTCTCAAAAAGGACTGAAGGGATTTCCTTGAAATTTGACATAAAGGTTCCCCGTGAGGTCTAGTTGTGCATATGACATTTTCAGAGAAATTGGATTCCAACATGGCTGACAGGTGGCCATCTTGGATTTTGACAATAGAAGTATTTCTCATAATGTACTGAAGGAATCTTTTCGAAATTGATTATGGAGGTTACCCTGAGGTCTAAATGTGCATATTACATTTTCAGAGAGATCAAAATCCAAGATGGACGCCTGTCGGCCATGTTGAAATACATTTTCTCTTAAAATGTAATATGTTCAGTTCAAGTTCAGTTTCGCTATTCTAGAGAAAAAAAATATCTTCACTTTTGGCACTATACTGTACTTTCACTTTGTTTAGGTAAATCGAAAGTAAGAATACCTCAGCCATATATATCGCTTTCATTTGTGATTTTTGTCAGTGTAAGAAAACAATCCCTTATGTTAACTAAAACTTCTACTTAAACCCAATTACAGCGAATGCAACTCCAATAAACGTCCAAAATTGTCATAGAAACAGATAAACAGCACATAGAGCCGGCGGATCCGGAAATGAACCTCGGTCTCAACTTCCGGCGTCGTGGCACGCTGTATTGCATCAAATAGGTAAACATAACTTTTATTTCTCGTCAGTTCCAAATTTTACTCAGGAAACTTTTGTATTCCGAGTGTGATCGTAAATGTGTTACATGTTACTTTGCATATGAAGGCTGATGCAAAGTCATATTTAATAATCTGGCCAAAAACCCAAATCATGGACACGAGTAAACAAATGTTTATCCGTGTCCAAGCTTAAAGTTACACATGACATGAGTGATTATGATGGATCTTGAACCGGTCTGTGTACTTTTACATGTTCCATTTCGTTAAGGTGTCATCCTTTTGTTTTTGCTGTTGTTGTTTCACATGAAAATAGAATCATAACACCTTTGTTTATCTTTAGGTTTATAGAAAGTTATGTCATTGTACTGATGAGGCGTGCACCATTTCGACTGAATATAGCTCAGGGTGCGGCCTGCTAGAGCATTGTATATCCTATCCGGTTCAAGGCGACATGACAGACAGGCTCCTTTTCCATTAACCTAATTCAAAACAGGTCATTGGAGTTTGATTTGGTTGTTCCGTGTAACATTCAAAGATATTATTTTGTGTTTAAACAAAAATAATCCTTATTGAATTAATTCTTGTCTTCATCATTTTCACTTGTCCTTTCAGACTAGTAGGAAATATCATCTACTTGTCCGAATACAAAATGGACTTGTCCCAGACAAACCTTAATGTTGAACCCTGTAATGTAAATACAAAGGTATAACATGTAGAAAGTTTATCATTACAAAACACAGGGACTCAAAGACATAAAGATGAGACAAAAGCACTAAATTCAAAAGTAAACCCTCTTGATATATACCTTATTTTACCAATAGGTGCCCCTCCCCCTATACATCAGATTTACTCACCTTTTTAACGCAGGATCAGGAATCTTTTCTAGCTGGTTGAACGGGAGATTTGGACCAGAAAAAAAAACCACAAGTACATGTAACAGTTTATCTTTAGGCCCACCAACAAGAGAATTTAGATGGGTGTCTTAGGGAAAAAAATCTTAGGTATTCCGGTAATAACTACAAGAACCACAATCCTACAGTGCCTTATAAAAAAATTAACTGTTAATTTGAGCAGATTGCCACCTTCAGTTTAAAAGTCTGACTCCAGCAGACTAATTATTTACAAAGAAAACCAACTAGAAATTAGCCCTGTGTGTATATAGACACTTGGTCACATTTATTACTTATCACCATCTGATTAAATTTGATTAGATATGCCACCAAAACCACAAATATGTTCATGATAACAATTTACTTCAAGGCTTGCTGCCTTATAATTACCAGTATAAATGCCAAAAATAGACCTTTTCTGATTTGTTCCATTTTGTCACAGTTCGACATAATAGTACGTAGTTTCAAAGAAAAAAGTAGCCCAGCATCACATCTGCATTGTTTATGACCTGAAAAATTGGATATCATGCAGTCATAGGTGGTCGCTAAAGCAAGTTTTGCTGTATCATACAGTCATAGGTGCCAGATTTTAAATATGATTACAGGAAATTACACTTATCAACCTTACAAGAAAGAATATGATTACAAAACTGAAATTAAACTGACCTTGCTTGACCATCTGTTGAAGTCACATGATCTGAGTGCTAACTATCCCAATAAATTTAAACAGAATGGAACAACTCAAAAAAGATCTATAGATGTAAAATGTCATACAAGTTGTAGCACAAAACTTAGGGAAAATAAGTGGTTTAAGATGATTTGTGAATGTTGTTATTTTTAGAAAGCAAGATGAAAGCTTTAATTCTTGTTGGAGGCTATGGTACAAGGCTTCGGCCATTGACCTTGAGTGTAGCAAAGCCATTGGTGGAATTTGGAAACAAACCAATGTTACTTCATCAGCTTGAAGCACTTGTGGAGGTTTGTATTTTTTCTGTTAATATTTTTTCAGTACAAAGTTTGAAAAATTTCAAATGCATAACAAACATTTATTATTTAAAAATCAAGAATTTAGAATGGAATTATTCTGGACCAAGTAATAACAATACAAAGTGTCAGTCTGATATGGGTCAGTCGATACAATTTGTATTGCATTGCAATGATTTCATCAAGGCCTTTGTACATGATAGTTATAAATAATAATTAAAGTATCTATTGGTTGAAAAAATCATGATTCTAGCTATATTGTGAATGACTTAGTACTGTTGTTTGACTGAGAGGGTTAAGGATATTTGTATATATGAAATGTTTGTGCCATTGTGGTGATATTTTTGTGTGTGGTGTATGTGTGTCTATGTGCTATGTGTGTGTGTTTGTGATGTATGTGTATGTGTCTGTGATGTATATGTGTGTGGTATACATGTATGTGTGTTGTGTACATGTACTTGTGTGTGTGTGTGTGCGTGTGATCACGTATGCATATGTTCATGCATAAGGTAAATTTAAGTATGTCAACAGTATTTATTCTTTACAGGCCGGCGTAAAACACATTATACTGGCAGTCAGCTACAGAGCCGAACAGATGGAGCAGGAGCTTAGACATCTAGAGAAAAAGGTTGGTACCTGGATACAAATAATACATTTGGAGATTCTGATATCACACAAATGTCTGATACACCAAAACGCATGTCAACAACATGAGAACTATATGTAGGTTCTTGATTTATAAATTGTAAACTATTTCAGATATCGTCATATTTAACTAGTGGTTAGATCATCACACAGTCAACTGTGAAGTGGTCAGTGTGGGTTCCTAAGTATACTTTCAAAGGTTCTTGGTCTCGGGCCAATACCATATAGCTGAACATTTTGTTGGCATTAAACACCATTCATACAAAAAAGAGACAACAAATGTGTACAAAAGGAGAGATACATACTGTGTAGTCTCTTGAGCTTAAACTGTAAATTACTTTAGTTATCTCCCTTTAGTCTGATTTTCTTTCTGTAACATAGAGTGTGCAACACAAGCAAGAGGCCTGAATATGAGTTTCAGTCAAAGTCAGTGGGTTTTTTTTTCAGGGGGAGGGTTGTGAAATGGAAATTTCCTAAAAAGGTTTGTTTTCCCAAATTTAACACAGATGTTTATATCTTGGTGTTAGTCTTGTCCCATATAGAGTCCAAGGCACTTCTTAATATGATCAGAAGAATCCTAAATGCATCTGAAACTTCTTGAGTGGTGACAGTCCCTTCAGCAAATAGAAAGCGCTAGAGATTTAAGTTACATGTCTTTCAGATCAGTCTGTAAACCAAGGTCCTACATCATAGTGACAGTCCCTACAGCAAGCAGAAAGTGCCAGATATATAAGTTACAGGTCTTTGAGTCTGTAAACCAAGGTCCTTCATCATGGTAGACATAGCTAAAGAACCTTCACTTCAATTATTCCATTTCATAACACAGGTCAAAGTTTGCAGCACTTTACCCATACCTTGTGACATCTCCATATGACATAAAACGATAACGAGCAGACAATATAGGATACATGTATATTGTATACTATATCAGTAACCAAATGCAATATTTCAGGGACATTTGTCAAAATTATCTGCTAAACTTTTCATGCTAATGACAATTTAACAGTAGAACCTGTCTTGAGAGACCACTATCATAGAAGACCGCTGTTTTGTGAGACTACATTCTGAAAACCTGGCTAAATTATTCTTTAAATAAAACTTAATGTAAGACTAAGAGACCACTTGTCTTGTGAGACCACATTTTAGTGGCAGATATTGTGATCTATCAAGGCAGGTTCCATTGTACTGCATTATGCCATTATGAATACTTTTAAAAAATCTGACGAAGCAACTGAACAACGTTTAATGATTTTCTGAGTTTACACAACTTTGATATGTATATTTATTTATTTTAAGCTTGGAATCAAGATTACCATTTCTCTGGAGAATGAACCACTCGGAACAGGTAAGTAAAATTTGTAGAGAATTCTGAACTTCATTTAGATTTAGCAGGAAACTGGTTGACAAGGTGAAGCCTTAATGAGGAAGCTATGTTATGGTGAATATATTCAGGGCTCACCTCAAATCAGAATTGTCTTAAATCGAAAACTTCATGTCTTATTTTAAGGACATCGGAGTCGCTCAGGTGATTTTTTCAGTTGTGCATTTTAGTGGCAGATGGGGTGATCTCTCAAGACAGGTCCCACTTTATCACAATTCACATAACTTTTGTAAATCACCAGTGATGAATCTGTTCAGAAGATTGACAAAGTGGTTACAACAGTTTTATCTAAACATCTGTTTGTGAATAATATTGAACAGAAACCAGAAAATTCACTAAGCCAGTATAAATTATTATACCCTGTTTTCCAGTCATTTTTAAAAATATTGAACATTTGACCTGGTCATAGGCTACAAAGATTTGTCAATGAATTTTTTTTATACAAATACAATGTAATTCCTGTTTTTGTTAGAAAGACCACAATGCATTAGAATAACAGATTTGGTGTCTATCAAGACCGAATTCACCATACCGTACTTTATACTTATGAAGTTATTTTATCTTACTGTATTCATCCCAATAAGTGCCCAAGGCACTAAATTGAGGTGGGGGTGAGCTTATTGGGACCAATTACGAGTCAGATTGACATAAAATCACCATTAAGAGCAGGATGTAGGTATGCATCATGTAATTATATATTAACAATCCTTTTGATTAGTTTGCAATTGGTGTTGTGAAAGACAAACAGTGGGCCACATTCCACTTGAGCTGTCTAAAACAGTTCATTTTGAATAAGGCATGATGGTAAAGGTATTGTAGATTCGAATAGATTCTCAATCATGTGTAAAAAGGATAGGTAAATCTGAAATATAGGATTAGGGGCACTTATAAGGACATGAGTGCTTATAGGGTAGAATATGGTAGTTCCTTTACACCATGATGCTTACCTATATCAACAATGATGCAGTATTGTATTTCTGTTTACAGCTGGACCACTAGCATTAGCCAAAAAACATTTGACAGATGACAACGAACCTTTTTTTGTGCTCAATAGTGATATCATCTGTGATTTTCCGTTCAAACAAATGGTTCAGTTTCACAAGCATCACGGAAGAGAAGGAACAATTGTGGTATGTCTTTTTTCAGTCAATCTCCACGAGAAGCAGTGCATTACTGTTGGTATATAATTAACATTTACATACAGATTAACCTGTTTTAAGTAGTCACCTAAGGGAAATCATCAAAGTGACTTCTTAACAGAGGTGACCTCCTAATCAAGGGTCTCAAAATTGTCAAGTTATAATGTGTGTATACATTAACTCATTGACCCAGAGTGTCACATAAATGTGTCATTTACTCACACCGATTGGATGGTATTTACAATACAGTCAGTAACTGATATATATGCTCATTAATATTCATAAGTTTACTGGCTTTGTCACCTAAATTAGGTTGGGATTTGTTGATAGCTTGTCTGCAAAATTATATACAAATGCATGCATGTACATAGAACCTGCAAAATCCATGTCACATTGCAGAAAAATAACAATTTAGAATATACAATGTAGCTGCAGATAAATAATCTATTATTAACTAAAATAAAGGTTATTGTGGATATAATGACGTATTTTACAAGATATCTAGGGCAGTATTACTGTGAGATTACTGGAACGTAACGTAACTGGAAAGTAGCATGGCAAATGACAGCGCTAGTAATTTTGATTTTAATTTTTAGACCAATTCTGATGATGGCAATTTCAAAGGATTTTCGACTGCCAGTGTTTCGAATTCACATAAAAATGTGAGTGAAAAGCCATTTTTTGATGGTTTAACCTATCAAACATAAGTTTGAGTAAAAGTTCAGATTACGATGACAATTTACCCGAGACAAGTCACTTGAAAAGAATCACAGTCATTGATTTTACTGCTCATGTGGGCCCAACATCAGGGTTAAAGCCAAATGAATATATCAGTAAACTGAATTTTTAAAAATTGATTTTCCCTGAATCAGTTTTTGTCATATTGACAATGCAAACAAACATCTATGCTGAGCCAATACCAGCAGCTGGTCATATAGATTATAACTTGAGTGCAGTTACTGTCGAAGAAATAAAAGCATATATAGGTGTGAGAGTTTATATATATTTCTTTTTTTTAATATACAGTTTTAAATTTAATAGATTCAAAATATTGATAACATGTTTAAAAGAATTCAACTTTGAAAAACACTGGAATTTGACATGTATTACAACACAAAATGCAAGTTGTGAAATACATCAACAACAAAATACTTCAGGGAAACCAGTGCTACTTAGTGTTATCAGTGTAATACAGACACAATGCATACTGTATAGGGGTGAAAATTTCCCGTTTTTTTTAGAGGAACTTATTCACAGGTATTAAATTTTGTGCAAGATAGGCTGATAGGTTACTAATTGTCTTTCTGATACTTCATAAGTGTAAGGTGTTATATTCACAGGTATTTTATTTCACAGAATTTTCTATGACGGCGAATATAGCAAAATTAAATCACCACGAATAAAAGCAACTGTTCGGTAGTAGGGGTCAATGGGTTAAACTGCAGATACCCGTGTGTCATTTTGTGTGATATATAGATATTTGTCAAAATGTATATGTATGTCAATATATATTGTACAGAAGCATAAAAGATTACTTTTCATAAAATTATTTAAATATACATTTTGCATATCAATTACCATCTAACGTATTTTAAACAAATGCAATTACTGTGATGTTTATAATAACATTAATTATGGAAGAAATATACATTAAAACCTGCTTTAGCGACCACCTGTGTATTGGTCACAAAGACTGTGTTTTGCTGTCCCCAATAGTACCATTTGTGTACCAATCAACCTCTATGTAAAGACCACCTCCCTATAAAGTCTGGTTTTGTCATGTCCTGTATGGGGTCTTTATATACAAGTTTCACTGTATGTTTGGATCTAAAGCAACCAACATGTTAAAACTTGCTAATGAATTGCTGTTTAACTTGGTTACTTTGGACTGTGAAAAGGGTAACTGCTGATTGCTTATTGGGGTCTAATTTTATAAGGAAAATGTTTGGGAGGAATTAAAACTAGCTGTTTAGAGGAGGTGACTGCTTAATAAACATGACTGCATTTACAGGTAAGACAGGTATACTTGGATTGATACATCAAACTGAAAATATGATGTACAAATTTCTATGATTTTACCCCTTGATATGCATGATAGCCTTGGCGGAGGCGACTGGCTTTTCCTGTCCTTCAGATGAGACAGTAAAAAGTGAGGTCCTGTGTCAATGTAGGTTTTTGCATGTTAAAGAACCCTTGCTCAGTAGCGGTAAGTGCTGAGCATAGGCCAAAAATTGAAGCCCTTCCCCAGCCTTTGGTGACGTTTCCATATGAGTGAAAGATTCTTGAGTGGGACGTTCAACAACAATACAACAATATGCATGATACATGGAATTTGTATTTCCATTCTTAGGCCATATATGACGTTTTCATGTAATTGTACTTATTCTGCATACGTTCATTAGGTTACATATGATTCATATGTCTTATTACATTTCAGGTCACAAAAGTAGAAGAGCCTTCAAAGTATGGTGTAGTGGTTTATGATGCAGAAAATGGAAGAATACAGCGATTTGTAGAAAAACCACAGGAATATGTCTCAAATAAAATCAACGCTGGAATGTATATGTTAAATCCCTCTGTCCTCAGTAGAATTCCAGTACGTAAAGAAGATATTTATATATGTAATGCTACTTGTATTTATAGTACCAGAAAATATATCTCGCTACATATTCAGCTTTCAAGTAAACTTTTGATTAAGGATGTGTTGGTTGATAGTTTTACTAGTGGAGGTGTGTCTCTGTGGCTGAGTTCTTAGAGCATCACACTTTGAACCATGAAGTCTCTCACTTCTGGTCATTGTGGGTTTGAGCCCCGCTTGAACCTAAGCTGATTTTTGTGAGAATTTTTGTCAGATTACTTGCGGAAGGCTAGTGGTCTCTTCCTGGGTACACTGTAACCAGGTTCTCTCCTCCACCAATAAAAACTGGCCGCAACCATATAACTGAAAAATTTTTGAGTGTGGCGTAAAATATTATTCAAATGCTAAAATGTATTCAAATTACTAGTGGAGGAGACAGCTTGGTTACAGCTCCACCTGCCATCAGAAAGCATTTTTGCCTCCCATTTTGATAATCTCTCGATATAACAAAAAAAAAAACCCCAATAATCCATCGCAAATGAGAGGTGACAGATATTATGTAAATCCTAACGCCACACAATCACAGAATCCTGGAATCGGTTGAGTCTTTTCACTTGGTCATAATGTAAACCTATAGAATTGGCCCACATTACATATAAACTTGTGCATTATAAACTGTTTAGAAATGAAGGTAAAATGTCATCTTTTGTTTTCAGTTAAAACCAACTTCAATTGAAAAAGAAGTCTTCCCATTTATGGCGGGGGATAACGACCTCTATGCTATGGAGTTACAAGGTAATACGCTGATTTCCATTATCTCATTATAAACCTAAAGGATTTATATAGATTTCAAAAGTTCATATTTTCCTTTATCTACTCATTTTATACTATTCATATTCTGAAGTATTTTAAGAGTTACTTAAACTAAATTCCGTTTAAAAATGATGGCCTTGAAATACAATTCCGAGTGCCCTAGACACATGAAATGTCATGTAACATTGTACTTATCTGAACATGTAGTCATAGTAACATCGTACTTATCTGAACATGTAGTCATAGTAACATCATACTTATCTGAACATGTAGTCATAGTAACATTGTACTTAACTGAACATTTAGTCATAGTAACATTGTACTTATCTGAACATGTAGTCATAGTAACATTGTACTTATATGAACATATAGTCATAGTAACATTGTACTTATCTGAACATGTAGTCATAGTAACATTGTACTTAACTGAACATGTAGTCATAGTAACATTGTACTTAACTGAACATGTAGTCATAGTAACATCGTACTTATCTGAACATTTAGTCATGGTAACATCGTACTTATCTTAACATGTAGTCATAGTAACATTGTATTTATTTTAACATGTAGTCATAGTAACATTGTACTTATCTGAACATGTAGTCATAGTAACATTGTACTTAACTGAACATTTAGTCATAGTAACATTGTACTTATTTTAACATGTAGTCATAGTAACATTGTACTTAACTGAATATGTAGTCATAGTAACATTGTATTTATTTTAACATGTAGTCATAGTAACATTGTACTTAACTGAACATTTAGTCATAGTAACATCGTACTTATTTTAACATGTAGTCATAGTAACGTTGTATTTATTTTAACATGTAGTCATAGTAACATTGTACTTAACTGAACATTTAGTCATAGTAACATCGTACTTATCTGAAGATGTAGTCATAGTAACATTGTACTTAACTGAACATTTAGTCATAGTAACATCGTACTTTTCTGAACATGTAGTCATAGTAACATCGTACCTATCTGAACATTTAGTCATGGTAACATTGTATTTATTTTAACCTGTAGTCATAGTAACATTGTATTTATTTTAACATATAGTCATACTAATGTGAAACTAGTATATAGCTTTGTAGATATTGTGACTTTGAACGTACACTATAAAGTGGTTCTGTCTCTGCATAGGGCCCTTAAGTAGTTTTATTTCATAACTACATTATATTCTTAGATACAGAATTCAGTGGAATGTTTTTGATGATACTTGTATACTTTTGGTTTGCTTTTTTTAAGATTAAAATCTGGGTTAATACACTTAATTATACAGTCTCTTCCAACCTATATTAAGTATATTCAATATTTGAATAAAAAAGGAGTCTGGATTTCTTGCAGGATTCTGGATGGATGTTGGACAACCAAAAGATTTTCTCACTGGAATGTGTTTATACCTTACTTCATTACGAGAAAAATCACCAGATATGTTACATAATGGAGATGGAGTTGTAGGGAATGTTTTAGTTGTAAGTTTAAAATTCTATTTTGAGTCATTTTCTAGTAAAACTGGGGGACTTCAGGATTTGTCTGGATTCTTCTTGTTTAAAGTTCTGGTTACAATTTTGAAATCCTCACCATTTACTTAATAATGTTTTTTGTAAGGAACGTGTATTCAAAAATTGCTTGTTTTAACCTGTTTTTATTATATTTCTCTAAAAATTGTTTTACTGTGTCAAATAATGTTTAAGTTTCCAGTAAAAGTCATGGGGATTTCAATTTCATGTTTTTAACTTTGATAGCCTTTGTGACTTATCATCATTTAATGTTAAATCTGTCAATATACCCTTTGATTTGCTCTAGATTTGGTGATCTTTTCATTTTATTACCTAATGAATTGAACCACCTAACATGCTGAAGATCATGGTATCATTACTTGGTACACCATATGGTATATAAAACATCTAGCAGCTACATTGGCTCAGTGGTTGAGTGTTCATTTTGCAAGTTGCAGGTTCTTGGTCTGAATTTGAACCACTTAACATTCTGAAGATCGTGGCATCATTACTTGGTACACCATATGGTATATAAAACATCTAGCAGCCACACAGTGGCTCAGTGGTTGAGTGTTCATTTTGCAAGTTGCAGGTTCTTGGTCTGGATTTGTGCCACATTAGAATTCAGATTGTTTAACAGACTATTTTCATTCATCAAACACCCACGGATAAGTAAAAAGATAACATTTTGGTTGGGACTTAATTCCTGAGTTCAATATCACAATTTGCATGGTAGGGTAAAGAACTTAATTCATCAACCCCTGAAAAACAATGGACTCTTCTGTAAATTAGTGACTTAGACCTGTCCAAATGTATCTTTAGGGATGAATGAGTTAAACACATTTATACAAGTTCATAGCATTGATACAAGACCTCTGTTGCGCTTCATGTATACTGTATGCCATTCCATGACATGGCATGTTTAATCTCATCTCAAACACCCATGACTCTCACTTTGTACTCTGATCTCTTTACAAAGGAACGGTCACTACCAATTCAACAAGTCTTTGATATGTCTTAGTTCCGAGAATTGTATAAAGGACCATGGCAGGTGGTAATTGTGTTTCATGCCACTATATACAATTTTTCAGTTATACGGTGGCAGTCAGTTTTTTAATGGTGGAGAGAACATTGTCACTAGACTCTATATCATCGCGATAGAACATAGGCCTATTTACTGTTGTAGCGCTCTTTGCTTTTTAGCTCATTTATTATTATGATTATTTCCTTCTTTTAATAGGATCCAAGTGCCAAAATAGGTAAAAATTGTAGAGTAGGACCAAATGTTACAGTTGGACCCAATGTAGTGATAGAGGATGGAGCTTGTATTAAGAGATGTACAATATTGAGAGATGCCAGAATACGATCTCATTCTTGGCTCGAGTCCTGCATCATAGGTTGGAAATGTGTGGTTGGAAGATGGGTAAGTAATCACTAATAAAAAATAATCAAAGGGCAATAACTCCAAAAATAAGAGGGCAGGTGGAACCAAACAAGGATACTGTTTGAGGTACATTTACAAAATGTACATTTGGTATCAAGTTTCATCAAACGTAAAAACGAGTGCTGACAAAGAAAATGTAACATGCAAAGACTGTTGATAAAACAAAAGATGGACAATATTTTTCAACTTTTTAATTTTTTGGGGTAATTGTTCACTACCATTATGTTATTATCAAAATGAGGCTACATTCTTGAAAGTCAAGGTCCCAAAGTTGAATACAAAGTTTCACTCAGTATTACTTTGAAGGACTTACTAGTACAATGATGTTTTAATTGTTGTCCATTATTGGGGTAGTATAGCCATTACATGAAAAAAAAAAAAAAAAGTTTATTTATAGATATGGTTCCTTGTGTTGATTTTGCGATCACATTTCTAGCAATTTCACAAAATGTTTCAGTAATGTGATTTTCATCACTGCTGGATCAAAGGAATTGATGGAGCTTCTAAAAGCTAAGGTTCAAACGTCTTTTCACAAAAAAAGATTCATTTAAAGAATCGTAGTAGGTACAGCATCTTTGCTACATCCCATTTTTAACTCTGAATTCTTAAATTGTTCCATTGTTGTGATAAAAAAAGAGCCTATAATTTTGTATATAACATGTGGTCAATACCATATAAAAATAGTTTCAATGTGGCTAGTTCCTGCATTACTAAGGCTAAGTATAGAAATGTATATGGTTCTCGCATTATCCATTGTCTCTGAAAATTTGGCCTGTGGATGGCTTTATTGTTGTATTATAAACAACTTCCATTGACCCATATTGTAGATAGAAAATAAATTCCTAAAAAATGATAGAAATAAAATTAACATTCTGCTTGACAGATCATCAAATACAAAGGTCAGTTCGTGGAGAACTTATTCGTTATCATTTTTTATGTTGATAATAGGCAACAAAAACCAGTTTCATGGAGTCTTTGACATAGTATTACTATGGTTACAACTGAACAATGATGTATGCCTACATTTAAAGGAAATTTCATAGATATATGGATTTGTGTAGAACAATTATCCCCTGATAAGAAAACATGAAAACCTTACTGGTTGATTACCAGTAGCTGTCTGTGGTGTGATATCATCTTTAATGTGTACTATGACAATATTTATTTCCATACTGTTTTAGAAAAAAAGACAAACAGCAGATGATTGATCTAAACTTATCTCACAAAATCGTGTTCTATATAGCAGAAATCATATAATAGTCAGGTACTGGTCCTAGCCGGCTACTGGTCCTCAATAAGGGCCTCCGTGGCCGAGTGGTTAGAGCATTGCGCTTTAAATCACAAGGCCTCTCACCTCAGGTTCAAATCCTGCTAGGGTAATTTCGAAATAATTGGGAAAGTTTGCCAGTTTTCTTGCGGAAGGTCGGTGGTCTTTACCCGGGTAACCGGGGTTTCTCCTCCACCAAAAAAACTGGACGCCATCATATGACTGAAAAATTGTTGAGTATGGCGTAAAACGAAAAATCAAATCAAATCAAACTGGTCCTCAAGACCTGTACCCATATAAATTGAAAATAAAATCCCTACCTACCTTGCCACATTTCAAAATCAGTTTGGTAACCAGATAAATTTTAAAGATGAACTAAATTTTTTTATTTATCTTTGTAGGTTCGTATGGAAAATGTTTCCGTGCTGGGAGAGGATGTAACAGTCAAAGACGAATTGTATATAAACGGAGGAAGAATATTGCCGCACAAATCAATCGCAGACTCTGTACCCGAACCGCAAATTATCATGTGATAAAAAGTCATCCAATCACATTGTGTCATTCCGTTTATTATTTTAAAACCATAGACAGCAATTCAAACCTCTTGACATTTTATCTAGATCATGGGGGTTCAGTTAAGGTGACATATAGTAACCTATATTCTCTTTACAAAAAAGTTGTGCGTGCAATAAAATTGCAGAACAATTTTCATGGGGTATTTAACTAACATGAAATCTATTTATTGAATGGATTTATACTAACCAGTAGAAATCATGCATAATTAGTGGGTATCCAGGGTCCAGGATCAAGAAACATTCCTAGCCTTAAGTCAAAATTTAAGTCTTCTACTAAATGTTCAATTACAAGTTTTTCAAACTGAAATTTGAAATTCATGAGCAGTATTAGATTATACATGGGTGAAAACCCGTGCCTGAAGTCACCAAATTTACTTAGTATTCAAGCTTAACTTTTATTTCATTATTTTGACTATATAATTGTTTGTAAAACCTTTAGGTTTTAGTGATTAGGAAACATATCATTATTTTTCATCATTCACATATACAGTTTTGCATAACTCTTATGATTATCCCATTGAGTACAGTACTAAAAGTTTGAGTACGTTTTGAAACAATTTTTAAATATTTCTGAAGTTTTCTTCAAATGAGCAATAAATTTGATCATTATTTATAATTGTATGCTGTAAGTATACAAACATGTCCAGTTACAAAATAGTTTTTACCTTAAAGTCATGAAAAGTAAGTTGAGGTTGAGTTGAGTACTGAGTAAATTTGATGACTTCGGGTCCTGATATTAAAGTTAGTGATACTTGGGAAATCCTAGTATAGAATAGAAAATTGACTTAAGTTTAAGATATCTTCATAATCCTGGTACCAGGCCTGTGTATGTCCAGGAGTATTCTGTGGGTTTATTGTTAATATATTATGTTTGCTCATTTTTTAATCACTTCATATTTATATCTTATACATATTCATTAAAGCATGATATTACACACTTCATCTTGTGACATTTCATTTTATACTTGCAAAGTTAAGGATGTGGTTTTCATTTGAAGAATTTTTCTCTTGCATCTCTTTTTGAGGCAACTTGTCATTACAGTGGAACCTGTCTTGAGACCACTCTTATAAAAGACCACCTGTCTTCTGAGACAGATTTTATGAAAACCCCCTGGCTAAATAAATAATTCTTTAAATAAAACCTTTTTTGAGAAGAGACCACCTGTCTTTTGAGACCACATTCCGATTGCAGGTGGGATGATCTCTTACGACAGGTTCTGCTGTAGTTACTTTGGTATACGTCTGCTCATACTGTAAAACAAAATATCTTGGTGCACATTTAATTTGAGCAATTTCGCACAAATATATTTATGCGCCAACTTTTCACATGGACTAAAATTGGCAAAATAACATAAACAAATACTTAACACAAGCATTATTGTGCAATTGGTCACTCATATTTAAAGCACCAAGTTTATACTGCGAATAAAAAAAAACGTTAAAAGCTGTCAGAGTGTGACGGCACTTAATTAGATCGTTTTTACAGTATGTTAATGGTGGTTGAGGTATCATGGTTAACAGGATATAAACTGCTGTCTTTCACAACTATTGTCTGCCATCATCACTGACACATGTATATTTTTCATTTACATTTTTACAACTCGTACATCGCGTACATATAGCAGCAGTTGACACCTGAGGGTGGTCATCACTTAAATTGTGACGGTTGCATGTTTATTGTTACCTGCAAAGATGGCAGCTGCTGGACATATTACAAGTGCCTTTAAGAGAAACACCTCCAAACTGTTGGTTACATTCGTCTCTGTTTGAACTAATTACATACTGTTTGTGTATTTAAATTGGTGCACTCATATTTTAGCACTCACATGGTTCATAGACTAATTAGCGCAATCTTGAATTCATGCAATTAATTTATTAGTTTTGTCATATATAAAGAATGACAGGATGGAGAAATTTTAGCGCTGCTCTTGAATTAGCGCAATGACTTGAGCGCAAAATGCCCTAATATTAGAACACCGCTAAAATAAGTACACATAAAGTAGTTCTGTCTGTGAAGTGGTCACATGGATCACTTTGGAAACAGTTGTGGTCATTCAAGTGTGTTATCACATGGTTGTCAGCCATTGTACAAATGACTATTACCAGATTGGCAGCTGTGGTCATTCATGTGTATCGGATATCTATCACTCTATAACTAAGTTGTCAGTTGTGATAATTTTTGTGTATCAGATACTGTTGTTGGCAGTTGTGTTCATTCATGTTTATAAGCTACAGCCATCACATACTTGTCAGCTGGAGGTAGTCATGTGTATCATTTACTGTTATCATCAAAATATCTGATGGTTACCAGCTTTGGCCCTTCATATATAAACTGTGGACAATCTCTATGATTACTTGGAGTTGTACGATATCCCCATATTAATGTCCTCAATCACTTGGAGTTGTAAGATATCCTCATATCAATGTCCTCAATCACTTGGAGTTGTAAGATATCCCCATATTAATGTCCTCAATTACTTGAAGTTGTAAGATATCCTCATATTAATGTCCTCAATCACTTGGAGTTGTAAGATATCCCCATATTAATGTCCTCAATCACTTGGAGTTGTAAAATATCCCCATATTAATGTCCTCAATCACTTGGAGTTGTAAGATATCCTCATATCAATGTCCTCGATCACTTGGAGTTGTAAGATATCCCCATATTAATGTCCTCAGTCACTTGGAGTTGTAAGATATCTTCATATCAATGTCCTCAGTCACTTGAAGTTGTAAAATATCCTCATTAATGTCTTCAATCACTTGGAGTTGTAAGATATCCCGATATCAATGTCCTCAATCACTTGGAGTTGTAAGATATCCTCATATCAATGTCCTCAGTCACTTGGAGTTGTAAGATATCCTCATATTAATGTCCTCAATCACTTAAAGTTGTAAGATATCCTCATATCAATGTCCTCAATCACTTGGAGTTGTAAGATATCCCCATATTAATGTCTTCAATCACTTGGAGTTGTAAGATATCCCCATATCAATGTCCTCAATCACTTGGAGTTGTAAGATATCCCTCATATCAATGTCTTCAATCATTTTGAGTTGTAAGATATACCTATATTAATGTCCTCAATCACTTGGAGTTGTAAGATATCCTCATATCAATGTCCTCAGTCACTTGGAGTTGTAAGATATCTCCATATCAATGTCCTCAGTTGGAGTTGTAAGATATCCCCATATTTCCACATATCAATGTCCTCAATCACTTGGAGTTGTAAGATATCCTCATGTCAATGTCCTCATCACTTGGGAAACAGATATGGTCATATTAATGTGTGTTATCACATGGAGTTGTCAGATATCCCATACCAATGTCCTCAATCACTTGAATTACCAGATATCCCCGATATCAATGTCCTCAATCACATGTGTGTAAGATATCCCCATATTTAATGTCACTCAGTCACTTGGGGTTGTAAGATATCCCCATAGTAATGTCCTCAGTTCACTTGGAGTTGTAAGATTTTCCCCATATCAGATCCTCAATCACTTGGCAGTTGTGATATCCTCATATCATGTTTCGATCACTTGGAAGCTGTAAGCCATCCCCATATTAATGTCCTCAGTCACTTGGAGTTGTAAGATCATGTGTATCAATGTCCTCAGTCACTGAAGTTGTCAAAATCCTCATTAATGGTTCAATCACTTGGAGTTGTTATCCCTTCAATGTATCAATCACTTGGAGTTGGAGATATCCTCATATCAATGTCCTCAATCACTTGGAGTTGTAAGATATCCACATATCAATGTCCTCAATCACTTGGAGTTGTAAGATATCCTCATATCAATGTCCTCAATCACTTGGAGTTGTAAGATATCCCCATATTAATGTCCTTCCTCACTTGGAGTTGAAGATATCCCCATATTAATGTCCTCAATCATTGGAGTTTAGATATCCCTATATCAATGTCTTCAATTTTTGAGTTTTAAGATATCCTCATATTAATGTCCTCAATCACTTGGAGTTGTAAGATATCCTCATATTAATGTCCTCAATCACTTGGAGTTGTAAGATATCTCCATATCAATGTCCTCAGTCACTTGGAGTTTTAAGATATCCCCATATTTCCACATATCAATGTCCTCAATCACTTGGAGTTGTAAGATATCCTCATATCAATGTCCTCAGTCACTTGGAGTTGTAAGATATCCCCATATTAATGTCCTTAGTCACTTGGAGTTGTCAGATATCCTCATACCAATGTCCTCAGTCACTTGAAGTTGTAAGATATCCCCGATATCAATGTCCTCAATCACATGGAGTTGTAAGATATCCCCATATTAATGTCCTCAGTCACTTGGGGTTGTAAGATATCCCCATATTAATGTCCTCAGTCACTTGGAGTTGTAAGATATCCCCATATCAAGATCCTCAATCACTTGGAGTTGTAAGATATCCTCATGTTTCGATCACTTGGAGTTGTAAGATATCCTCATATTAATGTCCTCAATCACTTGGAGTTGTAAGATATCTTCATGTCAAGTCCTATCACTTGAAGTTGTAAAATATCCTCATTAATGTCTTCAATCACTTGGAGTTGTAAGATATCCCGATATCAATGTCCTCAATCACTTGGAGTTGTAAGATATCCTCATATCAATGTCCTCAATCACTTGGAGTTGTAAGATATTCTCATATCAATGTCCTCAATCACTTAAAGTTGTAAGATATCCTCATATCAATGTCCTCAATCACTTGGAGTTGTAAGATATCCCCATATTAACGTCTTCAATCACTTGGAGTTGTAAGATATCCCCATATTAATGTCCTCAATCATTGGAGTTGTAAGATATCCCTATATCAATGTCTTCAATCATTTTGAGTTTTAAGATATACCTATATTAATGTCCTCAATCACTTGGAGTTGTAAGATATCCTCATATTAATGTCCTCAATCACTTGGAGTTGTAAGATATCTCCATATCAATGTCCTCAGTCACTTGGAGTTTTAAGATATCCCCATATTTCCACATATCAATGTCCTCAATCACTTGGAGTTGTAAGATATCCTCATATCAATGTCCTCAATCACTTGGAGTTGTAAGATATCCCCATATTAATGTCCTTAGTCACTTGGAGTTGTCAGATATCCTCATACCAATGTCCTCAGTCACTTGAAGTTGTAAGATATCCCCGATATCAATGTCCTCAATCACATGGAGTTGTAAGATATCCCCATATTAATGTCCTCAGTCACTTGGGGTTGTAAGATATCCCCATATTAATGTCCTCAGTCACTTGGAGTTGTAAGATATCCCCATATCAAGATCCTCAATCACTTGGAGTTGTAAGATATCCTCATATTAATGTCCTCGGTCACTTGGAGTTGTAAGATATCCCCATATATTAATGTCCTCAATCACTTGGAGTTGTAAGATATCCTCATATTAATGTCCTCAATCACTTGGAGTTGTAAGATATCCCCATATTAATGCCCTCAATCACCCCAAGCAATGTGATGACACCAGTTGAGCATTTGTTATTATTTAAAGTTTCGGGTTCAACTTGATGACGGCAGTCAATGACTGGCTTCTCATTGTAACATATGTGTAGGTCAAATGTCCTAAATATTTAATGATATTATCAGAAAAAATTAATGATATCATTAAATGTTTGTCATCGCTATAACTTTTATAATGGTAAGATATATGTTGACAAAGTTTTCAGGTCATAAACAATATTTTTTTTGTAGTTATAATTTTCACATATGTAACTTCAACATGGTTCTGTGCTATTTTTCCTTATATTACTGGTAAAGTACAACTACCAAAGATCTCGTCTTTTATTATCTTTTATCAACGTTAACCAAGTCTGCAGTTCTTTCTGTTTTTTGTCAGAATACTTTGTACTCAGATCACATGACTTCAACAGGAAGTTGGGCAAGGTCACTTCCTGTTTCATAATACATGTATTTACATTCATGAATCTTATTTAAGTTCATCTGTAAGGAACAAAGATTACATAAATGTTTTAATGATGACAAGAGACATCACTCTCCTGTAAGATGCCTTTCAAATCTGGCACCTGTCACTGCATGATGTCCATATTCCAGGTCATATACATATGATAAACTGCTAAACCAGAAGTGATGATGCCCTGCATCTGTGGTCCATCCTTAAACAATTTTTGTTATTGCTATTTCTCAGAAAGTACTAAAGGGATCTTTATGAAATTTGACATATACATTTTCAGGTGGGTTGAATCACAAAATGGCTGCTAGGTGGCCATCTTGGATTTTGACAATGAAAGTTTGTTATTGCTAGACTCTGTTTCTCATAAAGTACTGAAGGGATCTTTATGAAATTTGACATATAGGTTCTCCTTGAGGTTTAGTAGTGCAGTGTACATTTTCAGGTGGGTTGGATCACAAAATGGCTGCCAGGCGGCCATATTGGATTTTGACAATGAAAGTTTATCACTAGACATATTCCAGGTCATATACATACGATAAACTGCTAAACCAGAAGTGATGCTGCCCTGTTTTTTTCTTTGAAACTGCTTACTATTATGACAAACTATGATGGAGCAGAACAAATCAGAAAAGATTTATTACTATTTTTTTTAATTCTGTTTCATTTTCTAGGGGGTTGGCAGATTGTGAAGCCAATACATAGACCTTTTATCTGTGTCTTGACTATAACCTTCTGTTTCTACTTTGGCCTTGACATTCAAATTCTAGATGTATTGCTTCACAGTCTAGTCATATCCCCTTAATTGGTTTCTTGTTATTTCTTTCAAGTAATTGGCAAAGTACCTCTGTTTATTATTATTATTCATTTATCAACCGACCCTGGCAAGATGAGAATTTTTGTTATCCCCTATCTATTTACTCAACCCAATTATGAAATGTAAACTTTTACATGTTTTAGAACTAGTACCTTACCTCAAACTGAATGTAACAAGAGTAACAGTAGACGATAAATACAGTGGAACCTGTCAAGACAGACCACTGTAGTAAAGGGAGACCACATTCTCAAAACCACTTGCTTCAATAATCCTTTAAATAAGACCACTTTTGAGAGACCACTTGTCTTGTTAGACCACATTTCAGCGACAGAAAGGGTGGTCTTCCAATACAGGTTCCACTGTAGTCAGATGTTATCACACGTAACATGCATAATGATAAATAAAACACTACAAACTTCAGATATTCCTTTAACATTTATTGTTCTAACAACACTCATGGTACACTCAAAAACAAAAACAAAAATTTCCTGAAAGTTTACCAATCAGCAAATGAATCTACAAAAGAAATGCTTTTCTAGGTGGCGTTTAAACAATGGAAGAAAAATCTTAATCTGGTGACTGTAATGGGGGTATGATTTTGTTCATGCTGACAAAGAAACAAGATCAGAAAAAAATCAAAATTATTTCAAAAAAGAAATTTTATCTTTGAGTCATTAACAGACCTGTATCGACTTCTGTACAAAGCTTCATATTGATCCACAAACTGAAGAATCATAAGTTTACCAGCTCATTGGCCAGTTCGGACATTTGTCACAGAGTGAATATTTTCAGGAATTGTATATGTAAATGATGTGATTGGGTAATTGTTTCAAAAAATTAAAACACATATTATTACATATATTATCTTCAGATGGGACATTTCATTTTAAAACAATAAAATACTTGATATAATAAAACCCAGTAGTTAAAACTAAATTGACCTGTGAGCATTTCATACATTATTTTATCATTTTAAGGTGTAGAATTGGTTCCATACAAATTCCAGTATACATGATCCAAGTTTTCTTTTGCATTTTTCAATTCACTATCAAAAATTTTAATTTCTTACATTTTTTTTTCAAATAAAAATACTAGTTTGGTATGTACATGTATATTATATGCAACCAGACAAAATAGTCTTCATTCAAGTTATTCCTTAAATATGCAGTCTGCAATATCTATATATCATAGATTTAAGCATTAAAAACTCAACACTTTTACATTCTAAATGTATACAAAGGATTGCAACTAGCCATAAACAGTTATTCCTGAGGAGAATCGGTACATATGAATGACTTAAATGACTGAAGGCATAAAAATACATAATATAGCATAAAAATTTGATACCAACATGATCAATATTAGTTTAAATACAAGAAATTGTAAAGTTAAAACATATAAAAGTATGTGGCAATCTTTTATTACAATGTTCTATCTAAACAAAGTCCAGCTTGTGTGTATGATTTCAAAAAATAAAAACTGCAAATTTACTGAAAATCAAACAAAATATTACGAAAAAATGGGTCTGATTTTTAATACATTTTGCCATATTTTTTATAATTCACAGAATCAGTTCAAATTCTGTTAACATTAGAGAGAATGAGCACATATCCCCCTTCCCACCATTGGTATGTACAGTAAAACCTGTATATAAGGGCCACCCAAGGGACTAGAGAATATTGACCTTTATGTACATATGACCCTTATACAGAGGTTCAATTTAGTTGAAGTATGCAGTCAAGGGACTTTTCAAAACTGGCCTTTATAGACAGGTGATCCTTATATAGAGGTGGCCACTACAGCAGATTTCACTGTACAATGTACAGTAAAACCTGCTATAGAGGCCACCTCTATATAAAGATTACCTGTTTTTAAAGGCCAGTTTTTTCAAGTCCCTTGACTCTGTATTTCAACTAAATTGAACCTGTGTATAAGGGTCACCTGTACATAAAGGTAAATATTTTCTGGTCCCTTTGGTGGCCCCTATATACAGGTTTCACTGTAGCTACAAATACACATCAAGGAAATCTACATGTATTTAAAAAACAATCTTTGTAACATATCAGAAAACGGAAGTGGTGAGAGATCTGTTTTTACTCAGATTTACATAAATTTTGCATTTTTTAAAGAAAATGATTTCATACACAGTCAAACTTTTACCCACAATAATGGCCAAACATTCAATTTTATCATGATATATGATACTCTCAGATTTAATTTGTTCACACAATAAAAAAAAACCCACAAAGTACATGTAGTACCAATGTGTATTTCACAATTAAAAAGTTAATAGAATAATGTGTGGAGTTTCCGTAAAAGATAATATCTGATAAAACCATACACATACCAGTACATTTATTCTTTGAAGATTTCTCTTCATATGTACATGTACAGGTATGATAGACTACCAGCACAACCTCTCCAAAATAGGTCACAGTGTACCTTAAATGATGTTTGACCTACGAACTGTTTGTTTTCTGTATGTTTTTCTTTTAACGATTGATATTGTAATGTGTAAGGTTTTTCCACAGGAGCTGCAAATGCCTGGTTGCCGTACAAATACATATGAAATATTTTATGTGTTTGTACAGCAACCAGGTATTTCCAGCACCTGTGGTTATTCTTTCATGTAGAGCTTTTTTTTCTGTTGTTCTTCATTTTTTAAACAACCATATTCTGCATAAAATGACTTGAATGCAAGTACATATACTTTCATCCCTTTCAAAAACACCCATTAAAACTTGATTTTTAGAAGTTAATATTTATCATGAGATACATGTAATAACTGATGTATCTTAATCAATGTTAGCTGCTGATATTACCTGTTCAATGGCCGAAAATACCTGAAGCTGAAAAGATAAGTACCAAAGTTACTTGTTCAAGTCTCAAAGTTAATTGTATAAGTGCCGAAGTTACTTATACAAGTGCTGATATTACTCTGTGCCATTATTACTTGATGCCAATATTACTAGATTTCCATTAGATGATTACAACAAGAGGAATATAATTTAGCAATGCTTTCTTTTGAACAGAATACAACAGATGATTTTTGTCATTCCCAGAGGAAAAATATATCACATATATAATTCATGTATTTAGCCAATAAATGTGCAATATTAGCATCTATATATATAGCCTCTAGGTCTGTCCTAAATATTTTTATAGAGCACTAACCAAGTATAGATTTTCTTTTTATAGAAATGACTCTAGAACATGCAGAAGTGCCACAGTCTGATGTTGAAAATTACATTATACACTGTACATTTAACATCATGCTGAGAGTTCATATAATTATAAAAAATCAAAGATTACAGAGCTCACCTCGAGGAAACATATTTTTATATCATCCCAATCAGCCTAACCTCAACCAATCGTCTTAACCAAAGCACTCAAAATAGACCAAGTCCAAAATGGTCATTTTTGCAGAACGGAAAAATTTAGCAACATCCCAGCATCTGAAGCATACCTTGAGCTACGAATTATAAGAGTTAAGACGCATTGGCCATGGCAGTTTGATTGATATACGGTATGTGCAGTAGAAGCAGATAAACCTGACCCCCACCCAATCTTCTTAACTGGATGCCAACGCTGACAATGGGGTGATAGCAAAAGCCCCCATCCCCTCCCCCCACCATTTATTCAATTAATTGGAACTAGGCAATTAACTTTTTTATGTTAAGTAATTCAAAAGTCTTCAATCTAAAGAACATGCAGGCAGAAAACAAATTCCCCAGGTATAACCTTTCTACTTCTGTATACATTGATCGGGGCATATAGGATCTACATTTGTACATGTAAAAATCAAATATATTTTCCTGAAAATCATGACCTGAATTAAACATTAAAAATGACTAGTGAGTGAATGATATAAATAATATCTGATAACCAGATACTGGGTACATATATGATCAACATAAGGGTTGCCACCAAATAAAAAAAGAAAAAAACTGACCAAAATGATTTTTGCCAACCAATGCCACCTTATTTCATTGCCCCCCACCTCCCCCTTCCTCCTCCACTCCTTACAGTCCTCCAAACCACTCATTTAATGCTTATTGTTTCAGATAATGATTCTTTTTTTAATAACAAACCTCCAAAAAGTACTAATACATGTACAAACATTGCACAAAATGTATGATTATGTAAGTCAATGTGACTTTATATACATGTACATGTATTTCTTCTTTCCTCCACTTTGCCAAGATTTCACTTTTGACTGATCAAATTTAAAAAACATTGATGAGTCGATACCTGTCCTGAACCTGTGAAACAATAATTAGTAAAGGACTGAATGGTGAGCTATCAGAAAACTTTAACCAAAACCTTAACCAAGTGAACTGATCGATGTAGAGGCAGACTAAACCTTTGGTCCCCTCCTTGGTTGGGGACTAAAGATGTCTCTGACTTCACTGACCTTGAAAATAAAAATTCCTGGACTATTCAAGGTACAAGTAGGTGGCAACCCTAATAAAGGAGACACTATAAACAAGGATGATGAGGACTTGTTGGTTTATACAACTTTTGGTATTGCATGAACATGATGAAGAAAAATATTAGGCCTACTTCAACTTGAATGATTTCATACAGTTTGTCCATGGCTAAAGCTGGCTTATTAATTCATTAACCCCTGAAAAAGAATGGACTCTTCTGTAAATCAAAGGACTTAGACCAGTCCAAATGTGTCTAATGGGGGATGAGTTAAACCTGTACAGGCTGTATGAGACATAACAACTAAAAATCTCTACATATACATGTACAACGTAATATAGCCCACGGTACATTCAATCTCCCCAATTGTATAATTTCTAATATCTGTTATTTTATCTATGTAGTAAACAACTGAATAACAAACAAAAAATATTCCATGAGCTACAAAAAGAAATAAATAAATGCATTTCAGAAAGTATGTGACAACAATGTTTGAATATAAATAAGTAACAACATATAAAAGTGCATATACATGTACGTACAAAATACAAATACAAGATGTATACATGTATGTATATGTATATATACAGAACTGGTCAAAATACACTGTAAACATTGCCTGTAGCAATACTATATATAAACAAGACACATGGTGAGTGACTAGTATATGATCAAGAGTGTATACAGGCATACACAAAATAAAGGTTATAAATATATCAAATATTATATATACATGTCAGTTTATACAATTTCATTTAAATGTACAATGATCATTTATTACATCATACAGAAAAAAATATATGACTGTGTAAAACTATATATGCCTCTAAAATACAGAATATGAATTTAAAAATATGTCCAAAATTCTCAGTTTTTTTTCACATTATAAAATAAGATTAAATTAGATTAAATATGGGTGCACCAAATTAAACAGGAAAGCCGAATCAACATTTTGTTTTACTTATTCTGATGCCGATCTTGGACAGCATTTCAAAATATTAATGAATCGGTCATTCGTAAATTTATGATACAAACATCATACAAAAGTTACTGATTACCAGTTTATAATCTTATTTTTGTGAAATACTGTCTTCTAGCATTTATTTTCATTCAGTTTTAAAGATGGTCTTGTTTTGTTTTGTTTTTGGTTCAGAGTAACTGAAACCCAACACCAAAAATAAAAACATGTCAAAATTACTATTTATAACTCAAGTTTAAATTTTTTACAAAACTTCAGCTATTAATGAAATCTGTCATTATATCCGTGATATATCTGACTGGCTAAGAGGGAACTGTTAAACATATTCTTTGACTTTGTGTGTACATGTATGAATGCTCTTAATGACTAATACAAAAACAAATGAAGGGCGGAGACAAAATTGACATCTAAAATTCAAAATGACTTCAAAAAGTTCAAATAAATAAATGACTTTTATTTAAAACTTGAATCTGCATTTAATATCAGATTGTTTTATTAGCCAAAATGGATAAATAAATAAATATACATACTTTACAACCAATTTTAAAACTTACTAATTACATATAATTTATAAAAAATTATGATAGTAGTTAAGTTAGTTACAAAATGTATGTCCTCTATGTACCAAGATAAAACACTGGCCAAGATTAGTACAAGTATATACCGTATGTAAGTAAATATTTTGTGACTACCAGTAGTTGAACTAGTTTCACTTGTAATATCTTATGCCAAGGTTTAACACCTAATATTTATGAAGATGGGGTAAACACAAAACAAAATACATGTAGTAGAACATCACAATCCCAGATGTGAATCACAAAAAAAGTTCAGGAAAACGACCATGAACACTTTCTTTTTAATGTTTTTATTGAGTTACTTATTTTAGTTTAGTTTGTTACTTATTAGTTATTTATTCAAAGTTCTCTTCTACATGTAGTTCATTTATGTAAACTAAAATGCCCAAAATTTTTAAAACTTACAGTTTAATATTTCTTAAAAACATAAGTCTAATACATGTATGTATGTACATAGCTAGGTACATGTATGATACATGTAAAATAAGAAAATGAAATATAAATTTCTAAAATTTGAATATCTGGCATCATAACACATTCTTCAAAAGAAAAACTTTTAAATACAGTTTTTTAAAGAAAAAATACATACAATTTTCAAAAGAAAAAAAAATTACTATGAAAAAGTTACGAAGAGAAGTTTTTGCTTACAAGAATACAGTATAGTTCAATTCATATATAACATGGCAGGGTGGATGGAGTCTTGTGAACCCTTTCTTGACCTGGATGTGTTTAAATTTAGGTAATGCAACATATAAAATTACACCAACACAAGTTACAGTTCCTAATTGTCACCAAACATAAGAGAGTATCCACCACCTTGGAATAAAACACATTTTCTGTGTAGACTGTCATAACCAAAAAATGAGTAGAATAATCCACATGATAATCTGAAGTTTACTCCATCCCTCCAAGTTACGTGAATCATGCAGTTGAATTATGGAAAGAATGAATATATATATATATATATATATATATATATATATATATATATATATATATATATATATATATATATATATATATATATATATATATATATATATATGTATTGTAAATGTGATGAATATAAATATGAAATTTAGACACAGATGGTTTTAAATAGATGTACTTAGAAATGAAATTTTAGTAAACTTATTTGCCATACAGTTTTGAAAAATTATACTTAAATGAGTGAGAATATTTCAAAAAGTTGATAGCAACACCAATTCAATCCCTGAACAAATTACTACATTGTTACAAAAACAATAAATCTATAAATTATGCTGTGTGTATATATATATATATATAATATATACAAGTATACAGCTTAAAAACCATAATGACACTTTCCCACTGAAGGTCTGACCTACATGTGACTGTGTTCCAGCTATAGCAAGAGAATTTTAGCAGGTCACACTGTCCTGCCCAATTTTCCCCTACCCTGCCCTTAAAGTTTGCTTCCCTTCCTGTGCATGCTTGGACCTTTAATTGTATACCCATGAAAATAAATCATTGAATCAACACATGATAACACATAATTTAATTTGTTGCTAAAGATAGAACTACAGAATAAATCTATTATGGTAAATCTTACTGGTGTAAAAAGACCATCTGTCTTGTGAGGCCATACTCTAGGAAATGCTTTTGACTTTAAATAATACCTCTTTTAAGGGACCATCTTATTACAGCACTGATTGACTTATTTGAACCTAATAAAGTAATTACAAGATGTAACTTTTCTTCAAGAGAGAATGGCATGTACAGTTTATGGCCAAAAGTGACTGACATGTATCAAAATTGCTGACTTCAAGCAACAGGTTCAGAGCTACATTTGTACATTTAATTATGGTACTTTAAAGGCAGGGATTTTCCTTCCTCTCAAATTTTGTGTCCAGGGTAAAAAGAATGAGGAAAAATACTGAAAAGCTTAAAGCTGTCATCTCAACTTTTAAACCAATTTAATTAGATAAAATTTTTTTTTTGAAACATCTCCAGTGTGTTACTTCCAATTTCCATTGATAAAATTTATTTAAAAATACTTAGTTTGTTAATTTTGAAAATCCAAATTGGGATTTGAGGAAAAATACATGTCATTCTTACATTGGGATAGGTCCTGTAATTATAACTGGACTTAAATGTGGCCTAGGAAAATCCCTGAAAAGGTTTTATTTTATCAATAAATTCTTCTTCTTATCTGCTTGTGTTAATGATATCATAGGTTGTTACAACATTCATTGTAGCTGAAATTTGAAATATGCATGTACATTGTATATCATTTGTAACAAAATATTACCAACCAAATCATCATACTAAAGATACTGTTACAGATTTGACTATTATCAACCATTTTGATGACTCACTTTTGGCCATATACTGTACATGTATTTGTTATCACCATTACCTGCATTAGTGTATAATATTAATACTGTTATACAAACATCATATTCAGTGCACAGCTTATATCTGAATAAGGCTCATTCCAAAAATAAATAATAACATTCAAAAAAAAGAAATACGTGAATATATTTAGCAATTTATATACAAACTTTGTACAGGTATATGTACATAAAATCTCAAACCAAAATTTACATCTCTTATCCTAAAGCTTATTTATAATATCACTTACTGTAGTATCAGAAATATCAAAATCACTAAAGAATTCGGTATAATCCAAAATACTCCTTGGTTCCCTGATGCATTTCCTTTTCCGTCTGTTGCCATCTGGGTCATCATCTTGGTCAGTGTTCAAGTTTCCAAAGAGTTCCAATTGTTCGTCACCTTGCTTGACCCTTGTAACACTCTCCATGGAGTCCATCTTTCTCTGTATTTCATTCTCCGTGACACTGCTCTCATCCGAGGAACTTTCCCAGCCGTCAACATAACCTAACTCCGTTCGGAAAATGTTTTCTTTACTCATTTTACGTTTATTCCGTCTCTCTGTTGGATTTTCCACTGCGTGGTTCTCATTTTCAACACTCTGACTACTGCTGTTACTTGAATTATTCTCAGTATCAGAGGTACTATCAGAGTTTGAAACACTTGTGGTACTGTCTGTAGGAGCTATTTTGTTATCATTAGCATCGTCAGTACTGCATGTCCTGTTTTCACTGTAGTTATCATCAGTATTCGGATTTTTTTCATTTACCTCGCCACTGTCATTCACATTTGTATAAATATTGTCGTGATAGCTATTGCTTGACTCCGACATTTCTGACGAATGCGTTCTCAAATGTGATTGCAAATTCCCTTTAGTTATGAATGCTTTACCACACTCTTCACAAGGGTAATCTCTCACTCCCTGATGTACTTTAAAATGTGTGTTCAAATTACCCTTCGTGGAAAAGCCACGGTCACATATGGTGCACACAAATGGTTTGATCTGAAGATGTCTCCTCTGGTGAGCATGCAGATTACCTAATGTTGTAAATGATTTGCTGCACTCTCCGCATGTGTACGGACGTTCTCCTGAGTGTGACCTCAAATGAGTTTGGAGATTTGCTTTTGTTGAGAAGGTTTTATCACATTCTGAGCAAGAGAATGGTCGAATTCCACTGTGAATTTGTTGGTGTACTTTCAGATTGCCTTTCGTTGACAACTCCTTGTTACACACCTCACATATAAAGGACTTATGTATATCTACTGCCATTGCTCCTTTTTCTGGATGCACAGTATCAAAGTGGGTTTGCAGATCTTTTACAGAATCAAATTCTTCATTACAAAAGGAACAAGTATGTTGTTCACCATTTCTCTTCTTCTTCATTCTGACCTACAATGAGAATGAGGACAACAGTGTAAATGATTACTGCACAATATGTATATAAATGTTTTTAATTCTACTTCACAATATTACACTTGATCATTTTCATTAAGACTTGCAGTCTGGTTGATACAATTACAACAAACTTTTGTAAGAACTACATGTAGTTATCGTTCTTCCAAAAGTCATATGCAAGTGTAACGTGCTGAGCACATCACATAAGATCATTAGCCATCCAGACGCTGACCGCGCTCGCCGTTACTTAACTTCAATACATGGATACAAACGCTAACCGTCCAGCCACAAAAGCTAGCTGATGGACTAGACAGCTAATCTGTCTATATCCATTACTGTTACACAAGCTTTACTTGAAGTGTCCCAGAGCTAGATGTGAAGAAGAGAATTTTTTTCCAAAATTAGCAGAAAGTTGAAAAACCTTTCTTTCGAGTCTGTCTGAACTCACATGATGTTAATTCATCTGTATGTTATTTCTCTAAAATCACTGATAAATAAGCTTGTATGAAAGTGAATAACACTGAAAATGGTAACAAATTTGTTTAGATTACGCTACAGTATATTAGGAAGGCGATTGTTGATTTAATGATGATGCTTGGAAATTTAAAGATGGCGCAGACAATTTAACAATGGCACGGCACCATCATAAAACATGTCATGGAGATCCCTGAAAGCAAACAATAATCGAAATAAAAACAACTGTACTGATATCAGTAAAAAACGAGAAAGTATATCATCATGATCTTATATCTTTTCATTAGATAATCTACCTTGTTTAACCCTTTCATCCCTGAATATCAGAGTGGTATGCTCTTTCTATTGTCTTAGACCAGTCTATTATGGTCTGTAGGGGTAAAGGGTTAATTTGATCATTTCAATTTAAAATATCAAAAGATTTTGTAGGAGAATCTCTTGTGTTAGCCTTACAGTACAACAGAATTAAATAAATTGGGTCATGAGAGCTGTCATTATTTTCTCATGACAAAAGAGCAATGATGAAGGGAAATAACTCACAATTGACTTTTCTTACTTTGAAATAGAAAAAAAAATTGTCACAACATGCATCTTCCTGAACCTGACACTTTATAAGTCATTCTTAAGAGAGGCATATTCTGGTGACTTCTTATTCTGGTCAAATATTTGCCTGAACTGCTGATCATATTCCAAATATTTGATTTCATAATTAATCTGTGCCATCATTCGGAAGGATGTTGCCCTTGTGAGATTGGATTGAATCCTGATGAGTGCTGTTTCTCGCATTTATAATCAAAGAAGTGCACTCGCATTTCAAGGCATTACCTTAGTTTATTATATACAGTTCACCCTTTATAATGCCCTCCATTATAATGCCAAACCCGCATAATGCCATTATTTCTTGAAGAATGGATTTCCTCCTATATAATTTCCTCGTTGTAAGGCAAAAACCCACATACCACCATCTGCTGCTAATTCTCAAAAAAAAAAAAATGGCCAATTTTCAATGTTAAATCCCTCAAACACATCGCCAGACCAGATAAAAAAAACCAGGTATGAGTAAAACTGTTAGCTGATGGTAGTTTGCTTACTTCGACTGCAAAGGGAGATAATTCAAATATCGAGTGTCATAAACTGGTATCTGGTTGTATGAACAAAGTGTAGAAGTCAGACGGGGACAAGCTAACGAGTGTCAAATTTCACTACTGTGAAAGTTGGAGAAAATTGACACATCATGTGTTTACACAGCAATTATTACACGTCAAGAAATAATCACGAGTAGATGGGATATATAATCTTAAAACCTTAGTATTACCGGCCTGTCACAAATTTATTTTAAACAAAAAACGATGAACGTTAACATTACAAATGCTTCTGACTTAATGTTAGATCAGAATCTATCTAGATTTTCTAGCCCTCGAAGGTGTACTTCTAGTCTACATATCTTTGATGGTTTATTTTTTGGCCATTTTAATATGGTGGCAAAATTGTCCAAAAAGAAACAATAGACAAAATATCCGAATTTACAAAAGTGAATTGTAAACAGGATAAGATGTACAATTACAAAAGGGATTAAAGACATGTCATGATGAAAATGACCATACCTCAAAAAAAGTGAACCTTGATATAGTGCCAAACCCGTTATACTGCCAAAATTCAGGAAAATAAAAAAGGTGGCGGTATATCAGGGGTGAACTGTATATACTAACTTATAACAAATTGAATACAAAATGAAATATGGATTTTGAAGAGCATACATTTGACTTGTGATTAAAACTACCAACGACTCATTGCCGTGTTGCAATTAACAGGCTGGTGTCAGTTTCTTATAGTTAATCAGCACCAACGCTTGGCCGATCAGACCTTGACTTCAGACAATAATTACTGCGGAACTGTCAACCTCTGTCTTTCACTTATTCAGTCAATCACTGAATCAGCCTCAGGCCAGTCAGGGCAAGACATGAACAGTAAGCTACCTATTTACTGGTTTATATTGCCAGTATTTATCACAGACGATACCAGATCAGTTGTTTGCTTTGACACAAATATTTTGCATGTATGTACTTACAAAATATCAGATTAAAAACCAGGCGTATGGTAACAAATTAACTGTGTCATAAATTCGGGGACAAAGATATTGAATACGGAAGTAATTATTACATGATAATTGTAAAACGAAAACGAATTCAACGAAGTATTGAATGTCCGGAAACTGTCTATCAGTCCTCATCTTTGTACATATCTATTTACCTATATGTATTTTTCAAATATTAAGAAACAGCCATGGTATAAGCTAAATGTATTTTGTGCTAAATGATTTGTATTTTTATATTGAAACAACGACAATTTCGTTGTTTTTCTTTGATGCGGAACTTTGGTTTTAAGTAGTATATTTTCATGACATGCGCATTAGGGACTTCAACGTGGAACGACCTCCGGCTTTATGTGGCACATCTTATTAAAGATTTCTGAGTTAATTGTTCCTTGAAAAGTGCTACAATGTATATGATGCGAAGAGATAAGAAGGAAGAAGAAGAAGGTATTTTTTTCACTCTTAAAATCTTAGATTTGATAGAATCAGTCGGGCATTCCAGAAATTAAATTACCGGCAAAATCTTGTCCGACATGACAAAATTTCAATGGCAATGATAAAAAGCTAAATTCATGAAAATAATTAATTTCACGATACTACTAGTACTTAGTGATCAAAGAACTGTAACAGGTGAGGAGAAGTGAATGACTCAGACTGTATTCGAACCAAGGCCCCCAGAAATCTGGGCTACTTTGTCTGGGGACCAGTAGCCGGCTATGGTTCTTTTCGTCCGTAGTAGGGCAGAGGGTAAACGTGTCCTGCTGGTGTTAGGAAGTTCCTGGGAACATGATACTTGAGTACTGAAGCCTACTAACTCTAATAAGAAGGACTGGAATACAAGTATATTTTGTTACAGTATAAAACATACATGTCATTTCTGAGTGGTGCAAGTAAATTATCCTCAGTTTGTACACTGTATTCATGCTGATTGTTCCACTGATTTATAATTTTATCAAGAACAAAATAAAACCTGAATAGACAGTTAGCTTGAATGCTTTTACAATTTATTTATAGAAGTCAAGAAACAAGTATGTATGTATATAACTATAAGTTTGAAATTTCTTTTAGGCCTAATTATTGTAAAATATAATTTCTGTTCTGCCCTTTGATTTCTTTGATTTCTTTGATACACAATCAGCTCTAGTTATGCCTCCGCTACTATAAAGAGGCTGTCATCAGTCACTCAGTGTAAACAGATATTGATAGTTATTGTAAGTTGATCTGCTTTATTAGAGATATCATGACTAAATTCAAACAAAACTATCAAAAAAGAAACGTACCATTCTATATGCTCGGTTAAATTAAAATATGTCTAGGCTAGTGAAGCTGCATGCACTTATGATTTTATGACCAATGCTTTCAGTTTTACTTTCATTTGGAATTTTTGTGGGTCCATAGAATCACCGAAATGACACCAATTACCGGAATGACTTGGCATGATGTAATGGATTGAAGTTCCTTTCCATCGTAATCATAATTTTGTGGAATAATTTACTTTTAAATGTTAATAATATAGGTATTACATTAAATGAAAATCATATTTAAGTCATATCAGTAGTAGTGTGATATTGAACCAGACTTAACTACTCGTACAATTTGTAGCAAAATTCCTACAACACTGTTTCCCTTCTCACATCAATAGTTTATTCTTCTTAGTTGTATATAAATAATCTAAAAATGACGAAAACATAATCTGATGTGTCATTCCAGTAAGTAAGTCTATATGGCACATAATATCAGCGACATATCTATTATCACAATCACCGGTAATGTAGATAAATGTCCCACTATCAGTAAATAAATTACAAAAAGAACAAAATGGTTTTCCTCGACAATTTTCAATCTATTTGAAGTGATATTTTTAACCCGACCAGTCGGGCTACTTTGACACAAATTAACTAGACCGGACCAATCTTTTACTAATCAGGGTCGGTCGGATGTGCCTTAGTGTTGAGCCCTGGATACATACTGGTATATTAAGACAAAGTCTTGTTGTATTTCTGAATAAAAATGCAAAAAATTCAAAAGGATTTACATAATTCGAGTCAAATACTCATCTAGATGTCAATTAGGATGCAAATCTGAGTTCACGCGTGTGACTTGTGTATCGGAAATAATATTGTAATAACTTCTTTGAAATGCATCAAAATTATGTTAAACTTTGCATTAGGGAGCCAAATATAAATGTTTTTAATAATTAAGTTGGTTGTCTGATTTATATTGGTGTTTTCGGTGCTTTATCTGGTGTTTTTGGCAAATCGTTATTGTTTTTGGTGTTTTCAGTATTTCCATGGTGTTAGGAAGGTCCTTGGTTAGATTCACAGTCTGGCCACACATTTTTCCTTTCCTACTGCATGTCTTTATTATGTACCACAACAATATTTTTTCCCCCTTCTGTTTGAGAAAAATATCTAACGGCTGATGAATGATAAAGAAAATCTCACAAAATTATATTTTGTATAGCCAAAATAATGCAATAGACGGCTACTGGTCCCTGACCAGTACCCTCTTATCTTACTGGTCATAGTCCAGTGAAATCTCACACCAGACTCAAGATCACTCCATGAGTTGTTTACTTAGGCACCATTTGTAACAGGTGAAGAATAAGTGCACAGTCAGACTTAAGATTTGAACTCAGGATGAAGGCTTCCCAGATCTGTGTGGTTACTCTATCATTTGAGCTACCTGGTTCATTATACCTAATCCTAGATACAGAATCAACAGAATTCATTTTTTGACATTGTATTTTGATTCCTCGATTTCCATTTTTTAAAAATGTAATGTTTTATTTAAGAGTTAAGCTTTTCTAGATACCAATAGAATGCTACTGAAATGGGAAAGAGCTTGATGCTATAATTGAGAGGTGCTTGTGAAACAAGAGACTCCCTGATATAGATGTTATCCTCTTCGAGCTTTTCCATATGTATTGTTTCTAGCTGTGAATACACTAATACATATAAATATTATTGATTTGCAGCTGGTGGGAATCCATTTTACAACCTTGATAAAAGCACGGTTCTGCAAGAGGTAATAATTGAAAACTGTTGTGTTAATGTTAGGAAGAAAAAAAAACTTAATTCTGAGTATGATTAAAAAATAACATAATGTATTCAGATTTTATCGTTTGTTATATATAATTCAAAGTATTAGCACTGCCACAGATATTTGTGACCACTGATTGATTACATTGTTTCTTAGAAATGTTAAGAGATACAAAATTGAATGCTCTTTTATACTCATAGGCACATGATGCTAACCTATATACCAAGCTTGTTCAACACATCTAGAATAAATTTAATATGACATATAGATAGGAGTGATGATGAATTTAAATTCAGTTCCATTTTGAAATTAAGAAGTAAAAACTGACAATATTCCATGTTCATATTTGTATTGTAGACAAGAACATTCAATGAAACACCCATTAATCCCAGGAAATGCAGCCATATTTTGACAAAAGCGCTGTACATTATCAACCAGGTTAGTAAATCTCTCAAAAAATTTGATTTTGTTATTCAGGGGCTCTTTAAAGTGTTAAATTCTGATTATTCCTTTGTTTTAAAATTTGTAAATTTTAACCATTCCACATACCTTTTACAGTTTGCCCCATATTAAAGAAAACAGGGTTTATAGAGCCTTTATTGTACAGGATCCTCAGCCCTTTCAGGTGCAATTTCACTTCCCAATGAGCAAAATTGGGGGAAAAAAGTAACTATGGTTATTTTACTCATAAGAATAAAGATACAAAAATTATTCATCCAACTTCTTTTATTTAACTGACAACATGGTTTTCATTTGATGTTTAACGTCCCACTCAAGAATATTTCACTCATGGAGATGTCACCAAATGCCGGTGAAAGGCTTTAAATTTTGGCTTATACTTGGCACTTACGGCCATTGAGCAGTGAGGCTTCTTTAACGTGCCAACACCTACTGTGACACGGGACCTCCAGTTTTTACTGTCTCATCCAAAAGACAGGAAACCAACCTTTCGCCAGCGGGACTCGAGCGCACTACCGACTGAGTCAGGCCAGCTTGTTTTCATTTGAAGACATGGAAGTTTTGATTGAGTGGTACTTAAAGTTGTGAGATTCAACTATGTTGGCATACCGAATATGAGCTGTAAAGTGAACATATGGGAAAATTTGCTCAAAATTGCGAGGAAAATAGTAAATTTTGGATTGGAAATAGGGTCTTTTCCTGGACCCACATGTTGATAATATTAATCCTTGTGTATGGAAATTAATCCATGAAATTTAGTGTAATCCTTATGTTTATGGAAAATGGTTCTACTCAAGAATGGAGATATTATGATTTGTGACATTGGATATTGGAAGAATATTTCAAGTTTCCTTTGTTATGTTTGTAGGGAGAGCAGATTGGAACTACAGAGGCTACTGAAGCTTTTTTTGCCATGACCAAGTTATTCCAAGCAAAAGATGTAAGTATCTTGGGAAATTGTTATCCCTTTTTCTGTTTATTAGTCCCTATCTATGATCAGGGAAGGGGGAGGGGCTATACCGGTGGGTTTTGTTGGCAACTGTCTCTTTTGGTAATTGCTCTCCATTCACTTAACTCATCGACCCCTGTAGACTTATTTGAACTCATCCATTTCAAAGAATGGTAAAGTCCACTGTCAGATTTTAGGAGTGCATGATTTTGAATCTAAATACAGTTAAACTTGCTTTAGCAACCACCTCTGTATAAAGACCACTGGTCATAAAGACTGTTTTTGCTGTCCCCAATAGTACCATTTGTATACAAATCAACCTCTATTTAAAGACCACCTCCCTATAAAGACAGGTTATATTGGGTCCATAAGAGGGTCTTTATATACAAGTTTCACTGTACTGCAAAAAAGTTCACCTACAATATTAAGTCGCTTATTCCTGAATTATGACAGTGGATCATACTATCTATTGATTTGGATGAGTCTAAATGTGACCTCAGGGGTTGATAAGTTAATGATGGTTTAACAAAAATGTGATATATATTGATTCGTCAATACTCTCAGTATGCTTGTTTTGTTATTTTATATAGCACTACTTTTTATAATCTGTATTAACTTGCTCATTTGAGTACAAGAATATTGTTTTAAGAGAGAGAGAAAATGATTTTCCATTATTCACACAGATAATGATATTTGAACTAACTATAAAAATGGAAATAATGATTATGGTTATAGTTGAGATATTTGTTAGAGATATTTTATATACGAAGTGCAGTATATGATGATAAGTAATGTAAAATGGATAGCAGAGTTAAGTTTGGATTAAATCTATTTTGCTTAAGTTTCATTTTTGTCAAGATATGGTTGTCATTGTTTAAATTATCATAATTTTTTTAGCCCATACTACGAAGATTGGTGTATCTTGGGATCAAGGAAATGTCAAAAATAGCCCAGGATGTCATCATAGTCACAAGCAGGTAAGATTATAGTTTTGTATTTTTTTGTTTTTATGTAAACATAAGTAATATTCCGCAATTGTTCTGGAATGTGATGGTATTATGTTGAGTTTTATACCAGACCACATTGCCTGCTGGTTATATTACACTCTGAGGACTGTCAAGGGTTTTTTAAGTATTATACCAGAACACATTGCCTGATGGTAACTAGTTATTTTTTCACTTCATGGGCTGTTCATGAGTATTTACACCAGAACGCAGTGCCTGCTTGGTTTTGTACATTTCATGGACCACTTATGTGGCTTGTAGAGTATTTACACAAGAACACAATTGGTGCTGGTTATATAACACTTGTTTTTTGTTTTAGATATTATGTTGAAAGACTAATTTGTTATCTAACCAGTATTTAATGTCTTACCTTTGCAATTCTAGTTTGATGAAGGATATGACTGGAAAAGAAGATCAATTCCGTGGTCCTGCTATCCGGGCTCTTTGTTCCATCACTGATGTAAGTTTCATTTGTGTCATCAAGTTATCCTGCAGATTCATCGGAAGTAATTTTAAAATGGGTTTTACTTTGTTTTAATGCCTTAGTGTCCTTCTGTGACCTGAGTCTAGATCATAACCCTAATTTATTATACAATTATTTACTTTTGACTTAGAAATAAAGCGTTATCAGGATGTAGCAACTTAAAAATTTCCATTCACTGAACTGGAATGTGAGGTGAATATATATTTTCAAGGGTTAATAAATTCTGACAGAACTATTTCAAAGAAAATGCCTGCTGAATATATGACACTTTACAGGCCACTCATGTAAACAAAAAATGGTTTTATTACATGAAAAAAGGCTGCTTATTTCACTTGATTTAGAAATGGACAGAGAATAGCTATCAAGATATGGACAATGTCAGTTAACATGAGCCAAATTCACTGGTCAGGTTCAAATATGTCATGACCTCCTGAGGCATTATAGTATCACATTTTATTTTATTACTCTAGTCTATTTGAAATGAATATCACTTGGTAAATATTCAATTCTGCAAACCTGTTTGAGCTATTTTAAGAACACAGTTTGCATTATTCCTTGTACTCATTACTTTTAGCAGTGTTTATTGGCTTTTGGTCAGTCAGAGAAAGAGTAATTTATAGTCGTGTAATGATTATATATACTGATTGTTTTAACAGAATACAATGCTGCAGAGTATAGAGAGACACATGAAACAGGCAATCGTTGATAAGAATCCAGCCGTATCAAGTGCTGCACTTGTCTCTTCTTTAGTAAGTCTATGCTCATTCTTTATGTTGAAATATATAAATGGGCTCAGCATACATTTTTTCCCCAATATTTGGTTTTTGTGTCCATATGACTGATTTAAAGGACATAATTTATTTACCAGTTTAATATATAAAAATTTTATTCTTATTTTAGTTTCAAAGCACAGTAATACATTTATTTTTAAAATTGAATGAACAATATATGGATTAAATTTTGAATACATGAACCCTTCAAAGAATGAGTTAACTGTATTGGTTTTGATTTTAAACATACTACAGGGAATCATTAATGTTTTTTTTATAAAATGTCAAATTGTACTCAATTAATTTCATTTCATTGAATTTGACAGCATCTGAGCAAAGGAAGTCAGGAAGTTACAAAAAGATGGGTGAACGAAACACAGGAAGCTGTATCTAGTGATAATATTATGGTTCAGGTAAACATATCAGGAGAATTGACCTTTCATGAAAGGGCAGTCATGGCACCTTTGGCAGACTTTTTCATTATAATGTCACAATTAACATTAATGTCAAACATTAATGTCACAATTAACATTAACGTCAAACATTAATGTGATTATGATGTCACAATCGGATCATAAATGCACATTGAGAGTCATGTGTCAGAAATTTGGTGATAGGTCATTTGATTGATAATTGCATTACATTTATTCAAACCTCATGTATCAAATTTAAGCCTGTAAAATGATATGTACTGTTGTACATCTATCTACATTTATAAAATGTTTTCACATTTGAGAAAAAATAACATCACTACATTATCATTAATAAAGATCACATTTCTAAATTCATATCACGACATCTATAGTGGATGACTTTTCATTAATAAAGATCCATGTACCATATTTTATGGCCTTTAGGTCGATGTAGGGGATAGGTCGAATGGCCGATTGTTGGCGAAAATTCAGGTTTAAGTATAAGATAGGTCGAAGTGGAAGACAGGTCGATGTCAGCAGAGATGGAAACGTGAATGGGAGAACACAAAAATACATCGTTTATGTTTAATAACTGGTGCTAAAACGATGGTAGCCTACTAAAATAATCAGAGTAATAGGCCTATTTTACTGTACATTATTAAATATGATTGATTAAAAAGCTTACAAGTTGCATTTTATCATATTTAACATCAATCATATTACTTGTGTGTACTGATTATGTATACATACATCGCCATTATGTTACCTGTCAAATCATCATTAAATTCTGTACGCTGTTTACACCAGCGACCTCAATCCTTGTCTCATCCTTACATTGGCCTAAATTATTATGTAGCTGCAATTGTCAAACAATCAAATACTCAAGGTTTAGTGTCAATTAATTTATGTGACACTTTTACCAAAACTTCCCCAACTTCAAAGACTGCCGCATGATCCTTATCAGTTGAAGGTCACATTCCAGTGAACACAGCTTGTAGTGTCCTGAAAGTCTGAATGAAGACTTCAACTTCACAGCGGAGTACCGAGATAAGGGACTCATTCAAAAGTATAAACTGTCCGGTATAAATATAATGTAAACGATGTCTTTTTATTACGCAGTTTCTGACACAGTCTTGAATCCCAATTATATTGTAACTTGAAAGATCATTATTTTGTCATTTGATTATGAACACCGTGCATTACGCACACACAAGGTCATATTTAATAGTTATATTAGGTGTAAATACAAATGGGTGTTTGGAGTAGGCCCCTAGATTATCCAGTGAAAAATGTTGAATTACGATGTTAAAATGAGGAATTGCAGATACAAGTTAAATATTTCACTAAGATAAGTTGATGCGGTGAATAGGTCGAGGTCACAACTTTGTAGAAAAAAAATATTGACCTATAGGCCGTAAAATACAGTAAGTGAAAACTTTCAGAGCAGAGATACTAAACAACAAGTAAACAAAACAAAAGACATCTGACTTTTTAAAAATAATGTATAATATAGACTTGTTTTGTATGATAATGTTCATGTCTTGTTTTTTTTTTTTACTTTTCCAGTACCATGCCCTGGGACTGTTGTACCACATCAGAAAATATGATAGACTGGCAGTGAATAAATTAGTGTCCAAATTCAGCAAGCATTCCCTGAAGTCTCCATATGCCTACTGCCTCCTGGTAAGTGACTCATGTCAAACTTGAGAAATGTCTATTTAATACATTTTTTGTCCAACTCGTGAAAATGTGCACCAATGATCTTTGCAACCAGAATAATAATGGAAAAAAGGTAGATAATCCATATGTAACTAAATTGATCATATATTTTAAGTCACCTGAAATGAAGGCTGTTGTTAACCTGTAAACAAAGGGTTTTTCCACATTATCATATGGGGTTCAAATAAGGTAAACAAAGGGATTTTCCACTATCATACGGGGTCGAAATAAGGCTTCATTCCCAATGTAAAAAATGCACAATTTTCCCCAATTTGCAGTCAAAATTATTCAACTGAAATCAAATGACACTGGCGCCGTCCTTGCTCAGTTGCTTGACTCTTGGTCCTGAGTTCGAGTCCAGCCGGCGACAGGTTGGTTTCTTGTCCTTCGAATGAGACAGTAAATATTGAGGTCCCTTGTCACAGTAGGTGACCCCTCACTGCTCAATGGATGTAAGTGCCAAGCATAGGCTAAAATTTGAAGCCCTTCACCGGCATTTGGTGAAGTCTCCATATGAGTGAAATATTCTTGAGTGGTACGTTAAACAACAATAAACAAACATCAAATGACAATGAATTTGAAGAGATTCTTGTATTTTTAAACAGTTTTGTGTAATTTTAGATTTCCCACTTTCAATCAGATGTTGCAAAAATCCCAATTCAAAAGATGCCCCATTCCCTAAAGAATGTGGAAAAAACTCTTTAACTTCACTCTATCAGTCTACCAGTCTCTATCCCCACTGGACAGAATTCCATTATTGTTAACAAAAAGCTGGTAGTGTTATATTTGTTGTATTAGAAGTATGAGATTGTTTAACTGCACTCTTACTTGTGGAAAGTTGGTCTCTATCAAAAAGATATCACCAAAGTGTGATTGAACCCTTTCAACACTACATACCATAATAGACTGGTCTAAGACGAGAAAAGAACATAGCATTTAGATATTTAGGGGTGAAAAGGTTTAAATGACACTAGTTAGGTATTGTCATCTTATTCACATAAGATGGCAGGGCGGAGGAACCTTTTGATTATCATATGGATGATTCTACTCAATTCTCGGTTATGACAAGCTGCACGGGATAAACGTTTTAATCCTCACTAAATATTCTCTTATGTATGGTAACAAGTAGGTACGATAACTCTAGTCATTGTAACTCGTCGGGGACAAAAAAGGGTTCACATCCCACCCGGTTATATAGATTTTACTGTGCTACTTTATACAAATGACTTGTGAACTGAAAATATTTTATTTTGAATATTTGAAAAAATTTAGAATGTTTCAGAAAATGATATGATAATCTGTTCAGTATGTAGTCTAAGTTCAAGAATTTGTGTGCAATGGTGTAAAAGTTGTGAACATTTGCGACTTTTGTCTATAAATCTTGTACAATTGAACAAATACCATGAACTATTAGTGCCACTATGCATTTCAATTGCTCTTAAAATCTGTTATTGATACTGTTAAATTTATATCATATTTTTTAATACTGTCATTACTTTTTTTCTTTTAGATAAGAATTGCAAGCAAACTAATGGAAGAGGAAGGGTCAGGGTATGTATGACATATCTAGTACTGATTTTCTCATCATCTCGTTTACATCATGTGAAGTTATATAAGCGTGTAAGCCCAGTAAAATTGTGAATACTTTTATCAGTATGCCTATCCAGGTTTGGGTACTTTGTAAAATCTGATGAAATTACCTTGAAAATTACATTTTGAACAAAGTCCCGTTGCAGCTAAAATATATAGAATTAAGTCCTTGATATGACAAACAGATAAGACCGTTACTTAGTTTCAAAACATATGGCAGAAAATTTGATATCAGCATCAGTTTATTTCAATTCAACCAAGTGCTACAAATTTCTTAATTACTAATCCAAAAAGACACAAAAGTTCCATCATTCCCTTCTTATGGAGACAGGCATATGAGAATTACTAATAAGATGTGATTATATGACTGTGTTGTAGTAGAATTATTAGTTTTCCTTCTGAAGAAATGGGGCCTCCATGGCCAAAGGGTTAGAGCATCATACTTTGAACCATGAAATCTCTTACCTGAGTTCTGTTGTGGGTAGTCTAATGATTCATCAATACTCTATTGTTTTATGCTTATTTTACAGTTATATTTTTGTACTCATTTTGCACCTAAATACGCTTACAGATCAGAGAGCCCTATGTTTGACTTTATCGAGAACTGTTTACGTCACAAGAGTGAGATAGTCATATATGAAGCTGCACATGCCATTGTGAATCTAAAGAACACCAGTGCTAAGGAGTTAGCTTCTGCCATTCCTGTGTTGCAACTCTTCTGTAGTTCGCCAAAGCCTACACTTAGATTTGCCGCAATCAGAACACTGAACAAGGTGAGCTTTTCTTACATTCTGTATTAGTATTTTGTGTCTCTCATACAAATATTAGATAGGTTATTCTATACAGAGTATCACATTTGATTAGCTGTTAGAAAATGATAAGATATTCATTTTGTGAGTTATGATATACTACTTTTACTTGTTCTTCTGGAAACAAAAAAGGCAGCACAATAGCAACATTTTGAAATAAGAAAAATTGATGATATTGAAATTACAGTAAAACCTGCTTTAGTTACCACCTGTGTATAAGGACCACCAGGTCACCTCCCTATAAAGACTGGTTTTGTTGTGTCCCAAAGGTGGTCTTTATATACAAGTTTCACTGTATGTTGAAGTGTGATGTGAAAAGAGTGACTCATATTTTATTTTTCAATTTAATGATTATTTAATTGAAATATATTGAAATTATATTGAAGTGTGGAGAGAGTGATGTGTATTTTTTGTTTTTGTTTCAATTTTGTCATTTCACTTATTATTATGGCAGTTGGCACGTAAGTGTAAGAATAATTCAATTTTTGTTTATCTTTAAGGTTGCGATGAAACATCCAGCTGCAGTAACAGCATGTAATCTGGAACTAGAAAATCTCATCACTGACTCCAACAGAAGCATCGCTACTTTAGCTATTACAACTTTGCTGAAGGTATGTGCCTGTAATGTTATACTTACAAGAAGATGATGATGATGATGATGATGATGATGATGGGTGTTCATAAACAAACATATTTTGTCACTTTTTCTTTTTTCCTTTTTATAAAAGACTCTAAACCACTGCTTGTAATAATTTCTATTCAATTTTGTACAAACACATAAATGTTTATATTGTAGAAGGAAAAAATGTCAAAATAGCTTCCTCTGGGATATAAAATTAATAAGGATTTTGACAGGTTGTTAAGGGTTCTGATTTGAGAGGTTGGTTGGAGCTCTTCACACAAGTCTTATTACTTTTAGACTCTCATTGTTGCTTTGTTCTTTTACACAGACTGGAAATGAGAGCAGTGTTGACAGGCTGATGAAGCAGATTTCTAGTTTCATGAACGAGATTTCCGATGAATTCAAAATAGTTGTCGTGCAAGCCATTCAGTACGTATTTCCTATTATATAGCAAAAGCTTATGTATCATCAGCTGATGACAGGGAAAACAGTAAACACTTTATATTTTTTTTATCTTTTATAACAATATAAGGGTAGAATAAAAAGAATATTGCTGAACTGCTCATAATTATTCATGTTACAGTAACAATATATAGTGGGAGAAGTTTCAGAATGGAAATGTGATGGGATTAATCATTGGTTTAACTGAAAAATGATTGAGTATGGTATAAAACACCATTAAAACAAATATTAAATGAGTGCCATCAGTGACAGTGAACCATCATTATACTGGAGTAAAGAAATTTTGATATACTACTCTATCTTTCCAGATCTTTGTGCCTGAAGTTCCCAAGGAAACACAATGTTCTGATGAACTTTTTGTCTTCAATGCTGCGAGATGAGGTAAGTTGGAGTATGGGATTATTCAAATTATTTTCTGCCAACAAGATATCAATTTATGTTTAACTAGAAAAGAAGGCAGTTTGTCAGCTTTGACATTTAAACATTTTGATCAGACCCAGGAAATTTATTAATTTTCATTATGGTGCTGAAAATATAAGAAACCAATTTTCCACTTCTAAATTTTCAATTTACAGGGAGGATTTGAGTACAAAAAGTCCATCTGTGACAGCATCATTATTATCATTGAGGAAAATCCTGAAGCCAAAGAAACTGGTGAGAGCAAATTTTTGTATGACAGAATCAGAGGGATGTTAGTGTTGTTTTAGTGTTGAATGTTTTGTAGGGTTTTAATTTGTTGTTTGTTTATTTGTCCAATTTGTTTTTTAAAAAGTTGCTCACAGTAGTCTAATGGGAGGGCAATCAATTTACAACCAAAAGGTTTTTGATAAGAATCTGTATCAGACCTAGGACTTCTATCACTGATAAGTGACTGTTCCTTCTCTGACCCCCAGCCAGTAAAGTGAAACTCATGAGTCACTGAACTTTAAATAGAAGTCGTCTGTTGAACATAAAAATATCTAGCTCTTCATGTACAGCTCTTGACATCTCTACATAAGTGAAAAAAATATTTGGCTGGGCATAAAACAACAATGGAACAAAATGAATTATGAAAAAAATGCAAACACAGCATAATTTCTCATCACATGGTTGCACCTTTATTCAGTAGCTTAAAATTTTTGCTGTCTAAATGAAAGAAACATACATTCAAGTTTGAGAGCAATTACATTGTACTTAACTTTGTATTTACTCACAATTCTTTTTTCTTTTTCATTACAGGACTTGCTCACCTTTGTGAGTTCATTGAGGACTGTGAACATACAGTTTTGGCAACCAAGATCCTGCATTTATTGGGCCGTGAGGGACCAAGAACCCCGACTCCATCGAAATACATCCGTTTTATCTATAACCGTGTTATATTGGAACAAGCAGCTGTCAGAGCCGGTAGGTATCAACGATGTTCTGTGTTTCTATAAGTCTCCATTGATCTTCACTTTCTGAGATCATAAAATCGTCATAGACGTAAGTCAGAATTCCAGTATTCAATAAACTGTTGATTTATCAATTTCTTGAAATACAAAATCTTCAGCTAAATGCACTGTTGAGATATAAGCTAGTACAGCTTCTAAATTGGAGTCGCTAACATCCATGAAATTTTGATATATCATTCTTATTTTGACTTCAGTATATGTTTGCTTCATGATCTTGGACCCATTTGCACAAAACTTTAGTATCGCTTATATCTGGGAATTTGACTCAACTTCAGCTAATCAAGAAATCTTATGACTGATGAACTTATGTCAGTGGTAGTGTGTCTTGTATCAGGCACTATAAAACTTGACAATTTATCCAAGTCTGAGAATATTCTCACATGACTTACATGTGTGCAAAATATTTTTTCCAAATTAAATCAAATTCACATTAAAATTCCCAATTGTGTTGCCAATGGCATTTTCCAAAATTTGACATAGAAAGGCCTGGAAAGTTTAGACAATTGATATCTTTATATGCATTGTACATCACTTGTATATGTACATATTAAGTTATGTATATGAACTGTATGTGCTAATTAACTTATCTACCCCTGAGAAAAAAAATGGACTGTACCTATACTATATAGAAATCAATGACACATGTCAGTCAAAATGTGTCTTCAAGGTTGATTGGGTTAAAATTAGATATTACTTAAGTTCAGATTGGGCCAAAAAAGACAACTTATGTGTGTATATAGAATTAAATTAAAAAGTTATTTGATACATCGCAGATTTAACTTGAATTATCATGAAAGTAGAACATACGTCTGACTTGGTTATATTTCACATTTACAGCTGCTGTTACAGCATTGGCAAAGTTTGGTGCTCATTGTGAAGAGTTGTTAAATAGCTGCGTAGTGTTGTTAGAGAGGTAAGTATCATTGTAGAGTTTTTACACAAATTAGGCCCTGTTATGCTGTAGTACTGTGAAAATAATGTGTATTTAGGGCTGGAGCTCATCCCTGTGAAACTAGTGAAAGCGACCTATGGATAAGGACAATTTTCTTTGTGTCATCAAAAATGAAGAAAAAATCATAGGGCATTAGCTGTTTTTTCCACAAAAAAAATCTTCCTTTTTTACAACTTAGATTGATTAACTCAACCTCGCTAATTGTGTATGAATACCACACTGGGCCTGGCCTCACTAATTGTGTAAGAATACCACACTGGGCCTGACCTCACTAATTGTGTATGAATACCACACTGGGCCTGGCCTCACTAATTGTGTAAGAATACCACACTGGGTCTGACCTCGCTAATTGTGTATGAATACCACGCTGGGTCTGACCTCACTAATTGTGTGAATACCACACTGGGCCTGACCTCACTAATTGTGTATGAATACCACACTGGGCCTGACCTCACTAATTGTATGAATACCACACTGGGCCTGACCTCACTAATTGTGTGAATACCACACTGGGCCTGACCTCACTAATTGTGTATGAATACCACACTGGGTCTGACCTCACTAATTGTGTGAATACCACACTGGGCCTGACCTCACTAATTGTGTATGAATACCACACTGGGTCTGACCTCACTAATTGTGTAAGAATACCACACTGGGTCTGACCTCACTAATTGTGTGAATACCACACTGGGCCTGACCTCACTAATTGTGTATGAATACCACATTGGGTCTGACCTCACTAATTGTGTATGAATACCACACTGGGTCTGACCTCACTAATTGTGTATGAATACCACGCTGGGCCTGACCTCACTAATTGTGTATGAATACCACACTGGGCCTGGCCTCACTAATTGTGTGAATACCACACTGGGCCTGACCTCACTAATTGTGTATGAATACCACACTGGGCCTGACCTCACTAATTGTGTATGAATACCACACTGGGTCTGACCTCACTAATTGTGTATGAATACCACACTGGACCTGACCTCACTAATTGTGTATGAATACCACACTGGACCTGACCTCACTAATTGTGTATGAATACCACACTGGGCCTGACCTCACTAATTGTGTATGAATACCACGCTGGGCCTGACCTCACTAATTGTGTATGAATACCACACTGGGCCTGGCCTCACTAATTGTGTGAATACCACACTGGGCCTGACCTCACTAATTGTGTATGAATACCACACTGGGCCTGACCTCACTAATTGTGTATGAATACCACGCTGGGCCTGACCTCACTAATTGTGTATGAATACCATGCTGGGTCTGACCTCACTAATTGTGTATGAATACCACACTGGGTCTGACCTCACTAATTGTGTATGAATACCACACTGGACCTGACCTCACTAATTGTGTATGAATACCACACTGGGCCTGACCTCACTAATTGTGTATGAATACCACACTGGACCTGACCTGACCTCACTAATTGTGTAAGAATACCACACTGGACCTGACCTCACTAATTGTGTATGAATACCACGCTGGGTCTGACCTCACTAATTGTGTATGAATACCACACTGGGTCTGACCTCGCTAATTGTGTATGAATACCACACTGGGCCTGGCCTCACTAATTGTGTGAATACCACACTGGGCCTGACCTCACTAATTGTGTATGAATACCACGCTGGGTCTGACCTCACTAATTGTGTATGAATACCACGCTGGGCCTGACCTCACTAATTGTGTATGAATACCACGCTGGGCCTGACCTGACTAATTGTGTATGAATACCACGCTGGGTCTGACCTGACTAATTGTGTATGAATACCACGCTGGGTCTGACCTGACTAATTGTGTATGAATACCACGCTGGGTCTGACCTGACTAATTGTGTATGAATACCACGCTGGGTCTGACCTGACTAATTGTGTATGAATACCATGCTGGGTCTGACCTCACTAATTGTGTATGAATACCATGCTGGGCCTGACCTCACTAATTGTGTATGAATACCAAACTGGACCTGACCTCACTAATTGTGTATGAATACCATGCTGGGCCTGACCTCACTAATTGTGTATGAATACCACGCTGGGTCTGACCTCACTAATTGTGTATGAATACCACACTGGGGGTCTTGACCTCACTAATTGTCTATGAATACCATGCTGGGCCTGACCTCACTAATTGTGTATGAATACCACGCTGGGTCTGACCTCACTAATTGTGTATGAATACCACGCTGGGTCTGACCTCACTAATTGTGTATGAATACCACACTGGGCCTGGCCTCACTAATTGTGTATGAATACCACGCTGGGTCTGACCTCACTAATTGTGTATGAATACCACACACACTGGGTCTGACCTCACTAATTGTGTATGAATACCACGCTGGGTCTGACCTCACTAATTGTGTATGAATACCACCACACTGGGTCTGACCTCACTAATTGTGTATGAATACCACGCTGGGTCTGACCTCACTAATTGTGTATGAATACCACGCTGGGTCTGACCTCACTAATTGTGTATGAATACCACACTGGGTCTGACCTCACTAATTGTGTATGAATACCACGCTGGGTCTGACCTCACTAAATTGTGTATGAATACCATACCACACTGGGTCTGACCTCACTAATTGTGTATGAATACCACACGCTGGGTCTGACCTCATCACTAATTGTGTATGAATACCACGCTGGGTCTGACCTCACCTCACTAATTGTGTATGAATACCACGCTGGGTCTGACCTCACTAATTGTGTATGAATACCACACTGGGTCTGACCTCGCTAATTGTGTATGAATACCACACTGGGCCTGGCCTCACTAATTGTGTATGAATACCACACTGGGCCTGACCTCACTAATTGTGTATGAATACCACACTGGACCTGACCTCACTAATTGTGTAAGAATACCTCACACTGGGCCTGACCTCACTAATTGTGTATGAATACCACGCTGGGCCTGACCTCACTAATTGTGTGTATGAATACCACACTGGGCCTGGCCTCACTAATTGTGTGAATACCACACTGGGGCCTGACCTCACTAATTGTGTATGAATACCACACTGGGCCTGACCTCACTAATTGTGTATGAATACCACGCTGGGCCTGACCTCACTAATTGTGTATGAATACCACGCTGGGTCTGACCTCACTAATTGTGTATGAATACCACACTGGGTCTGACCTCACTAATTGTGTATGAATACCACACTGGACCTGACCTCACTAATTGTGTATGAATACCACACTGGGCCTGACTACCACACACTCAGGGTCCTGACCTCACTAATTGTGTATGAATACCACACTGGACCTGACCTCACTAATTGTGTAAGAATACCACACTGGACCTGACCTCACTAATTGTGTATGAATACCACGCTGGGTCTGACCTCACTAATTGTGTATGAATACCACACACTGGTCTGACCTCGCTAATTGTGTATGAATACCACACTGGGCCTGGCCTCACTAATTGTGTGAATACCACACTGGGCCTGACCTCACTAATTGTGTATGAATACCACGCTGGGTCTGACCTCACTAATTGTGTATGAATACCACGCTGGGCCTGACCTCACTAATTGTGTATGAATACCACGCTGGGCCTGACCTGACTAATTGTGTATGAATACCACGCTGGGTCTGACCTGACTAATTGTGTATGAATACCACGCTGGGTCTGACCTCACTAATTGTGTATGAATACCACGCTGGGTCTGACCTCACTAATTGTGTATGAATACCACACTGGGTCTGACCTCACTAATTGTGTATGAATACCATGCTGGGTCTGACCTCACTAATTGTGTATGAATACCATGCTGGGCCTGACCTCACTAATTGTGTATGAATACCAAACTGGACCTGACCTCACTAATTGTGTATGAATACCATGCTGGGCCTGACCTCACTAATTGTGTATGAATACCACGCTGGGTCTGACCTCACTAATTGTGTATGATGAATACCACACTGGGTCTGACCTCACTAATTGTGTATGAATACCATGCGCTGGCCTGACCTCACTAATTGTGTATGAATACCCACGCTGGGTCTGACCTCACTAATTGTGTATGAATACCACGCTGGGTCTGACCTCACTAATTGTGTATGAATACCATGCTGGGTCTGACCTCTAACTAATTGTGTATGAATACCACACTGGGGCCTGGCCTCACTAATTGTGTATGAATACCACGCTGGGGTCTGACCTCACTAATTGTGTATGAATACCACACTGGGTCTGACCTCACTAATTGTGTATGAATACCACGCTGGGTCTGACCTCACTCACTAATTGTGTATGAATACCACACTGGGTCTGACCTCACTATGAATTGTGTGTGTATGAATACCACGCTGGGTCTGACCTCACTAATTGTGTATGAATACCACGCTGGGTCTGACCTCACTAATTGTGTATGAATACCACACTGGGTCTGACCTCACTAATTGTGTATGAATACCACGCTGGGTCTGACCTCACTAATTGTGTATGAATACCACACTGGTGGTCTGACCTCGAATACTAATTGTGTATGAATACCACGCTGGGTCTGACCTCACTAATTGTGTATGAATACCACACTGGGTCTGACCTCACTAATTGTGTATGAATACCACACTGGGCCTGGCCTCACTAATTGTGTATGAATACCACACTGGGTCTGACCTCACTAATTGTGTATGAATACCATGCTGGGTCTGACCTCACTAATTGTGTATGAATACCATGCTGGGTCTGACCTCACTAATTGTGTATGAATACCACACTGGACCTGACCTCACTAATTGTGTATGAATACCACACTGGGCCTGACCTCACTAATTGTGTATGAAATACCATGCTGGGGTCTGACCTCACTAATTGTGTATGAATACCACACTGGGCCTGGCCTCACTAATTGTGTATGAATACACACGCTGGGTCTGACCTCACTAATTGTGTATGAATACCACGCTGGGTCTGACCTCACTAATTGTGTATGAATACCACGCTGGGTCTGACCTCACTAATTGTGTATGAATACCACACTGGTCTGACCTCACTAATTGTGTATGAATACCACGCTGGGTCTGACCTCACTAAATTGTGTATGAATACCACGCTGGGTCTGGCCTCACTAATTGTGTATGAATACCACACTGGGCCTGGCCTCACTAATTGTGTATGAATACCACGCTGGGTCTGGCCTCACTAATTGTGTATGAATACCACACTGGGCCTGGCCTCACTAATTGTGTAAGAATACCACACTGGGTCTGACCTCACTAATTGTGTATGAATACCCACGCTGGGTCTGACCTCACTAATTGTGTATCACTAAATGTGTTGAATACCACGCTGGGTCTGACCTCACTAATTGTGTATGAATACCACGCTGGGTCTGACCTCACTAATTGTGTATGAATACCACACTGGGTCTGACCTCACTAATTGTGTATGAATACCACACTGGGTCTGACCTCACTAATTGTGTATGAATACCACACTGGGCCTGACCTCACTAATTGTGTATGAATACCACACTGGGTCTGACCTCACTAATTGTGTATGAATACCATGCTGGGTCTGACCTCACTAATTGTGTATGAATACCACACTGGGCCTGACCTCACTAATTGTGTATGAATACCACACTGGACCTGACCTCACTAATTGTGTATGAATACCACACTGGGCCTGACCTCACTAATTGTGTATGAAATACCATGCTGGGTCTGACCTCACTAATTGTGTATGAATACCACACTGGGCCTTGCCTCACTAATTGTGTATGAATACCACGCTGGGTCTGACCTCACTAATTGTGTATGAATACCACACTGGGTCTGACCTCACTAATTGTGTATGAATACCACGCTGGGTCTGACCTCACTAATTGTGTATGAATACCACACTGGGTCTGACCTCACTAATTGTGTATGAATACCACGCTGGGTCTGACCTCACTAATTGTGTATGAATACCACACTGGGTCTGACCTCACTAATTGTGTATGAATACCACACTGGGCCTGGCCTCACTAATTGTGTATGAATATCACGCTGGGTCTGACCTCACTAATTGTGTATGAATACCACACTGGGTCTGACCTCACTAATTGTGTATGAATACCACGCTGGGTCTGACCTCACTAATTGTGTATGAATACCATGCTGGGTCTGACCTCACTAATTGTGTATGAATACCACGCTGGGTCTGACCTCACTAATTGTGTATGAATACCACGCTGGGTCTGACCTCACTAATTGTGTATGAATACCACACTGGACCTGACCTCACTAATTGTGTATGAATACCACACACTGGGCCTGACCTCACTAATTGTGTTATGAATACCATGCTGGGTCTGACCTCACTAATTGTGTATGAATACCACACTGGGGCCTGGCCTCACTAATTGTGTATGAATACCACGCTGGGTCTGACCTCACTAATTGTGTATGAATACCACGCTGGGGTCTGACCTCACTAATTGTGTATGAATACCACGCTGGGTGGACCTGACCTCACTAATTGTGTATGAATACCACACTGGGCCTGGCCTCACTAATTGTGTATGAATACCACGCTGGGTCTGACCTCACTAATTGTGTATGAATACCACACTGGGTCTGACCTCACTAATTGTGTATGAATAACACGCTGGGTGGGCCTGACCTCACTAATTGTGTATGAATACCACACTGGGGTCTGACCTCACTAATTGTGTATGAAATACCACGCTGGGTCTGACCTCACTAATTGTGGTATGAATACCACGCTGGGTCTGACCTCACTAATTGTGTATGAATACCACACTGGGTCTGACCTCACTAATTGTGTATGAATACCACGCTGGGTCTGACCTCACTAATTGTGTATGAATACCACACTGGGTCTGACCTCACTAATTGTGTATGAATACCACGCTGGGTCTGACCTCACTAATTGTGTATGAATACCACACTGGGTCTGACCTCACTAATTGTGTATGAATACCACACTGGGCCTGGCCTCACTAATTGTGTATGAATACCACACTGGGTCTGACCTCACTAATTGTGTATGAATACCATGCTGGGTCTGACCTCACTAATTGTGTATGAATACCATGCTGGGTCTGACCTCACTAATTGTGTATGAATACCACACTGGGCCTCACTGGACCTGACCTCACTAATTGTGTATGAATACCACACTGGGCCTGACCTCACTAATTGTGTATGAATACCATGCTATGGTCTGACCTCACTAATTGTGTATGAATACCACACTGGGCCTGGCCTCACTAATTGTGTATGAATACCACGCTGGGTCTGACCTCACTAATTGTGTATGAATACCACACTGGGTCTGACCTCACTAATTGTATGAATACCACACTGGGTCTGACCTCACTAATTGTGTATGAATACCACACTGGGTCTGACCTCACTAATTGTGTATGAATACCACGCTGGGTCTGACCTCACTAATTGTGTATGAATACCACGCTGGGTCTGACCTCACTAATTGTGTATGAATACCACACTGGGCCTGGCCTCACTAATTGTGTATGAATACCACGCTGGGTCTGACCTCACTAATTGTGTATGAATACCACGCTGGGTCTGACCTCACTAATTGTGTATGAATACCACACTGGGTCTGACCTCACTAATTGTGTATGAATACCACGCTGGGTCTGACCTCACTAATTGTGTATGAATACCACGCTGGGTCTGACCTCACTAATTGTGTATGAATACCACACTGGGTCTGACCTCACTAATTGTGTATGAATACCACACTGGGCCTGGACCTCACTACCACACTGGACCTGACCTAATTGTGTATGAATACCACACTGGGTCTGACCTCACTAATTGTGTATGAATACCATGCTGGGTCTGACCTCACTAATTGTGTATGAATACCACACTGGGCCTGACCTCACTAATTGTGTATGAATACCACACTGGACCTGACCTCACTAATTGTGTATGAATACCACACTGGGCCTGACCTCACTAATTGTGTATGAATACCATGCTGGGTCTGACCTCACTAATTGTGTATGAATACCACACTGGGCCTTGCCTCACTAATTGTGTATGAATACCACGCTGGGTCTGACCTCACTAATTGTGTATGAATACCACACTGGGTCTGACCTCACTAATTGTGTATGAATACCACGCTGGGTCTGACCTCACTAATTGTGTATGAATACCACACTGGGTCTGACCTCACTAATTGTGTATGAATACCACGCTGGGTCTGACCTCACTAATTGTATGAATACCACACTGGGTCTGACCTCACTAATTGTGTATGAATACCACACTGGGCCTGACCTCACTAATTGTGTATGAATACCACACTGGGCCTCACTGGACCTGACTAATTTGTGTACCACACTGGACCTGATCACTAATTGTGTATGAATACCACGCTGGGTCTGACCTCACTAATTGTGTATGAATACCACACTGGGTCTGACCTCACTAATTGTGTATGAATACCACGCTGGGGACCTCCACTAATTGTGTATAAATACCCACACTGTTTCCTGACCTCACTAATTGTGTATGAAATACCATGCTGGGTCTGACCTCACTAATTGTGTATGAATACCACGCTGGGTCTGACCTCACTAATTGTGTATGAATACCACGCTGGGTCTGACCTCACTAATTGTGTATGAATACCACACTGGACCTGACCTCACTAATTGTGTATGAATACCACACTGGGCCTGACCTCACTAATTGTGTATGAATACCACACTGGGTCTGACCTCACTAATTGTGTATGAATACCATGCTGGGTCTGACCTCACTAATTGTGTATGAATACCATGCTGGGTCTGACCTCACTAATTGTGTATGAATACCACACTGGGCCTGGCCTCACTAATTGTGTATGAATACCACGCTGGGTCTGACCTCACTAATTGTGTATGAATACCACGCTGGGTCTGACCTCACTAATTGTGTATGAATACCACGCTGGGTCTGACCTCACTAATTGTGTATGAATACCACACTGGGTATAAATACCACACTGGGCCTGGCCTCACTAATTGTGTATGAATACCACGCTGGGTCTGACCTCACTAATTGTGTATGAATACCACACTGACCCTGACCATCACTAATGGGTCTGACCTCACTAATTGTGTATGAATATCCACGCTGGGTCTGACCTCACTAATTGTGTATGAATACCACACTGGGTCTGACCTCACTAATTGTGTATGAATACCACACTGGGTCTGGCCTCACTAATTGTGTATGAATACCACGCTGGGTCTGACCTCACTAATTGTGTATGAATACCACACTGGGCCTGGCCTCACTAATTGTGTATGAATACCATGCTGGGTCTGACCTCACTAATTGTGTATGAATACCACACTGGGTCTGACCTCACTAATTGTGTATGAACTACCACGCTGGGTCTGACCTCACTAATTGTGTATGAATACCACACTGGGTCTGACCTCACTAATTGTGTATGAATACCACACTGGGCCTGGCCTCACTAATTGTGTATGAATACCACGCTGGGTCTGACCTCACTAATTGTGTATGAATACCACACTGGGTCTGACCTCACTAATTGTGTATGAATACCACGCTGGGTCTGACCTCTGAAATTGTATGAACTAATTGTGTATGAATACCATGCTGGGTCTGACCTCACTAATTATGAATACCATGCTGGGTCCTGACCTCACTAATTGTATGAATACCATGCTGGGTCTGACCCCACTAATTGTGTATGAATACCACGCTGGGCCTGGCCTCACTAATTGTGTATGAATACCACGCTGGGCCTGACCTCACTAATTGTGTATGAATACCACGCTGGGTCTGACCTCACTAATTGTGTATGAATACCACGCTGGGTCTGACCTCACTAATTGTGTATGAATACCATGCTGGGTCTGACCTCACTAATTGTGTATGAATACCACACTGGGCCTGACCTCACTAATTGTGTATGAATACCACGCTGGGTCTGACCTCACTAATTGTGTATGAATACCATGCTGGGTCTGACCTCACTAATTGTGTATGAATACCACACTGGACCTGACCTCACTAATTGTGTATGAATACCACACGCTGGGTCTGACTGACCTCACTAATTGTGTATGAATACCACGCTGGGTCTGACCTCACTAATTGTGACCTGTATGAATACCACACTGGGTCTGACCTCACTAATTGTGTATGAATACCACGCTGGGTCTGACCTCACTAATTGTGTATGAATACCACACTGGGCCTGACCTCACTAATTGTGTATGAATACCATGCTGGGTCTGACCTCACTAATTGTGTATGAATACCACACTGGACCTGACCTTATTTTCACAAAATATTGATTTTTGTACTTGTGTATAGCTCTTATTTGTTTTTGCACATCAAGTACAAGTAGTAAAAGTAGAAAAAATTGAAATAATTGTTTTTGGTAAACACAGCTAATGCCCCTTTAACTCATTAAATTTCTAAAGTTAAACAATATTTATTTGATGAATTGTTTAGTCTGTAGTTAGGATTTGTAGATTTAGTGATGGAATGTTTTGTATATATTGGAGTTCTAACTGAAATTAGCTACTGTACAGGCGGGAAATAACTCGGGTGTTAATATTTGCTATATTCACAGTGTTGATAGGTCTATCAATTTAAAGGGACATTAGCTGTATTTTTTTTCTAGAACAATTCTTTTCTTTTTACTACTTAGATTGGTATACAGTAACAAAAAAGAGATATACACTGCCATAAAAATTCCTAAATTCCATTATATTTTGTGAAAATTGCTTGTGAAACCAAGGTCTGGCACTTTTTCAATTGCAATTAATTGACTCAACCTTACAGTATATGAATACCACACTGGACCTGACCTTATTTTCTCAAAATATTTAGATATATAAGATTTTTATGTCACTGTATAGTTCTTATTTGTTATTTTACTTCAAGTACAAGTTGTAAAAGTAGAAAAAATATCAAAATAATATTTTTGGTAAACACAGCTAATGATCCTTTAAGAAACAGTGAATAAGTTTGTAATAAAATTATATAAATATTATGGGCTGTCCTTGCAGGTTCTACTTCTGTTTTAAGCTACTCCAAAATCAGGGACCAATCACCACGTGCAATTAAATCCCTGTATGTATATAGCTTAGTATTAATGTATTTCTATGTACAATGTATATGTAATAGAAGTATTCAAGAGAGCTACCTTTTAAAGGCCAGTATTCTTCATTACACACTTTTATTCTCTTTTTTTTAGATGTCTATTAGACACTGATGATGAAGTCCGAGACAGAGCTACTTTCTATGTCAGTGTACTGAAGCAGCAACAGAAGGCCATCAACTCTGCATACATTCTGAATGGTTTATATCTGTATTATCTGAGCTAATTAGTGATTATGTAGTCAAGAAATTATAATTAATTAAAATGACATTTGGTTGATATTTTCATTATCAAAGCCGTTGCACTGTTACTGCAAGTAAGGAAATTTCACTGTTCCTTGATAAAATGTTTTTCTACCATAACTTGTGTTGTTAAACCACTCTCAAGTGGTGGTATAAACGAAGCTGCAGTTAGTTAAACATATACAAATAACCAACAGGGCTGAATAAATCTCATTGGCTGAGCCCACACTACTACTGTAAGGACATTGTTTGTACATGAAGTTGCATCAGGCCAGTTCTTGGCGGTAAAAGTAATTGGAGGGAATGGGGTCTGTATTTGAAGTCTCCAAATTACATCAATATGTTAAAGTTAGGGATAACTTTGACATATTGATGTAATCTGGAGATTGAAGTGAGGTACAGATTTGACGCGATCATGAGAGGCCAAGCCCGATGGTGTCTAGACTCAATGTAGGCTAACACCCCATACTATGCAATTTTTCAATTATGGTAGAAACAGATTCAATAAGTTTTACACTACTTACTGGTACGGTACCTATTATCGGACTGTACCTATTATCAAATACTATCAAAGCACATGAATGAACAAAATTTTACAAGATTTTATGAATACATCATCTGCTTTTAAACAGTAAATAAAACAAATACATTTTGTGCAGTGTTGTGTGGACTGTAATTCTTGGAATTTTTCCCTCACACTTATTCATTCATATATATGCCACTGTCTCTTATTTTATATCGGTACCTACCAACATCTGAAGATGCCGTAAAGCTGTCTCTTGTCGGTCTATGTTTTCACCATCATATTTTGTTTTTACAGGGCTTCAGGTATCTGTTGTTGGTTTAGAGCGGGCTCTACACCATTACACTTTGGAACCTACTGAGGCACCATTCGACATGAAGACTGTACCACTAGAAACACAACCCATCGCTGAACAAAAAGCTTGTGAGTAACTCTGTCTTAAGCACATGTTTATTATTGTTGTAAGCACTTGTTCACAATTGTTTTCACTTTGAATTTGGAAGATTGGAAAGTATCTATGATTTGATTTCATATCGGATCATGTACGTTTGAATATCTAATTACTGTTCCTTTACCAAATTTTGCATATGAAAAAATAGTTACGAGACTTACTTTTACCTAAGGTCCCATGGTACAATAAGAACCCTAATTTATGTGCCCCTGATTGAGAGGCACTGTATCTCATGGAATACAAGACAAACATTATTTGTATAAAACATCCAGATTAGTAGTCCATATTTGTATATATTCATGTGTTTCTTTTCATGTGACATTTTAATAAAATCTTGTAAGAACGCCTCGTTTTTATACAATACATTGATCGCCAGCTTATGATTGTTTGTTTTATTTGTCAGTGCGAGAACCTGGTGAGATGGCTTCAGCCAAGCCAGCAGAAAAGGTGGCAGCTTCTAGACAAGATGTGTATGCTGGTAAGTAAAAATGATAAACATTGAAGGAAGCAGAAAGGAGATTAAATATGATCTTTGGTACATTCTTACATACTTACAAGTTTATGGTATAACTATACGTTTGATAGAGAAGCAGTGCGATAATATAAAATTGTTTCCTTATATCTGGACATTGATGCTCCACCATAGTCAAGTTGTTATGTACCTAAGGCAGGCTGTATAAAAATGTATCTTTAACAAACCTCACTTAGCAACACTGAAGTCCAGAACTATTAATTCTAATGCACTTTGTTTGCTTCGCGTTATTTCATTGGTCAGTGACGTTGAAAACTCGTAGAAGATTCATTATTCACTGCTAGATTTTATATATGAAGTCACACGAAGTGACCGACTTTGATGCACTTGCTGAACGTTGCTGTTTACATATTTTCTAATACAATGCACATTGAAACATTTTTTCAATGTCTAGAGTTCCTTGCTTAAAATATGAAACATAAAAACTATATCGTATCACTAAATCTGTATCGAAATTAACAAATCCAGATGAAAAAATCAGTAACTATTTTTAAGTGCATCAATATACTCAACAAAGTAATTTGGTCATAGATAAAGGTAGGAGTCAGCATTTAAGTCAACGTTTCATGTCGTTTCTATCATTAAATGATAATTTAGAATGTGCAAGCATTAGAATAGGGTTACCATGTGACTGTTTTACAAAAACTGACAGGGTATCAGTGATTCCTCTCTCAGAAATATCCGTTTCACCGCAATGCTGATAGGGGAATCACTGATACCCTTTTCAATCTTAAAAATGACATTAGTAAATCATTCAACTCTTGTTTCTATATAATCGCAAATTTGACGGTCAGTTTTAGGTCACCCGAGTCACTCAATTCCAATATGGGAATCTTTCCGTGTTTTTTTTCGGGGGGGGGGATTGAAGTAATTTTTGCATTGGGATTGGGTCCTGTAACTGAACCCTAAAACAGCCTTGGAAAATCCCTGATATGCATTGCTTTAAGACTTTTTAGCTGGTAACTCACAAATACACGTTGTATTTCAGAGCAACTGTCTGCTATACCTGATTTTGCTAACCTTGGAGCATTGTTCAAGTCCTCGTCACTACCAGTAGAGCTGACAGAGTCCGAGACGGAATATGTGGTTCAGTGCATCAAACACACGTTCAATCGTTACATGGTGTTCCAGGTAATTATGTACACATGTGAATAGAGATAATTATCATTGCATGTCAGGACTACAAAGGTTTAAAACCTGGTATGTTAGTTGGTAGCCATTGAGAGGTTGTAAAATATCTTATAAAATCATAACTAATTAACACTTGTGAACCTTTATTCCCTTATGATCTTGTTTATTGCCCCAATTCCCATCATACAATTCATGAGGTTGTGGGTTCAAGTTCCAGTGAAATCTAACAATTCATCACACAGGTAGGGACCATTACCTCATCAAGTGCTTGGCAGATATACCTCAAGGACCTGCACCACTGTAGGCAGTGAAAACCCCCTCACAGCATTTGTAGCAGTCCATAGTGCAGATCAGAATATTTGCCAATTCATCTTCATTTACTTGGAAAATTCTTAGGACAGAATGCAACAGTAAAAACAGGGTGTACCATGTTCTAGTCATGTGAATTTGATTAAATGCAGAGAATGATAAAAGGGGAGATAATTTTTGTCGTGTAATAAAATAAATTCTTCATCTCTTTAGATTTTACACTTACATAGATTTATTCACTGTATGTAAATTTTCCAGTTTGACTGTACCAACACATTGAATGATCAAGTGCTGGAGAATGTTACAGTCCAAATGGACCCATCAGATGGCTTTGATGTCCTGAAATCGATTCCTTGTGCAAGCTTACCATATAATAAACCAGGAACTACTTATACCTTGGTCAGACTGCCTGAGGATGCTCAGTTAGGTAAGTTACTTTAGATAATAAATCGACCACAATACATGCTTTCACCCTTAACTTATCTAAATGGTTTACTTTTCTCTATTGATGTGGGTCAGACATTTATTGTCGGTAATGTTGAAAGTGAAATCTACCATAGAAAAATCTACCATAATGTACCTGTGTCTACAATCTTATATTATTTTCTTATTTTTATCTGTCTTGTACTTATCTGTACACTTACCGTGGTATATGACTCTTTAAAATAGGTCATGCAGCTTATTTGCCTAAAATGTGTATGGATGCCATAAAGCTCATTTCCCAGACATTTATACCTGTTCTTTAGTTACAGATTTTCATTGTTTACTTGTAAATACATGTTCATTAACCCTTTGACCCCTAAGTGTCTGAATGGTATGCTCTTTTCTATTGTCTAAGACCAGTCAGTGTTGAAAGGTTTAAACTTGAAATGTATTCTTCACACATGTTCATTAACCCTTTCACCCCTAAATATCGGAATGGTATGCTCTTTTCTATTGTCTAAGACCAGTCAGTGTTGAAAGGTTTAAACTTGAAATATATTCTTCACACATGTTCATTAACCCTTTCACCCCTAAATATCGGAATGGTATGCTCTTTTCTATTGTCTTAGACCAGTCAGTGTTGAAAGGTTTAAACTTGAAATATATTCTTCACCAGATACAAATAACAAGCAACTGAATGTTCATCAACCAGATAATTTTATTTAGATGGCCTCACAAGTAAAGTGGAACCTCAAAATTAAGACCACCTAACTGACTAAAAGTGGTCTGATTAGCAAGGTGGTCTCTTAAGTGATGGTGTGGTTCCATTCAATATTTATCAAGAGCATTGAAAGAGACGAATATTTGTAGTCTTAAATGTGAGGGGACTCCTACATGAGGTGGTCTCCTAAGTGAGGTGGCTCTTTAGTCAGGTGGTCTCCTAAGTGAGGTGGTCTCCTAATTGTGGTAGACTTCTATGTGAGGTGGTCTCCTAAGTGTGGGGACTCCTAATTGAGGTAGACTCCTAAGTGAGGTGGTCTCCTAAATGAGGGGACTCCTAAGTAAGGTGGACTCCTACATGAGGTGGTCTCCTAAGTGAGGTGACATCCTATGTGAGATGGTCTCCTAAGTGAGGGGACTCCTAAGTGAGGTGGACTCCTATGTGATGTGGTCTCCTAAGTGAGGGGACACCTACATGAGGTTGTCTCCTAAGTGAGGTGGAATCCTAAGTGAGGTGGACTCCTATGTGAGGTGGTCTCCTAAGTGAAGGGACTCCTAAATGAGGTGGTCTCCTATGTGAGGGAACTTGCTAAGTGAGGTGGATGCCTAAGTGAGGTGGTCTTCTAAGTGAGGTGGACTCCTGAGTGAGGGTACTCCTAAGTGAGATGGATTCCTAAGTGAGGTGGTTTTCTAAGTGAAGTGGACTCTTAAGTGAGGTCGTCTCCTAATATAGGTGGTCTTTAGGCTAGGTTCTACTTTACTTATTTTGTTTATTCTTATTATATTACAGTGACTGGTACATTTAGCTGCACATTGAAGTTTATAGTGAAGGATTGTGACCCAAATACTGGAGAGGCTGATGAGGAAGGTTACGAGGATGAGTATGTATTGGAGGAGGTAGAAGTCATCGTGGCAGATCATGTACAGCGTGTAATGAAGCCCAACTTCAGTGCATCATGGGAAGAAGTCGGACCTGAGAATGAACTAGAAGACACATATGCATTATCAACTGTCAATTCTCTTGAAGGTAAGATTGACGATACATTTTCTTGGTACATGTTGCAGTGCCTAGATAAAGGAGAGAGATGGAAGATTTTATTTGTAATTCAACTCACATGAGGTTGTTTAGAGAAGACTGTTCTATTAACAAAAAATGGTTTTCAAGTTCAAATCTGATTCAGCAACAGCGTCTGGTTAAGAGGATTGGTTGAGGCCAGGTTTACCCAATTCTTCTGCTAATACATCATTAAATCTTGTATAGTATATATATCTACATACCGACTGTTACTTCTCTCATTGCAATATACAGACCGGTTGCATTTATATTCATTGCTTGACACACAGCTGTTCAGCTCTTACTTCATATGAAAACCCCCCCCCGAAAAGTCAATTATATGGAATGAATTTCGTATTCAGTTGACTGCAGATTCACAGAAAATGATAATATATGTAAATATAAAGATTGTTTTTCATTTTTTGAAAAACATGGAATATACATGCAATGACTCGTGGAAAAAAATTCAATGTGCAGCACTTGTTACATTGTTTTGAGGAGTTGCTAGTATTGAAAACCAGGGCTAGTATCATTGGACCAGAGGTAGTAACATTGAGCCAGGGCTAGTAACATTGGACTAGGGCTAGTAACATTGGACCAGGGCTAGTAACATTGAGCCAGGGCTAGTAACACTGGACCAGGGCTAGAAACACTGGACTAGGGCTAATAGCTTCATTGTATTGAAGTATGGTAATTTATTTTTATAGGTGATTCGTCATAGAAGAATAAGTTTTAGGATAAATTTTACTAAATATTTACATATAGACATATCATTTCTTGCAGACGCCGTTAAACAGATAATACAGTACATGGGGATGCAGCCTTGTGAGAGATCAGACAAAGTTCCTGAAGGAAAAAGTTCGCACACTATGTATCTTGCTGGTGTGTATCGTGGAGGACATGATGCACTTGTGCGTGCTAAATTTGCCATGTCAAACAACGGTGTAACAATGCAACTCACAGTGAGAGCTACAGATCCGGACGCAGCAGAAGTACTTGCCACGGCCGTCGGCTAATTTCATGGTTTTTTTTTTCAAGTATCATTCAATGGACAGTTACAGAAGTTGATGAAATAAACATTTCCCTCCACATCTATTTCGTAAACATTTGAAATATTGTGCGTTATATAGTATTTTTGCTTATTCATTTAAATCTGTGAAAACTGACCTGTTATCGTGGATGTAGTCTTATAGTGCAGTAATTAGAAAAAATTTACAAAATAAGTGAAGATTTTAAAAATCAGTTCTTGACTTGCATTATATATTTAAATACATATACGTATTAGACATCTATGTTGATTGATTTAAATCAATTTTTATTTAGTATGAGAGTAGTAAGACTTTGTGAAATGATTAAACATTGTTTAAATGGTGTTTTGAGGTATATGTCTGTATCTTTTGGGTCGATGTTTATTTGGTCATACTACAACAGGCATGTATGTATTGAATTAATAAAGTAATTGAACATGTCATCATTTTGTTTTTCTTTACATTACATGTAATAATGATAAATGGTGATGGGCAAAATAGTGTGGCCTTCATTGTTGGCATTTCATTAACTTTACAGGCCCAATGTTACCAAATTTACTCAATACTCAAAGGTTGCTTTATCTTTTTGACTATATAGTTGTTTGTAAAATTGACGGATGTGACTAAATTACTGAATATAAAAGATATTATTTATGTTTTCATTCTAATAAATAAAACATTGGGTCAAATTTGTGATTTCCCCACTAAAAACTGAAAAATATCTTGAGCATGGTACCAGTATTTGAACTATTTTTGGACATTTCTGAAATATTTTTAGATGAACAATAATTTTCCTCATGTATGCAATAAATATACCACAATGTCCAGTTGAAGCAAAAATTCTGTGTATTTTCATCTTAAAATGATATTTAAGTTAAGTTGCAAATTGAGTAAATTTGGTGAGTATGGGCACAGATAGCTTTCTTTAAGTACGGGTCTGCCAAGCTAAATTGGCACATGTTTACAAACACGAGTCTAAATAAAATCATAACGGGTGACAAGCTACTTGTTGTCACAAAAGTATTAGAGATTCTTTATTGCATGGAGTCTCTGCAAGGCAATATGTTTTACCTGTACAACCTATTTTTAGATAGAAGTCTGTATTGTTTCAGTTTTTGACTAATACCAGACGTGCCACTTTACCTTGGTAGGCCTGTACTACATATGTAGTCATGTATGGCCTTGACCTTTGGACCTCAACATGGATAAACGGGTCCATCTGACAATATGTTTACAACAATTTAAATTGTTATCATCAGGTTCTGAACATGTTGACCATGGCTATTTGTACTTTTCACAAAACCCGAATATAAAACTCACATCACCTAGTGTGATCTATTGATGTCTGCAGAAATGCAATGTGTATTGTGCATTACTTTTGGACATTTACAACTTGTCATAAACAAATTCTCATTAAAATTTGGCATGTTGCATCCATAGGAAAATGGAAAGTAATGTGACCTTGCAAATAGGGCAGGTGATCAAAAAGGCCTTTTTGGCCTCATTTTTCCAGACATATCAATCTTTGATTTTTTCTAAGAGATTTACGCCGAAGTTTTGCTGTGAGTAAATGTATGTTTGTTTAATTAGTGTTAATGTGCCACACTCGGCCATTTTTTTAGCTATATGGTGAAGGAAAGAACCTGGTTATGAAGCGACCATAGGCCTTCTGCAAATAATCTGGCAAACATTCTCACAAAAATAGCTTAGGTTCTGTCAAGGCTCGTACCTGTGCTGACAAGCAGTGAGACTTCATGGTCTAAAGTGTGATGCTCTAACCACTCATCCATAGAGGCCCCCTGTCAGAAAATAACCAAATTTAGATATGGTTGAACACCACTTCTAGACACAATAACAGAGACAACGAAGTAACTCAGAAGATTTCTGTAAGAAAACTTTAATGTGTTTTCTCAGTCATTTTGATTCTCCAAATACCAAGAGGTTTGTTTGATTTCACACATTTACAATACATAAGCAGATAAATGCCAATAATTAATGAAAATATGGTCTACTTCCTACTTTAAAATTTAATGTAATGGAATATTTTGTGGATACAAAAATTCTGTAATACAAACAGGCATAAAATCATTGAACAATAAGATAATCTAAATATGGAACATGAACATGATACAGTGAAAAAACCTCTCTTGAAAGACGACCCCTTCTGCCATTGAAATATGGCTCTTCAAGAGAGGTGGTCTCTCAAAATAGATTTTATTTGAAAGATTGTTTAACTGCATGGTTTTCAGGATATGGTCAAAAGACAGGTGGTCTTTCATGAGAGTGGTCTCTCAAGACAGGTTCTACTATATATATATATATCTAGCTTTATAAACTGTTTTTTAGAACTTGTCCAAATTTAAAGACATTCACTCTTATCTGTATTAAAGCATGTCCACCAAATTTCCTGTGGTGAAATATTGAAGTAGCCTTATACATGTACACTATAGTGTTTTATTAACAAGATTTGTGTATTGTGAAGAACACTGGACCTTTATTAATACAAGCAAAACATGTTCATTACAGACATACAGGGCCATCTTGAAGTAACAGGGCCAATATGGATTATAACAAATAAATGGTGGTCTGCTTCAAATTTTCTATGGATTTTCAATGAGAAATTTCATACATGTACCAATGACTTTCTACCACAAGGCAATTTCTCTATATAAGTCCTGGAATTTCATCAAATTTGCATTCTTTGAGAAAATCAAGAAAGTAAGTGAACTTGTAACTTGATTATGAATCTTTCTTATTTCATGTTTAAACTACAGTAAGTACAGTGTAACCTATCTTGAAAGACCACCTGTCTTGTAAGAAGACTACATTCTTAAAACCACTTGATTAAATAATCTTTTAAATAAAACCTCTACACATTTCAGTGGAAGATGGGGTGATCCCTCATGATAGGTTTCACTGTAATAAATGCAATTACTGAAATGAAAGGAAGGCATGTATACAATATTGTCTATCTACCTCAATATCTAATGGTAGTAAAATTCTGATACAGTGGAACCTATATTGAAAGATCACTCTCAAGAAAGACCACCCATCTTTGGAGACCACATAGTTAAATAATCCTTCAAATAAAACTTCTTTTGATGGACCACCTGTCTTGAGAGACCACATTTCAGTGGTATATAAGGTGGTCTCTCAAGACAGATTCTAATGTATAAACACAATCATTAAACATGATATAAACAAGGTTTGACTTCGATAATTTAAAAAAAAAGATTATATGTATAACAAAATAATAAGGCAAGAATAAAATCTTTGGAATTTTCAAGTCTGAGATTGCATAAAATGTGTTGACCAAATACATGAATACTATTCTACATGTCATGAATATTTTTAGGTAGTGCATGGTGTTGTACACCACTTATGAAGATTTCTCATTTATTCTGTCCTCTTATTTGTCAGACAACATTGTTTTCACACAAATACATGTATATGACATTACAATTGATAACTTTTCTCTTTTTATGCACAAACAAATGACATCACAATTGATACCTGCTACGAGGGGTGGTAACTCTGGATAATGAAAATGCCTAATACAGTGGCAGACAGTTTTTGATGTTGAGGAGTAAATCTGATTACAATGGGGGAAAATATTATTGGCCTTCACCAAGTGAACTGGCAAACTTTCTCATATAACCAGTTAAGATTCCAGCCGGGCTCAAACCTGTGCTCCTTAAATGCGAGAGATTGTGATTTAAAAAGTGTGATACACCACCAGTTTTTGATGAAGTGTAAAAGTTCAAAAAGAAAAATACCCTGATCATTTTATGTATTATACAAGTCATGAGTAATGTTTAAAAATATATATATGATATGTAGGCTACATGTATACAGGGCTTGAATTTTATGTTTTCTTCCAAGTGGCCAACAGGACCAGTAGCAAAAAAATCTACTAGCCCCATGAAACTTCTACTAGCCCACAAATAACTCAAAGGAAACAATTTTAGAATATATTTAGAGAAAGAAAAACCAATTACAGTAGAACTTTGGAGAGTCAAACTTCAATTAGTCAAATTTCTTAATGTTTGGAACTATTGAAAAACTCTTTCTGATAAATTTTTGGGTCCATTTATAAATACAAAAACATAAAAAATTCCTACAAATAAGTCAAAATTTACATGTGTATGAAAGGGGATCTCAAATGTTTTTTATATAATTGAATATTTATGTAATAGAGGGGTGGGGATGACCATGGGGACCCCGAAAGTATCACAATTAAACCTGTCTTGTCATGAGGAATAAGAAAATATATTGTTTAGGGGTGGGGTTCTCAAGTATTTTTTAGATAATTGAATATTTCTGAAATAAGGGGGTGGGAATGACCCCTGGGACCTCCAAAATTTTCCAGTACAATTAGTCTTGCCATGAGGAATCACAAAATATATGGTTTAGAGATGGGGATTTCAACTACTTTTGAGATAATGGAAGATTTCTGAAATGAGATGGGTGGGGCATGACATTGGGGATAAAGCCTTATATGGCAATGAGCCCCTTATATCATATTATTCAAAAAAATATTTGGTTTGAGTGTAATGGTTTTTATCAGGTAAAATGCAAGTAAAAATGTAAATTTTTATTTTCCTATATGTTTCTATAGTAAACCCCATCCCAGCCTCTAAAAATATACCTTAGATCCCCTTATCCCCAAACTGAAAACTTCTTGCACAACTAGGGATATCGACCTACAATACCCTGAAGTTTCATGGACTTTCACTCCGTAGTTCCTCAGAAACACTGAAGAAGGGAAGATTTTCTAACATTAAGTACATTTTACTATGTAGTAAATTTAGCTCCACCCTAGGGGCAGAACCCATGCACGCAGGGTAATGAATATTACACTATTGGTAGAGGACTTCATGCTCTTTCTAGTTTATAACCATGCATTCAGTTTTCCTTTAAGATGTGCAGGAGTTGAGAAGAAGACTTTTGAAGATTTGGCTATTTTTTTACAACATAGTAAATTTAGCCCTGCCCTTGGGGCGAAAAGAGGGCTTCATTCTCTTTCTAACCATGTATTCACTTTTCCTGTAAGATGTGCAGGAATTGAGAAGAAAAGTTTTGAAGATTTGGCTATTTTACTACCGTATATAGTAAATTTATCCCGCCCTAGGGTCATAAATTTTGCAATTTTGGTAGAGCAACTCTAGGACATTACAACCATTTAAAGCATTTGCTTCAGTAAGGTACCCCAGCAGAGAAGAAGATTTTTAAAAATTACCCTATTTTTCATGGTTTTTACCCCTCCCAAGGGCCCCTTGGGGGTGGAGACCATGAATTTGGCCATTTTCCTGCTCCTTTAGGTATTGATGCTAGTGACCAAGTGTGGTTGGATATGGCCCAGAGGTTCTTGAGAAGAAGCTGAAAATGTGAAAAAGTTAACGCAGGACGAACAACGGACGACAGACAAAACACGATCGCAATAAGTCACCATGAGCTTTGCTCAGGTGACCTAAAAATCTAATAAGAAATAAGGGCCTACTAGTATCTGTCAATTTTTGCCCAAATATCTTAATTGGTGTGCTTAACTTATCTGCTTCTTACATTTTCTTTCTATTTCTGATCATAAAAAAAATCCAGTTAAAAGGGGAAATAACTTCCAAAAGCAGGGGGGGGGGGGGGGGGGGGGGGGGGGGGTTGTGGTCACATGATCATTTTGGCCTTGTTGAAATTTTTGTAGATCTTAACATGCTGACTATCTCTGGTTATAATCATCACTCTCTCTATCTCTGATTGCTTATCTAGCTATAGTTGTCTAGTTACAGGCTTTCATAGTTATAGACCTAGATTCATATGATTGCACAGGAAATACTGGCATGTTTTTGTTATCATTCGAATCATGATATATATATATATATATATATATATATATATATATATATATATATATATATATATATAGTTTTGTTTTAAGTGTTGTTGACATTACTTACAACATTAAAGCATACATGTATATATAAAGCATGACTTTTGCTATACAAGCCATAATTAAAATGGATTTGATTTGATTTGATTTTTTGTTTTACGCCATACTCAACAATTTTTCAGTCATATGATGGCGTCCAGTTTTTATTGGTGGAGGAGAAACCCCGGTTACCAGGGTAAAGACCACCGACCTTCCGCAAGAAAACTGGCAAACTTTCCCACTTAATTCGAACTGACCCTAGCAGGATTCGAACCAGAATTAAAATGGAACAAGTGCTTATACACTTATATATGTATGGCCAAATTAAATTACAAATAGATAAAGGGGTTTGACCCCAAACGTAAAAAACTAAATGATAACAAATAAATGCAATAAAACAAAGATTACAAAATCATGGTGACAAAATTCAAAGTATGGAATTCTGAGCCTTAATTTTACATTGTATATACTATAAAACCTAAAATAAATAAAATTAACATTTTAAAAACAAATTATGATTATAAAATGTATGACACAGAGGTATCTTATGAAACTGATTCCCTTTTAAGATTTGTTTAAATCAGACCTATCTTTGCTGGAATGGTCTAGATCTAGGCATAATATAAGAATTTTGATTCTGAAGCAACAATCAAATACATGTATGTGTATCTTCAAAAATGTTTCACAGGTATAGATAGATGTATGCATACTTTTCCCATAAAATAACTACCAGTACATGTACTGTAGTATTTGCCCATTGATGAATACCTCTCATATGCCTGGCACTTGCATATGGTAATTGAAAAGAATATTCAGTTGATTTATATAGATATTTGTACTCCAAACATTACATGTGTTGGCCTACAACAGGATTATATAAACTTTCTTGACAATACAAACATGAAAGTTCAAAATTATACGTCTTAACAGCATTGCAAACATCATTGCACTGATTTCCTTGGTGTGATGATGAAAGAAAAGTACAGTGAAACTTGTATATAAAGGTCCCCTTAGGGTTACAAGAAAACCAGTCTTCACAGGGAGGTGGTCTTTATATAGAGTTTGATCTGTACACAAATGGTACTATTGGAGACAACAAAAAGCAGTCTTTGTGACCAGGTGGTCTTTATACACAGGTGGTCGCTAAAGCAGGTTTTCCTGTGGATATCCAGGTACTTGGTTCATGTTAAATAACATTAATGGTATGGCACTTTGATACATAGAACTCGGAGTATGAAATGAACTCAAAAGTAGAACTCAATATGTAGAATGTAATGAACATGATAAAGAAACATAAGCATCATATATCCAGTTACAATAGGTGATTCATTACGACAACTACAAGTATATGACATTGAAAATAAAATAAAAGTGTTTCGAGAACATGATGAACAAACCTGAGAGTAGAATTAAAATTCATAAACTTTTAAAGTGGTTGTGTTAAAATACCTGAAAAACACATAAACACACAAAGTGGCTGTGTTCAATTCCCTGTAAACACACACACACACACATAGAAAGTGGTTGCGTTAAATTTCCTGAAAAACACACACACACACACACAGAAAGTGGTTGTGTTAATTTTCCTGAAAAAAAAAACACACACACACACACACACACACAGAGAAAGTGGTTGTGTTAATTTTCCTGTTCCCCTTTACCTGAAATAGAATGTAAAATAAACTTTTATAACATTTTTTTTTTCATTAGCTTCATATGCATACATGTATATATTTAATCAGTCTCCTGTATCATATGACCTACATGAGATATGACATTTTTTATCCAATTCTATTAGTACTACAATAAATAAAACTATATGAAAATGTATTATTCCTGAAAATATCTTTCTTTAAAATTGACATGATTATATATGTTCTGGTATACATGCCTTGAGTGTCAGATTCTCATGTACTGCAATTAAGCTATTTTTATAATTTATTTTCATAAATTATGTTTCAAATTCACTATAAATGTATGACGAATTATGCTTGTAACAAATTTGTATACTGTCTGCAAATTTGTATACAAATGTATGCAAGAATTCACTATATCAAAGTTTAACTGTATACAGATTTTGCCATGTCACATGCCCCATTTTATCACACATACACAAGGCACACACACACACACACACACACACACACACACACACACACACACACACACACTCTCAACACACACACACACACACACAGTGGTTGTGTTCAATTTCCTGACAAGAGATACCAGAGGGATCTTGGTGCCCATCATGGAATGTTCTATGTCTGATCTATGACAGACTGTTCTTTTCTCTTATTTTGTTTTTCAACATTGAATTTGAACTTATATCCATATTTCTATGAAACACTTTTTTCACAAGATTATAGCGAAACTGAACTTGAACTGAACATATTACATTTTAAGAGAGAATGGAATTAAACATGGCAGACAGGTGTCCATCTTGGTTTTTGATCTCTCTGAAAATGTTATATGCACATCTAGACCTCATGGGAAACCTCCATAATCAATTTCAAAAAGATTCCTTCAGTGCATTCTGAGAAATACATACTTCCATTGTCAAAATCCAAGATGGCCACTTGTCAGCAACTAGACCTCACAGGAAACCTTCATGTCCAATTTCAAGGAAATCCTTTCAGCCCTTTCTAAGAAATAGCAATAACAAACTTCCTATGGTCAAAATCCAAGATGGCCGTCTGTTGGCCAAATTGGATTCCAATCTCTTTGAAAATGCAATATGCACAACTAGATCTTAAGGGGAACCTTGATGTCAAATTTAAATGAGATCCCATCAGTCTTTTCTGAGAAATAGCGGTAACAAACATCCTTTGGTCAAAATCCAAGGTGGCCGCCTGTCAGCCATGTTGGATTCTGATCTCTCTAAAAATGTAATATGCACAACTAGAAGGGGAACCTTCATGTCAAATTTCTAGGAGATCCCTTCAGTCCTTTCTGAGAAATAGCGGTAAAAAACTTCCTTTGGTCAAAATCCAAGATGGCTGCATGTCGGCCATGTTGGATTCCGATCTCTTTGAAAATGTAATATGCACAAAGAGACTTTAAGAAGAACCTTCATGTCAAATTTCCAGGAGATCCCTTCAGTCCTTTTTGAGAAATAGCGGTAACAAACTGTTTTTGGTCAAAATTCAAGATGGCCGTCTGACCTTCATGTCAAATTTCAAGGAGATTACTTCAGTCCTTTCTGAGAAGTAGCAGTAACAAACTTCCTTTGGTCAAAATCCAAGATGGCCGCATGTCAGCCATGTTGGATTCCTATCTCTTTGAAAATGTAATATGCACAAAAGACCTCAAGAGGAACCTTCATGTCAAATTTCCAGGAGATCCCTTCAGTCCTTTTTGAGAAATAGCGGTAACAAACTTTCTTTGGTCAGATTTCAAGATGGCCACCTGTCGCCATGTTGGATTTTGATCTCTTTGAAAATGTAATATGCACAACTAGACATCAAGGGGAACTTTCATGTCAAATTTCAAGGAGATTCCTTCAGTCCTTTCTGAGAAGTAGCAGTAACAATCTTCCTTTGGTCAAAATCCAAGATGGCCGTCTGTTGGCCATATTGGATTCCGATATCACTGAAAATGTAATATGCACAACTGGACCTCAAGGGGAACCTTCATATAAAATTTCAAGGAGAACCCTTCAGTCCTTTCTAAGAACTAGCAGTAACAAGAATTGTTCAGGACGGACAGACGACGGATGGACAGACCACGGATGCAGGGCCATATGAATAGATGGTGGGCTAAAAACACACACACAAAGTGAAAAAAACCACACACAGAGGCGCGCGCGCACACACACACACACACACACACAAGCATTTATACGTACTAATACACATTCAACATTCACACACTTACATGAATACACAAAAATGTCACATGTATCATGTCTATGTACTGGATAAATTCAAAAATCACTAATGCTTAATCACACATTTGAAAACACACTGAAACTTGCATGCAGACATACCACATTATACTGGTATCTTCTGTTCAACCCTCTACATAAATATACATGTAATGGAAATATTTGTGTAAAATAAAAATGATGGATACATTTGTCTAAAATCAAACCAAAAAAATGGCAAACACTTGTAAGTTAGACAGTTGTGTGATTATAAATAAAAATGATGATAACATGAATTCTGCAATATTTCTATAAGTATCTTGTGTGTGATTTGCCACACACTTTGTACCAGTGAATGTCATTTTCCTTTATATTTCTCAATGTATCTTAACTCATTCAGCCCTAAAGACACATTTGGACTGGTCTAACTTCTGCATTTAAGTCACTAATTTACAGAAGAGTCCATTGTCTTGCAGGGGCTGATAAGTTAATGTTGGTTAGTCACACATTTTTATCACAGTGACATTACACTGTGCATGTACATAATAATTCTACATATATTTTGTAGGCGACTTGCCACACATTTTCAGCATGGTGACTTTACACTGCACATAATATTTTTATATTTATAGGCAGCTTGCCACAGGTTTTCAGCATGTGACCTTATACTGCAATAAATATTTCTATATGTACTGGTATATATATATTGCAGCCCATATATTGTAGGCGACTTGCCACATATTTTTAGCACAGTGTCTTTAGTTTACGCTGCACACAAAACTTCTATAGTATATACATGTATATATTTTGTAGATGACTTGCCACACATTTTTAGCACATCTGTAACTTTATGTTGCACATAAAACTTCTACATATATTTTATAGATGACTTGTCGTGCACACTTTTAGCACAGTGTGTCTTGACGCTGCATATAAAACATCTATACATATTTTGTAGGTGAACTGCCACACATTTTGTAGTACAGTGAATTTACTTGTTGCATAAAAATGTGTACTGGTATAATGGTACTGAAATCTCCAAACTCATTGTTTGGATTAATATTCTGCCAGCTGCTATAATGAAGTCCCTTCCATCGTGACATTGCCTTGAAATGGCGGTTCAGTTTTGGCCAGTAGGTAGGATAAAGTTCAAGGACTGCGGCGTGAGATGGAAGAAAGAGAATATGACTAAGACCAGCTCCATGCATTCCAATCAAAATATCCGTCTGTGTGACCCACTGAATCTGTTCTTGAAGTTCGTATTTATCCAGTTGAACCCCAACGACCTGATGACCCGCAAAAGCTGCTTGAATACTCTCCAACAGTTCATTTTCATTCCGAATCTTTCTTTTGACCAAGCCTAATGGATTTCCAGGATGAGCAACATAATTTCTCCGCCATACAAATAGGATGGAAACTCTAGAACAATCAAGAACTTTTTTAAACTGGATTTCATATCTTTTTTGCACAAAGTTTGAGAAGTCTTCAAGATATGGTAATTTGTGTAATGCGTGGAAATTGATTGGACTATTGTAACCAAGAACTGCCCATATCAAATTTGTATACTTGACTGGAGATTTTAGTGTCTTTGAAAATGTGACATTGCCAAATAAGAAATTCCAAATATCATCTATCGCTCCTGGGGCATTTTTATCAACCAACAGGATATCCAAATCATCAGGTTTTATGTTCAGTAATTTCATCAGGACAAAAGCATTATAGATATCGGTCATCTGATGATACCAGTTTGCATACTCGTAACGTAAAACGGCCAGAGTAGTCTTATCACTATGCAGTGGCATCTGTGATACCGCATCCTCAGTGAGAAAATCCATTTTCTTTATCCATGAATTCAAATGATTCTCATTGGTCGTTGTTCTAAAACTGTAAGTGGGAATGTTATTTTGACATACTAATTTAAAATGTCCATCTGGTACCATTGGATCAAAAATGACTCCTTTCAATCTGGCAAATTCTGAACCGTACCCGACAAATCTTCCATCACAGAACGTTTCCTGGTTTTGAAGCCACGATTCTTTGATGTCGAAATAAAAAATCAAATACCTGTAGAACAACTCTCCCTTGAGATAAGTGGTTTTGCCATTGATTTCGTTGTGAAGTGCAAAATATAAGAGCGTAGTGCCACACAGTAAATATAATAAAGTTCTACATTTGAAGAAATATCTGTATAGTGTGTTTAACTTACACAGCTTGGAATAGGATATCAAAAATTTTACCATCATGATTTTGTTTTTAGACGGGGTTAATATACAAAAAATCAGATCCAAGAATTATGTCCTAAACTAATGAGCTTTCAAAATATTGAGCCAGTCAGATTCCCATTCAAAAGTTAACGTAAAAAAGGACACCTCAAAATTGATGAAGAATAATTTGGTCACAGGTCAACAAAAACATGGTATTCATTAGCGTAATTCTAGCCAAACCTCTGTGTTGTATGTTACACTTACACACTAAATTTCAGTAACTTCAGGGTAGGACTATCCCACACAGATTTCTATACATTGATGGTACATATCATTGTACGGATAAAAGCTCAAACATGTCAAATAACAACCAACATGCAGCCAATGCAACACTTCCTGTGACCATCAGCATTTTTTTTGAAAATTTGCAAAACTTCCTTGCAGTTTTAACGTACTGTTGACAATGTTGCAAAGACAGTAGGAAATTGGTCACTGCTACTGGTGATGTATTATACTGGTTGGCGATGTATTATACTGGTTGGCAATGTATTAAACTGGTTGGCGATGTACAATTCTGGTTGGCAATGTATTATACTGATCGGCGATGTATTATACTGATCTGCGATGTCATATATTGTGGGTCTCTTTTTTTCTAATTATACATGTACAATTACAATAGTTTCTGTGTTCCTGTGTCACGTTAGCAAGTTATACTTCTTAACATAAGAAATCTGCATTTATTTAGCAGGCAAAGTCTAACATCCATTATGCCACAAAGGGAGACTATCCATCATGTCAGCGGGCTATGGGGAAGATTTCAGATGATATTGCACCAATACACGACCCTAAAAAAGAAACAAAATCACATGACAGAAATTTCAACAACCATCAAACAATCAGATTTCATAGCAAAGACATATAGAGACAACAAATTCCTTAACCCTATGACCCCCGTAACTTAATAGTAGGCTATTTGCTATAGTAGACCGGTCTATCATGCTCTGTACCTGTGGGGTATGAAGAGTTAAGAATACTACTTTTGTGTTATAGACTACATGTAGGTAGCTAAAGCCAGGGTGATAACCACTCCATGGGCTTCAAGGTTTTAAGTATGGTAGGCCTACATAATACAGCATATGTGTTTTGTACTTGGATATTTTACCTAACACACATGTGAAATTGACAACCAAAGTATTGAAAAAAAAAACATGATAAAGTCAGCTTTTCCAAGTGGCATCTTTGTACATTTCAGTAGTAATATCCCTTTGTTACCTGTGTATGATAAAACAATGCAATGTGCAACAGTATGCTCCACATTCAATCATTTCATATACATGTACATAAGGGGAATCCTAATGAAAACCTGGATATCGGTACATTTTTGTCAAAGGTATGAAAGATTGCATTTTAGGTCAACAGTTCGCAAATTTTATAATTACGGTAATAGAATGATTTTGTCTCCTAATACAGGGGAACAAGTCTTGAAAGATACATGGTCTACTATGACAGTGGTCTCACAAGACAGGTTCCACTGTATTTAATTTTCACTATTTGGAATGTTCATTTATATGCACATGTTTATTCCACATATTTAACAAAAGCTGGGGTCTCAGGTCACTAGACTCATCCAGATCAATAGATATCAAGCCATTCAAGGTCTAATTTCATACTTCAGGAGTGAACAAGTTAATATTGCAGGTGAAAATTATTTGCTTTTGCAGCATTAAGATTCAAAATCACACACTCTCAAATTCTGACAGTGGGCTTTACCATTCTTTGAAATGGATGAGTCCAAATGTGGCTGCAGGGGTCAGAGTTAATCTACCATTACACGTAACAAGACCAATTTCAGTTACTTCTACATCTATTATTGCTTGTGGTCAGGGGTTATGACCTATTTTGGAACATGGATTCTAATACAGACTTATTGAAGGTGTAACCAATCTGTAGGGAACAATAATACTTATGTGGTACCTGATCCAACTTCTGGATTTCCAGCAACCCTTGTGAGCTGATCCTTGTGATTGATACCATCTGACAAATTTTGTGACTGCTAACATTTTGGTATCTATATAATTTTTTAAACCCTTTCATCCCCATAGAACAGTTATAGACTGGTCTTATAAAATACAAAAGAGCATACCACAGTGAAAGGGTTAATTCAGAATCTGTTTGACATTTGTATTCACTTCTGTAATATACAGCAGTTCATTTGTGGTCATTAAAATTAAAACAATGAATGATTTAGTGAATGATTTTAAAATCAAATTTGTTCAAAAATCAAAATAAATCACGGTGGAACCTGTCTTGAGGGACCACTACTGTCATAAAAGTCTAGCAGCCTTTTGAAACTACATCCTGAAAACCACTTGATTTAACTTGTTTGATAATCCTTTAAATAAAAGCTTTCTTGAGAGTCGACCTGTCTTGAGATGCCATGTCATTTCAGTGGCATGTGGATGATCTCTAAAGACAGGTTCCGCTGGAAAACTTTTTAATGATTTTATGCATTTTCATGACCAAATTTTCCAAAAAATATGAAATAAGTATTACAGTTTACCAATTCTTTGAATAGCTGGAAATAAGTGACTTGCTACATTTATAAAGATGAATTATGGATCTTACAACAATAACTTACATCTACAATTGTCTTTGAGTGGATCTTATAGTAAGGAAGGGATCTGCTTTTTCCATGATACCCAAGACCTATTTCTTTGTTACCGTAGCTGTTGTAAGAGTACAGTATAGTCATTAGACCTATAGTCCAGGGATAGAAATTAGAGTAAACTCTACAATCAAGGAGCGATCTGGACTCTTATGCCAGAAACCTGCCCTTCCTATAACATGCGATTTAAAAAATCTTATTACAAAAACATATTTTAAAATAGTTCATACACTACACTCAATTTACAAGAATATCAGTTAAAATTTGTGGAAGTGCAAAATATACCCCAAATAATCAGTAGCCACCAGGGCTAAAACACTGTGAAATCTACTAGCCCGGCTCAGTTTTTACTCGCCATGGGCTACTGGGCCCCTGCTAATTGCTATTCCTGTAGTCAATGACATACAGACTTTTGTAAAACGTCCCCTGAAAAACATTGCCAAAAATTTGATTTTCCCATTACAGGAGATCAGCAAAACCGATTTATCTGAGCACAATGCCAATCCAATGATGATGTACAATTTACATTCATTTACAAATTATTCAATCATATCCATGTCATCACAATCATCATTAAGTATTACAATCTGCATGTAGCAGTTGATTTTTGTGATTGTTGACAGTGGACTTCACCATTCTTTGAAATGGACAACTGCAGATGTTATTACTACTGAAATACGCCTGTATCGAAATGTAGAAGTCAGCAAATATATGAGTCGTTGTATTACTTTGTAAACTACATTGTTAGATAGATCAATGTTATTAGAACAACAATATGTATTTTCTTTTATTCAGATAATCCACAAAATAATGGAGAAAAATAAAAAGTGAAATACACCTGCAGATATAATTTGAGTCATTGTATTACTCTGAAAGTTACAACTTACATGCTTGGATATATATTGAAAATGTAATCTTATCCAGATATTCCCCAAACAAAGGATTTATATGCAGAATAAACTATGCATACATTAACCCCAAAATTTTGCACCAATTTTAAAAATGAATAGCAATATTTTGTGATATTTATTGAAGTGATTTTTTTTTCGATGTAGGCCTATACCGAATTTTCACCAGTGCATCTTGCATAACCCTGCGTAAAAGAACAAGTAGAGCTATTGTGACACACACATGTATATGGTCATCTTTTAAAATATTGCAATATACCGATATACTGGTATGTTCATGTTATTAATATCGCAAACCTATTACTACAATATTTATTCATACTCATTTGTACTTGCATTTGTCAATAAAGAATTCAAAATAAAAATCTAAAATTCTAAATCCTTATTCTTGTCTTACAATTTTGATCTTGAGTAGAAATGTATCATTTACGAAACCAGTAATTATGTATATATATTCAACTAACGGTGGCCGGATCGACTACGGTAATTGTGGCCGGATTGACTTGGGGCCAGATTGACTGGGGACGAATAGACTAGGGACGGATTGACTAGAAATCGTATTGATTATCTATTGTATGGTTACTGTACTGATTATAAATTTGGACAAAAAAGGCGCAAATGTGACTTTACGAGTTGATGAGTTAACAGGTTTTACAGTAGCAGATTTCGAGTAGATGTATTTATTATAAGGCAACCCCTCATTAATTCTATGACTTGTGTTTATAATAGCCATAGGCTACACACTTGTGTCATGCAATCCCCCGGTCCTAATAACACCCATACATGTACGGGTTATATACGTCCCTATTCATGATAACATATAGGGCCTTCTTCCACAGTCTGGTAATGACTTATGTCTTGGATTTTGATTCAATTTCTTTTCTTTTTGTTGGGGGGGTTATACTTTCACTTCCAGGTTGCTTTATCAGTGCTTAACAGTGTTGTTTGCACGTGCATAATGCATGCATTTAGTTGTTTATGTAATAATGTAGCAAACAGATATGCACGAACCATTAAATGTGCAAATATTACATGACAATTAACTTACACCAGTGCCAACTGAAGTACTGTATATGTGTTTACCTTCTTCTCGTTAAGTCAGATCGGGATCGGAGTATTACTTGTCTGGTTTGATAATAGAGGAGTATTCGTAATTCTAAACTTTCATGAATGAACACATCGATTTAATAATAAATCACCAGTTCAAATTCGAATTTTAGAGCCATACAACTCTTAAAAATATTTCAATTCATTGATTTAAACTGGGAGTATTAAAATGTCCCGCTCGCGTGATTTTACTAATTTTATAGGGCTCGTTGTTCCCCCAATACGTAAGCTGGTCACGTGATGCTATCATGTGACCGTAAACCCAAAACAAAAACAAAATATGGCAGAGTTAACTCGAGAAAGACGCAGAAAAAACACTTTAAAAGTAAGTTGTTTAAACGACTTTCACAGTCAATTCTGTACATATAGAACATATAGAATTCAACTGTTTGATAATAGACTAACTTTTACATGATGCATGTACAGAAATTTTTTGAAAAACATTTGCAAATATTTTTCTGATGCAAATCTGGTCTGTATATTGTATTTGTAGGTTGATTAATTTTAGAAATGATGCATAGGTCAGTGACTACTGACTGAGTAGGCGTACAAGAGTGATACTTTCCCGTATTTAGTGTCATAAGATATAGAAATTGCTATTGTTAAAATGAAATTAAATCGAAGAATTAACTACGTGTATTTTTTAAATCTGCATAATAAAAAATCGCCATAAAAATGCTTACTGGATTAGAATTGGGCCTATTTATAGTATTTATAAAAAAAATATTGCTGAAATGATATCTATCGATATATACTGGAATGACAATCACTACAATTCTTTGGGTAGGAGCTGACTTCTCCGATTACTGCAGAATGTACTTCATTTTATTTCATGTATTTTATTTGGCACTTCATTTTATTTCATGTATTTTACTTGGCACTTCATTTTATTTCAAGAATTTACAAGTTGACTTTTCTGATTATGGCAGACATCATATTATTTCATAAATTTTCGGGGTACAAGTTGACCTGTTTTGGGTATGAATTGACTTCTCCAATTTTGGTACAACTTTACTTTTTGGGTACAAGTTTGTCAGGCTGAGTAGACTGTAAATCTAACCCCCCCCCCCCCCCCCCCCCCCCCCCCCCCCCCCCCCCCCCCCCCCCCCTCCCCCCCCCCCCCCCCCCCCCCCCCCCCCCCCCCCCCCCCCCCCCCCCACCCCCCCCCCCCCCCCCCCCCCCCCCCAAAAAAAAAATGGAAGTGAAAATTTTGGAACCTGTAAAAGAGGAAACATCCTGTGAGAAATGTATCAATACAATATAAAAGGGGATGGGGGTTGGCAGATTTTGGAAATAAATATTCTGGCCTTGAAAATAAATAATCTGTCCTCATCTGGTGCCAAAGTTGTGGTGAAAATCAATTGATGATTTAAATTCTTGGCTGGGAGTGGCTTCGCTCACCATGTTTCATTCTTCAATTTTTTTTCGGCTCACTACGTTTTTTTTTATTTGAGTCTAGTATGTAAAAACATTTAAGTGCATAATTCATACATTCCTTTGGATGCCAAAATATAGTTGTACAGTAGAAATAAACTCAAAAGCCCAGAATTTAACAGAAAATGTTTAAAACCTCAATATTTTCAAATAAAAAGTTGGAAAATTCATAAAAATGAATTACCAATAATTTGGCGCCACACTATGCTCAGTGAAAACAATTATAATTTACTCTTCCTTCTAACTAACTTTAAATCATAGATCAACCTCTGGCTTTGTACAGATATCATTATCATTGTAGTTTTAATCTTATGGCTTTTGACTATGATTTCAGTTGTTTTATTTCAGTTTCTCTCTAAAGTGTTTGTCTTACTACTGGCCTTCTGCAAGTAGACTGGCAAACTTTTCTCACAAAATCAGCTTAGGTTCCAGAGGGGATTGAACTTGCATTGACCAGAAGTTAGAGACTTCATGGTTCAAAGTGCAGTGCTCTAACCACTCATCCACAGAGGCCCGTCAGATACCAGTTACAACTTCCAAATTATTGAAATGGGAGAGTGTGTTACCTTCCCAAGGGTTCCATATCACATTCTTACCTCACAATAATCCAATGTGCAGTGATGTTTGTATTTTATAACACTTTTGAATAGTACAATGTATATACTTATGTTACCCCCTTAATCACTCCTTGACAATTTCTAGATCCGCCACTGCAATATATTACATTTCTGACTACATGATAATAGCAAAAAAAGGGAAAAAAAGGAAGAAAATAAATACATGTAATCTGTCTCTTGTCTGCTTGAAAATAAATATTCTGTCCTGGGGTGGTAAGAAAATAAAAAATAAATAACCTGACTAGACAAAATCCCCCCTCCCCATCAGTATCAAATGGTCATCCTCTAAAAAGAATTATTGATATGGTGTCAAATCAATTTGTATCAATGATAAATCAATTTAAGTCTTTGAATAACAGCCCTTACCTAAAATATAAAGGGATTGATTATACACATGTACAAAATGTAAAGGGACATGTGCTGATAAAGTGATTAAAATGGTAAAATATAGATTATTATTTTTTTCAGAAAAAAGAAAAGAACAAGGAGACTTGTAGAGTTTTGGACACAAAAGAGGAAGTACATTCTAGTGAAAATTCAACAGTTCAAATTCTGTCACAGGAAGGAACAGCATCTGCATCTTGTCAGCAACACGATTCAGAATCAGTCATTGATTCATCTGAATCACTTGTCTGTGAAATTAGTGATGATGTAACAAAGACTAATACAAAATCATGTCTAGATCCACCCCAGTCACAAGTTAGTGAAGTCAGTGATAGTTCTATAGACCCACCTCAGTCACAAGTCAGTTCTGTCTCAGATGTTTCTCAGTCTGTCAGCCCAGTTATAACTGACACAGGTCAGAATATAAATCAGAATCCTCATGTTTGTATATCAGAAAATGTAGGACAACGTGACAATGCAGAGCATAAATTTTCAGAACATATAGGGGAGCATGGCAATACTGAACATAAGTTTTCAGAACATATAGAGGAGCATGGCAATACTGAACATAAGTTTACAGAACATGTAGGGGAGCATGACAATACTGAACATAAGTTTTCAGAACATGTAGGGGAGCATGACAATACTGAACATAAGTTTTCAGAACATGTAGGGGAGCATGACAATACTGAACATAAGTTTTCAGAACATGTAGGGGAGCATGACAATACTGAACATAAGTTTTCAGAACATGTAGGGGAGCATGACAATACTGAACATAAGTTTTCAGAACATGTAGGGGAGCATGACAATACTGAACATAAGTTTTCAGAACATGTAGGGGAGCATGACAATACTGAACATAAGTTTTCAGAACATGTATGGGAGAATAGAAGTAATGAATATTCAGAAAATAATCAATCAGAAACAATGCAGCAGCCTGAAATTTTATCACAACAAAAGTCTCAAAGTAAAGTGGATGAAACAGGCACAGAAGCAGTTGTATCTGGGAGTAAGAATATTTCACAGGAAGAGTCACAAGATGCTGAACACATAAAAATTAATCAGGATACAGAAGAAGTCATTCAGCCTGCGTCATCGTATACAGCATCAAAACAAGGCATAACGATACCAGATACTCATTTTACAGAACTTGGCAGTAAGAATAACCAAATTCAAACTATTGAATGTAAAGTTGGACAGAAAATATATCCTGTATTAGAACAGATTGAGTCAAATAAGCATGATGGCAAACACCAAGATTTAGGGGCTTCAGATCAGCGAAAGCAGGAAGCAAACTCAAGTGTAAAACAACAGGAAGCTGCAGTACTGCAGTATCAGCCATTGACACTCGAGCAACTACAGAGTCTGTATTACAATTCACAATTGGCTGAAAATGAGAACTTTGTGGACAGATTTGTACAGGTATGTTAAAAGTCAATTAAAAATATTATTATAGCCTACTTACTACATGTCAGTGTATACAACGTACACAGTAACAGATGCTGTAAGAGGCTGAGGTATTTATGTAAATGTGATTTATCAGATAATTGCTTTGTGGACAAGATATGAACAGGTATGTTAAAAAGTCACCTGGTTTAGTTTTGTTTTATAGTCAACTGCCTGTGTATACAATTGATGTGCACTGTAACAGATGTTACAAGAGGCTATGGTATATATATCTTTATGTATATGTAGTATTATACGTGTATATAAATGTGATTTATTAGATGAATGCTTATCCCATAACATTTTATCACTAATAGGTTGTACATGTGAACTATTATCAGTTATCATGGAATAAACTGATGTTCTGGATAATACTTGTACAAACATAACAAAGTCAGCCAAACATGAATATAATTCTTCTGTCGATTGATTTTGTTTGTTTTATTATTCATTTAAATCAGGACAAGAATTTTTCCTTCACATCTACATGGAGACATCACCAGCTATTGGTGAAGTGCCACAAATGTTGACCTTTGCTAAGGACTTATGTGATAATGCAGTTAGGATTCTTTCATGTTCCATGCCTGCAATATATGACACAGAAACTCCTGCAAGTTATCATCCAAAGACCCCAGGTGGTAATGCACCTGCGTAAAGATAATTTTGCATCCATACTGATACTGTAGGTGTATCGAGTTATAGAGTTATACATATATGTAAATTGTACATACACATGTATACACTATACATTATACAGATATATTTATGTATCCACCATAGACATATAGACCACAAAATAATACAGGAGTGATCGTTCCGGGTACGCGGACGTTACGACAAATACAAATCATGTGCAATGTAACCTCCTTTTGGTTCTCGATGAATTTCATTTTTAATTCTTCATTATTGCTATCATAATCTGCAGGTTACGGTCATTCCTTTTACTTTTTAGTGTAACCTGTAAATGGGTCACAATGATTTCTGTTACAGGAGATTTATGTGTATGTACAAAAATGTAATATGTAGAACAGTGAAGTCCTGCATGTACACATGCATTTATAAACTGTATTTATCAACTACATGTTCATGCATGTAGAACTGAACAATTCAGTGTTCTGAAGTCTGTTATACATGTATTCTTCCATTAATAATTAGCTACGTACATGTTTGACCTGATTATTGATTCTATTTTATATTCTACTTTACATGCTTTAGCAGTATTTGATTTTGTTTTTCCTATACAGGCAGAAATAAAGAAAGAAAATCATGAATTTTATGATATTTTATTGAGTTATCTCCGTGCACAAAAGAATTTGCAACAGACCGAGGGAGAAGTCATTGTTTTACAACAGACATACTCAGAGTTCAGGGAGCAAGTGTGGATAACATGTAAACAGTCAGTGAATGCAAAGGTACGAGTTGTATACAGTCCAACTTGCCAACGGAACAGACAAAAATAGCCATCACAGACAGGTGGTCTTTATAAAGAGGTCTATTAATCATAAAAAAAGTTAACAAAGGTTGTGCTTGAATGGCCTTTATTGGCAGGTGCCCTTTATAAAGAGGTGACCTTTAATGCAAGTTTGACTGTATTTTAAAATGATAGTAGCATAGAATAGTGGCAGCTGTGGGTGATCTGGTCTGGACTGGCTTATTGAAATCATTGTATTTTGAACATGAACTGTTACTCTTATAGATAAAATGACTGTCCAATATGGACTGGGAAGGGCACTCTTATATGTTAATAAAAAAATCATTTTGTGTATATACATGTGTATATGAAAATTAAAGTGTTCTGTATCTGTTGTACCTCATTTACAGTGAATGGTGGATCACAAGTTTGCAAAGCAAATGGATGCATGCGTGTGTGTGTGTGTGTGCATGCATGTGTGTGTATGTGTGTGTGAATGTGCATGCACACGTGTGTGTGTGTGTTTTGCTACAAATTCCAAAGTGCAATATTAATTTGGAAATGATATTTTCTTATTCCATTTATACCTAAAGACACATTTGGACTGGTCTGAGTCATTGATTTACAGAAGAGCCCATTGTTTTTCGGGGATTGATGAGTTATATTAAAAGATATGTTGAAATATTTAAGTATATGAACACTGAAAATGTATGTTCATGATATTTGTTTTTCCTTTGTTTTGAAGGGACCTTGTGGGGATGGTGCAACTTGTAAAACCACCCATCTGTATGAAGTTGCGGAGTTCAAAGATGATCCATTTAAAACGATGCAGAAGACATTGTCATCTATCCGAAATAATTTACAAAATAGTCTCTCACTCCATAGCTATTCCTCACAGCTAGCAAGGTTTGTTTTTGTGTATATGTCTGTCTGAGTGCATGTCCCTCTCTCTCTCTGTCTCATTTTCTGTCTCATTCTCTCTCTCTCTCTATCTCATTCTCTCTCTGTGTCTCTCTCTGTCTCTCTGTCTTTGTCTCTCTGTCTCTGTCTTTTCTCTCTCTCTCTCTCTCTCTCTCTCTCTCTCTCTCTCTCTCTCTCTCTCTCTCTCTCTCAATCTCAATCTCAGTTGATATTCAGCTCTGACATCTTGAAACATTATTGCAAAATTAAATTTAGTGCTTTGAGCACAAGTGACAATTGTCTTTGCATGAAAATTTCTATGATTAAATATGCACTGGGTTTTTTAGTTAGTTAGGCAGAGCCCCAATTGCGATCAAACGGGGGCATGAAATGTTTCAAAATTAAAACAGAATACATGTCCCATGAATACAACGGTTCCAAATTTGTAGCTCACCTGGACTTAGTCATTTACTATATGAATAGTCCTGTGTTAAGCTTTTTAGCCCACTATCAACAGATGGTGGGCTATTCTAATTGCCCTGCGTCCATCGTCTGTCTGTTCTAAACAATTCTTAGAAAGTATTGAAGGGATCTCCTTGAACTTTGACATCAAGGTTCCCCTTGAGGTCTAGTTGTGCATATTGCATTTTCAGAGAGATCAGAATCCAATATGGCCGACAAGGGACCATCTTGGATTTTGACCAAAGGAAGTTTGTTACCGCTACTTCTCAGAAAGGACTGAAGGGATCTCCTTGAAATTTGACATAAAGGTTCCCCTTGAGGTCTAGTTGTTCATATTACATTTTCAGAGAGATCGTAATCCAACATGACCGACAGACGGCCATCTTGTATTTTGACCAAAGGAAGATTTTTACTGCTATTTCTCAGAAAGGACTGAAGGGATCTCCTTGAAATTTGGCATGAAGATTCCCCATGAGATCTAGTTGTGCAACTTACAATTTCAGAGAGATTGGAATCCAACATGGCCAACAGGTGGCCATCTTGGATTTTGACCAAAGGAAGTTTGTTACCACTATTTCTCAGCAAGAACTGAAGGTTCCCCTTGATGTCTAGTTGTGCATATCACATTTTCAGAGAGATTGGAATCCAGTATGGCCAACAGGTAGCCATCTTGGATTTAGACCACAGGAAGTTTGTTGTTGCTATTTCTCAGAAAAAAACTGAAGGGATCTCCTTGAAATTTGACATGAAGGTTCCCCATTAGGTCTAGTTGTGCATATGACATTTTCAGAGAAATTGGATGCCAACATGGCTGACAGGCTGCCATCTTGGATTTTGAAAATGGAAGTATGTTACCCCTATTTCTCAGTAAGTACTGAAGGGATCTTGTTTAAATTTCACATGAAGTTTTCCGTTGAGGTCTAGTTGGGCATATTACATTTTCAGACAGATCAGAATCCATCATGGCCAACAAGCGGCCATCTTGGAGTTTGACAATTGAAACTTGTTACTGCTATTTCTCAGAATGTACTGAATGAATCTTTTAGAAATTGATTATGGAGGTTCCCCTGAGGTCTAGATGTGCACATTACATTTTCAGAGAGATCTAAATCCAAGATGGACACCTGTCGGCCTTGTTGAATTCAATTCTCTCTGAAATTGTAATATGTTCAGTTTAAGTTCAAATTCGCTATAATCTTGTGAAAAAAGTATTTCACAGAAATATGGATTTAAGTTCAAATTCAATGTTTAGACACAAAATAAGAGAAAAGAAGAGAAAAGAACAGTCTGTCATAGATCAGACATAGAACATTCCATGTGGGCGCCGAGATCCCTCTGGGATCTCTTATTGTTTCAGTCCATTGTGGGCAAAGTACTACAGCTCCAGCCATGAAACGTCACATGCACATTGTCTAGGGTCATTACTCAACAATGCAGAGGGATGACCCAAATTATAACAAGCATAAAACAGGCGAGCTATATGGTCTGCTTTCACCACCAACTATTTTTAATTAATTAATTTGTGCGGTTTTTGTGCCAAAAACCAGTCGACTTAGTCTTGTCATTTGATTGATAACACATTGCTGTGTACAAGGCATTATATAAAATGCGGAGTGAAGGAATGGACGGCTGCTGCATAAATATAAGCTGTGAAGCTGAATAACTTGACTAAAGCTATAAAGTGGCCAATGTTACCTGAACTTTCCTGAAGAACTATGTGGCCATTGGCTCCTTTTTTATGTTAAGGAATATCTGTTTATGTTTTATTATATATGAACCAATCACAGTGCCTTATTGGTTAAAACTGGAAGTCGTCAAGCCTCAGGTTGGATTCTGAGACCAAGTAAAAGACAAAACTTCGTTAATGATACCCTAGCACAGGTCAAAATTTGAGGCACTTCACTTATAGTTTCTGACATTTCCATATTAGTGCAAAATTCAGAATGTCAATAACAACAATAAAAAAGCATGTACATTATGTCTCACCCCGTAATTATTGTTATAATTGTCTATTACAGATTACAAGTGGAATCGTACATACACAATATATTTATATCATCTCCGTTGTTGAGAGATATTCCTAAGAATGCACCAGTCCAAGGTCAGTTGTAGTGTTTTGTTTGTATATTCATACTAATCTGATTATCTCCCCTTGTCTTTGGTGAACCACCCATTTGTAGTACCTTAAATTACCATCATTTATCTCCCCTGTATGTTTCTAGCCAGCCCACCTGTATCATTTGAAAAATAAAGTGGAACCTGTCTTGAAAGACCGTCCCTTCTGCCACTGAAATGTGGTCTCTCAAGACAGGTGGTCTCTCAAGAGGGTTTTTATCTAATGGATTAATTAAGTGATTTTTGAGAATCTCACAAGATATTATATCCATGTACTATGTATAATTCAATTCCACCAACAGAAGAATTCTTGCAATATCTTTGATAATCATTTTTGTTTTCTTGTTAAAAATTTTATTTTTGTTTGTTTTCTGTTGTATGCCACATTCAATAATTTTTCAGTCATATGGTGGCAGCCAGTTTTTAATGGTGGATAAGAGAACCTGATTACAATGTACCCGGGAACAGACTGCAAGGAAACTGGCAAACTGTCTTACAAAATCAGCTTAGTAGGTTCCAGCAGGACTCAAACTCGCAATGGTTTAAAGCGCAATGCTCTAACCACTCGACCACATGTTTGAGAATTCTATTTTCAGCATCTTCTACTCATATATGCTTTTTCTTATTAAAAATTCATTTGAAGCATATCTGTTGTCCCATAAAAACAGTAATAAGTGTTTTAGACATATATCTATTTCTTAAACTAATATAAGATCCAAATGTTTATATATTATCTTTACATTCTCAGCTGTAAGTCAGCAGCAAAGAGAACATCAACACCAGATTGACAGATTACGAGACTGCATATCAGTGCTGTTTATGTTTCATAGAAAGCCAATCCAGGATCAGGAATTTGTGAAAAATACACGCAGCTGGACACAGAGACTGGTAAGTAGACAGTTATGCAAGTATAAGTTGTTTGACCTTCAGATTCAAAATGAACTTCAGATTATGACCTTCAGATCATGACCTTCTAATAATGGTTTGACCTTGATTCTGAGTTTAAATCTGGTTTATGTTAAACTGTTAAACCTATTACTTATCTTGTATATTTTAACATAGACTTTATTGTTCAGGCAAATGGCAATGGGAAACATTTTTGTTGGATGTTTCAAAATTTAGAATATATTTGTACTGTATTATTGTAACTTATATGAAACCTCTTCACCTAAATTTGCACGTGATGTTATTATGTACATGTATATTTAATTTTTCTGAAAATTTTCTTTTCCACTTAAAGGTTTATAATGTCATAATTATATTATACTGAATTTTTGAGATTTGTTTGAAACCTCTTGACTACAGGTAACATGAGGACTTGGGAATTGATTCTTAGTAATTTAGGCAGATGTTTAATCTATACAAGTGCCTCAGTGATAAACAGTCATCTCCACTTATAACAAGACCGCATATAATGATATACTGGTTATAGCGAGGATATATCTCTTCCCAGTGCATTTCTTTCCAAATACTATATCAATTCAAATAACCAAATCCAGCTATAACTATATTTATATATCTGAAACTAATGTTTACTCCACCCATCCACCATATGCTTTTCAACAGCTTCACTCAGGATTTGTTATAAATACAAGTTTCATGCTTTTATACATTCTAAAAATTTTATTTCAGGTTTCCGCTCTTGTAAGGGTTGCCAGCTATGCTGATCATTTGTTCATACTTAATCATATTCTCAGATGTCCAGCTGGGGTTGGACATTGGGCAGTTAATCTGATACAGACTCCCAGAGCATCTTTGACCACTGATAGGAGGACCATAGGCGATCCAGTCCTTGACCATATGATGACTTGCTTAGCAACAGTGCTGATGCCGATCAAGTAAGTGGATCATTAATACATTCTCTGATATCTTGTTCATGTTAATACGATATAAGAATGCTGTGACTAGATACTTGAGAATCTTTAGTTATCATCTGACATTGTATAACAGTGTATAAGATAGGATACTGTCACAAAATAGCTGAGATTCTTTTGTAATATTCTGACATTATAGTATAAGATAGAATTACTGTCACAAAATAGCTGAGGTTCTTTTGTCATATTTTGACATTATAGTATAAGATAGGATTACTATCACAAAATAGCTGAGATTCTATTGTCATATTTTGACATTGTAGAATAAAATAGGATTACTGTCACAGAATAGCAGAGATTCTTTTGTCATATTTTGACATTATAGTGTAAGATAGGATTACTGTCACAAAATAACTGAGATTCCTTTGTCATATTTTGACATTATTGTGTAAGATAGGATTACTGTCACAGAATAGATGAGATTCTTTTGTCATAATTTGACATTATAGTATAAGAATGGATTACTGTCACAAAATAATTGAGATTCTTTTGTCATATTTTGACATTATAGTATAAGATAGGATTACTGTCACAAAATAGTTACGAAAAGAATCTTTCGACATTTTTTACCTTATACATGTTATAGTATAAGAGAGGATTACTATAACTAAATAACTGAGGATCTTTTGTCATACTGTGACATTAAAGTATAAAGTTGGATAACTTTTACAAAATAGTTAATATGAGAATCTTTTGTCATCCTGTGACATTAAAGTATAAAGTTGGATAACTTTTACAAAATAGTTAAGATGAGAATCTTTTGTCATCCTGTGACATTAAAGTATAAAGTTGGATAACTTTTACAAAATAGTTAAGATGAGAATCTTTTGTCATCCTGTGACATTAAAGTATAAAGTTGGATAACTTTTACAAAATAGTTAAGATGAGAATCTTTTGTCATCCTGTGACATTAAAGTATAAAGTTGGATAACTTTTACAAAATAGTTAAGATGAGAATCTTTTGTCATCCTGTGACATTAAAGTATAAAGTTGGATAACTTTTACAAAATAGTTAAGATGAGAATCTTTTGTCATACTGTGACATTAAAGTATAAAGTTGGATAACTTTTACAAAATAATTAAGGTAATAATCTTTTGTCATCCTGTGCCATTAAAGTATCAAGTTGGATAACTTTTACAAAATAGTTAAGATGAGAATCTTTTGTCATCCTGTGACATTAAAGTATAAAGTTGGACAACTTTTACAAAATAGTTACGGTAAGAATCTTTTGTCATTTCTAACAAGTATACATGACATAGTATCAGATTGGATTATTGTTACAAAATAGCTGATAATCTTTTGTCATATCCTGACGTTGTAGTATGACACATGTATAAGATTGGATGCTATGATAGTATGGTCTACTGACATTTACACATGTTACAACACAGTTCTAACATACCGGTACATAAAATGAAAAACTTTATACTCTCGCAATGTCCTGTTACAACTTTTTTTTATACAGGACTGTTACCTAAAGGTTAACAGCAATATTTGTAAAGAAACAGAGCATGCAGAGGTGACTGTACTGACATGTTCTATATGAAGTACATGTATAACTCGCACATACAATATACAGTGAAAACATTTTTTTTTTTCATCGCTTGTATTTATTTTTCACAAGGTCACTGCTTCCCATTACAGGGCTCGAGTTGACTTCATGTGTTTAATGAAGGAAGCAGTCACCCCCGACCCTAACAATCAGAATACTAACTGGATACTAGTAGATTCTGACGGAGAAGAGGTAATGGTGTATCTACGATCTGGATCTTATCAGAAACTTACTGCTCATCTTAAAACAGGAAGATTATAACTCTTATACATGTTATATGAAGACTTATATATTCTATATTGTTTTGGGGAAAAGAGAAAGAAAAAATTTAAACATATGATTTAATTGTGTGGTACGGGAAAACTTTTTGAATTTGAATTTTGTATAGTCTTTTATGCCAGAGTCAACAATTTTTCATTTATACGGTGGCACCCAGTTTTTAATGGTGGAGGAGAGAACTTAATTACCCAGGTAGAGACCACAAACCTTCGCAAGTCAAACTAAACTGACAAACTTTCTCACAAAAATCAACTTTCTGTGGGGCTCGAACCTGTGCTGACCAGAAGTGAGAGACTTCATGGTTTAAAGTATGATGGGGAAGGGAAAATTAACAATATGCTATTCATTTCTAGAGATCTAGCCATTGATCTTGACTTTGAAAATTCATTACAATTATTACTGGGTCATGTGACATGTCCATATGACCTACTGAAATTTTCTGCCACCATAATCATTGTTCTGGTGTGTGCCAATCTGGGCATGCAGTGTGCGTCAACATTAAAAGCATTTTAAATTTTTATCAAAAACAACCATGCTAAGGTAGTACCCTTCAAATTTAGTATATTGCCTATATAGGGCAAGTCAATGGACGTTGTAAATTTAATGACTCCATGGTCATAAGTGCTGTAGAAACTGTTTATCCCTGGGTCATGGGCTTTGTAGATGGGACAAGAACTTGAGTGACCAATTGGGCACTTTCAGCTCAACCCATTCAGCACTCCCTCATGCCAACATTAGTGCCAACAAGAGACATTGATATGAGTTATAAAAACTTGTTTGTTAATTGTTGTAATATGAACCAATTTGATTTATTTTCCAGCCCCATGTTGTAACTTATGGTGTGATATGTTATATTTTGTAGGATGACGATCCTAAGAATGCTTGGCTCTACCTACATGAGAACGATTTTGTGGCAATACTGAATCAGTTTCCGATGTCCGATTTGTTTAAACATATTCTTCTTGTCACCTGCAACCATGATGGTATGCACAAATCTTAAGCACTGGCTTTTATGTATGTTATTGTTAAGTACAGTGGAACATTGCTATTAGGACCATCTTTCTGACAGAATCAAAGTGGTCTTATAAGTGAGGTGGTCTCTCAATTGAGGTTCTGTACGTAAGTAATTATTTATCAAGAGACTGGAAATTTATTGTCTATAATGTGAGGTGGTCGCCTAAGCGAGGTGTTCTTTAGGTGAGGTTCCATTGTATTATCTTCAATACATGAACTAAAAGAGATGTACAAAATAATTCTATCACTTTTAGAAATTAGAACATTTGAAAACTTGTAAAAAAGGAGAAAATGTGTTAAGAGTTTGTTTTGATTTTAACTTGATTGTCCTTTGTTTTAACATTCGTTGTTTATTGTTTAATTTCTTTAAAGCAATATGAGCTGTCATCAGTGGAAATTTTACATGAAGATTTTATGCAATATTTTATCTCTTTTACATCCGAAAGATATCTCCTGGTGATTAAGAGAACAAATGGAGATTTTATGCAATATTTTATCTCTTTTACATCCGAAAGATATCTCCTGCTGATTAAAAGAACAACTGCATGTGTATTATTAGAATAAACTTGAAAATGTAGCCAATTGTAACCGTGGGGTTTGAATCCGTCATCACAATTCAACTTTCTGTATTTTTTACAAAGATAACTGAATGTTCAAAGGTTAGGGATGTATTGTTTTTTATGCCCCTAGCCTGAAAGGTCCGCTGGGGGTATCTAGTGTTTGGATCGTCCTCCTGTCTGTCTATTTGTCCTATGTCAGAAATTGTATTAATTCAACAGTTTTTCAATACTATTTACTTGAAATTCTCCTTATTGTATCACAGAGGAAAGGGAAAGTCCTGAGAAATTCGGAAGTAGTAAACGGATTCTATAATGCAAAGTGGAAAAAGCTCGAGCATAAAATTGATTTCAATTTTGGCAGAATAATCCAATTTCCAGTACTTCTGACCGCAATTACTCGTTATAAAAGCAATCCTTAGTGAAAGAGTATGTTTATTAAACACTTTGTTATCGCACATCTTCTATTAATTACATGAATAAGACCTTGATAGGTTGGATGCTTCAGAGGAGGCAACTGTAACCATGGGGCTGACATATCCGGGGAAGTTTCACTGCTACAGGAGATAACCCATACTGTCAGAATGGCCATGGGTGAAATGCAAACTTGTTTCCGCAAATGAGTGTAGCTTGCACAGATGTAACTTTGGTATGATTTTGAAGAAGAATGATACAGATCCGTATAAATATTTATTTTCATTATTTTATATTTTTTTCACAACGTCATATTACTTTTGACTTAGTTGTTTTTCTCGCAATCTCTCGGCGGGCACGTGGCAAGACTTTCTGGATTTATTTCGTCCTGTTTCCGTCCCTCTTACATATAAAGTGCAATATTTTAATGGGACTGAGGACATTTGTGTTTCACAAACACATCTTGTTTGTCTATCATTTTGTCCATTTTTCATTTTGCTAAATTTCAGTTTCCGTCAAAGAACTTGAGTTAATGACCTCAAATTTTAACCAAATTTCGTTACTGTTGTCTTTATTATATTCTTATTAATTTTGACAGATATTGATAAATATGAAGTCGAAAGAACTACAGATGTAGTCTTCTTAAGAATCATTGCATTCTGTACATGTCTGGTCAATATATTTCGATATGGACTCAGCACTTACAACATGGCAAGGTACAAACAACTGAACAAAAGGATTGGCAGAATGATCAGGTAATCATGGTAATCAGTATATTTATCTGTCCCAGATTTCCTTTTGTTTTGTTGTAGAATCAATTTTAAAATATTCAAGATTCATCAAATTTTCTCAGATAGTAATGTATCATATGTACTGTCTATTTATAAGATTGTACAATGAAACTTTTATATAACGACCTTAGGGACACAAGAAAACCAGTGTTTATAGAGAGGTGGTCTTTATATAGAGGTTGATTTGTACACAAATGGTACTTTTGGGGTCTTTGTTACCAGGTGGTCTTTATACACAGATGGTCGCTAAAGCAGGTTTTACTGTAGTTGATGCCTAAAAAAATTTCCTAGATCCATTCCTAGTGTAAAATCAGCTGTTTTTTTTCCAATTTCTTCCCTGTAATACAAGTATTTGATATCACTTTCAGGATGACTGTACAGTATGTCTCTGATCACTGGCAGAATTTTCAAGATTTCCAGCGTTCACATTTACCTCGAGATGTTATACAAAGACTTCAGATGGAATTCAATCGCTTTTTCCTTAGATGTATAAACTGCATCCTGTCAGCGGAAAGGTTACAAACTTATATCAGTTCACATTAACATTTTTTTATTACACTGCTTCTATTTCTATTTAGATGAGGGTAATAATATATGGTTTTGGTCTGCCTGTTTGTATCCATTTTGGTATCTGTCAAATAACTAAGGTTTCTTTTCTCAATTATAAACAAGTTTAGCATGTTGCCTATATGTCATATCCTAGGTTTATCCAGGATGAATCTTTCCCTTATGGTTCACAGAATATTCATTCTTTTTAATGGGGAATGATTTCCTTGTCAATTCCTAGGGCATTGACAAGCTACACACGATATAACGTCACATAACAATTTATGACATATAGCTCCTATTGCTTGTGAGAATGCAGTTCATAAGTAGTTTTGTCCCACTTTATTTGCGTACATAAACATGTACTTGGAGCATGGGAGAAAAAAAAAATCAAGACACAAGTGTGTAGCATGAAAAAGGAAATCTCCACCCTCGTGGCATGAATCTGTTTGTCCCTATCCTCGGGAGGCCCTCGGATTGGACAACCTTGGGCCCATTTTATGAAAGGTTCTAAGTCCCAAATCCCACGTCTTAGTCGTAATTGTCATGGGACTGACCAATCAGCGATGCATTGCTCTGGTAGTTAGGACTAGAAGTTAGAATTTAGAACTTAGGACCTTTGGTAAAATAGACCCTTGATTCTTACCACTCGGATGCAGATTTCCTTTTCTCTCACTTGAGACTGATTTGTCAGCGAATTAAGATGTCGAGGAAAATGTTATCTCAACAACTCAAAAACAGTCTATTACTCAAGATGATCATCAGCTGAGTTCAATTTTGGCATAGAGTATAGTTCTGAACGAAAAAATAGGAATGAAACAAGGCCAAATACTAAACCTAAATGTATTATTAACTGAATCAACACGATTTGTGTCCTTTGATAAGACAGATTACAATGTTAAACTCAGTATCCAGATATATGTTTATTGTATTTATATTAATTCAATGTACTTCTTTTTGTGCAGACTTGGATCTTGGCAGTTTATGACAGATATACCATATGGTGCTGTTTCCAAAGAGACCATGTGGCAGTTGCTATGGTTACTTCATCAGGGTAAAGGTCAGAATGTTGCCTTGGAGCAACTGCCAAGTGAAAGTCAATGTAGGAAGTTTTTAGCAGGTAAACATTCAATCTAATTAAAAACCGATCTCTAATCACTCCCAATCTTTGATATGTTGCAAATAGGATCTAATGCAATCCGCTATGGGGTCATGTGCAGATGACCTAATAGGTGTGTCATTTGTGACCAGTGAAAAAGCAACGTACACAATCTTGTAAGCGATCAAATGGCAAAGAGATGTAAACATTTTTTAACATTATAAACAACACTGAGCACACAAAATACGGTATTACAGAATTATATTCCTAACCCTGGATGGGTTCTAATCACAAAAGATATTCTGATGGAATTTTTCGGACTGACGGTTTCCTTTTTTATAGAATAAATAACATCTCTTTGCCATTAATTTTTGTAAGTCAAATTTTTATTGGTCGAACATCACACATCTAAAAGAGGTCATCCACACGTGAACCCATAGCGGATTGCATGAGATCATCTACGTGCCACATCAGAAAATGGGACTGGTGAGAGATTGAATTTTTATTAGATTGGTAAACATTGAAAAAGGGTAAAAATGTCAATTAGATATATTTTGATGACTGGAATCATGCTTCTAATCATCAGTGATCCAAGTGTGTGTCACATGACTTACACATACTCACTTAGTCTTATCACCAATTAAATGCCAATCAGTGGATGGGATGGTGTTATATAGTTATTAACACCCTCAATAACTAACATGCCTACAGGCTATTTACCTGTCAGTGTGTCAACAGATTAATAACGGGACATTTACATGTTGGTCACATTTCTTTTTCGGCACTTGAAATTTCCAATGATGGAAGATTCTGAAACGTGACGGGAGGGGTGGAAGGGACCCTAAAAATCAGGAGATTTTTCCTCCCGCCGGAAGGAAGGAAGAATCACATGTATGTAATTTACACCCATTTTTGTGAGCTTTATTGTCTTCTGACAACTCTTGTATTGTTTCGTAGATCCGGACAGTAAGATGCAGTTAGCCGATGTCATTAGTACACTACCTACCTCTGAAGTGATTTACCTGTTAACAGCCTTAGCTAATATGGCAGAGAGCAGAAACTTAGAGGAGACAGACTTTATACAAGCAGTGGCTCTTAATCTTTTTGAGGTAGATATCTGTAGAATTGATGTAAATAACCAGAATTTAATTGCCATAGTGACAACACACTTAATTGATCTGTAAAAATGAATTTTTTTTCTGCAAACTTTCAGTAATTCACTTGCTATAGGAACAGCTTAAACAGTAAATAGTTGATTTCCACTGAATGGTAATTTATGTAAATATGATCCATAACATCTGAAACTATTACAGTTGTACTATTCAAGAAACTTTGTGAATTCCCTATATATACTTTATAAAATGCATGTGTAAAAATGTTGAAGTACACAATTTTTTAAAATTTATATTGCTTTAAAGTCAGTGTTAATATTTTGATCTTTTCCAGATCATTTACACACAAATTATGTATTAAAACATATTGGCCAAAAATATACTGTTGCTGTAGGCCTGAAATGTTTCTCTCCTTCAGATCAGCTTTGTGTGTAGTGATACACGAGAGATGTGCTCAAAGGTCGGACGAGAACTTTTACATTCTGTAGCAGTCTCCCATCCATTTGTCCTGTCCTTACTTCTACAGAGAACGAAAGAAAATATGGAGCATATAGGGATGGTAAGAACATATGTAAAAACCAGTTAGATATTTTGTACAGTTTCAAATATGTGATAGACATGCATCCCAAGTAGCCAGGGTAGATTCACTGCTATGTCAATTATCACAGATATATTAAGATAGACCAAGTCAATGTTATATGATAGACAGGCATCTCAAGTAGCCAGGGTAGATCCACTGCTATGTCAGTTATCATAGATATATGGAGAGAGATCAAGTCAATGTTATATGATAGACAGGTGTCACAAGTAACAAGGGTAGATCCACTGCTATGTCAGTTATCATAGATATATGGAGAGAGATCAAGTCAATGTTATATGATAGACAGGTGTCTCAAGTAGCCAGGGTAGATCCACTGCTATGTCAGTTATCATAGATATATGGAGAGAGATCAAGTCAATGTTATATGATAGACAGGCATCTCAAGTAGCCAGGGTAGATCCACTGCTATGTCATTTATCATAGATATATGGAGAGAGATCAAGTCAATGTTATATGATAGACAGGCATCTCAAGTAGCCAGGGTAGATCCACTGCTATGTCATTTATCATAGATAAATGGAGAGAGATCAAGTCACAATGATAGACAGGCATCTCAAGTAGCCAGGGTAGATCCACTGCATGTCAGTTCATAGATATATGGAGAGAGATCAAGTCCACGATAGACAGGCATCTCAAGTAGCCAGGGTAGATCCACTCATGTCATTTATCATAATAAATGGAGAGAGATCAAGTCAATGTTATATGATAGACAGGTGTCACAAGTAGCCAGGGTAGATCCACTGCTATGTCAGTTATCATAGATATATTAAGATAGACCAAGTCAATGTTATATGATAGACATGCATCTCAAGTAGCCAGGGTAGATCCACTGCTATGTCAGTTATCACAGATATATTAAGATAGACCAAGTCAATGTTATATGATAGACATGCATCTCAAGTAGCCAGGGTAGATACAATGCTATGTCAGTTATCATAGATATAGTAAGATAGATCAAGTCAATGTTATATGATAGACAGGCGTCTCAAGTAGCCAGGGTAGATCCACTGCTATGTCAGTTATCATAGATATAGTAAGATAGATCAAGTCAATGTTATATGATAGACAGGCGACATAGCCAGGGTAGATACAATGCTATGTCAGTTATCATAGATATATTAAGATAGATCAAGTCAATGTTATATGATAGATAGGCGTCTCAAGTAGCCAGGGTAGATCCACTGCTATGTCAGTTATCATAGATATAGTAAGATAGATCAAAGATGTTATATGATAGACAGGTGTCACAAGTAGCCAGGGTAGATCCACTGCTATGTCAGTTATCTATGGAGAGAGATCAAGTCAATGTTATATGATAGACAGGTGTCACAAGTAGCCAGGGTAGATCCACTGCTATGTCATTTATCATAGATATATGGAGAGAGATCAAGTCAATGTTATATGATAGACAGGTGTCACAAGTAACAAGGGTAGATCCACTGGAATGTTTATCATAGATATAGTAAGATAGATCAAGTCAATGTTTTATGATAGACAGGTGTCACAAGTAACAAGGGTAGATCCACTGCTATGTCAGTTATCATAGATATAGTAAGATAGATCAAGTCAATGTTATATAATAGACAGGTGTCACAAGTAACAAGGGTAGATCCACTGCTATGTCAGTTATCATAGATATATGGAGAGAGATCAAGTCAATGTTATATGATAGACAGGTGTCACAAGTAACAAGGGTAGATCCACTGCTATGTCACCACATAGATTATGGAGAGAGATCAAGTCAATGTTATATGATAGACAGGTGTCACAAGTAGCCAGGGTAGATCCACTGCTATGTCAGTTATCATAGATATATGGAGAGAGATCAAGTCAATGTTATATAATAGACTGGCATCTCAAGTAGCCAGGGTAGATCCACTGCTATGTCAGTTATCATAGATATATGGAGAGAGATCAAGTCAATGTTATATGATAGACAGGTGTCACAAGTAGCCAGGGTAGATCTACTGCTATACGGCCATCCACGAGTAAACTGGTAAACTTTCTCACAAAACCAGCTTAGACTCCAATGAGGCTCAACCCTGACAATAGGTGAGAGACTTTATGATTTAAAACTCAGTCCTCTAACCACTTGCCCACAGTAGAAAGAAGATGAGATTATAGTGTACATATATTTGTTTGCCACTTGTTGTTATTTCTAGTTAGTCAGTAGTTTTTGTTGTGGACATGTGCTTTGTATTAATTAGTATGTAACCTATGTCACAAGGATATAATTTCAGTAAAATTACCAAGATTTTACAAAATAATTACAGTAGAACCTTGCCTAAAGGTCACCTCGATTAGAAGACCACCTTGATTAGGAGACCACCTCACATTTTACATCATAGATATTCAGTCTCTTTGGAAATTTTCTGTATAAATATTCAGTAAGTCCAGTCCCTCACTTAAGAGGCCACCTCACTAATCAGACCACTTTGAGTCAGTCAGTAAGATGGTCTTAATAGTCAGGTTCCACTGTAACACCTCACTTATCAGACCACTTTTAATCAGTCAGTTAGATGGTCTTAATAGTTAGGTTCACTGTTACACCTCACTTATCAGACCACATTGAATCAGTAAGGTGGTCTTAATAGTGAGGTTCCACTGTACATGTACTTGTTGGGATAATTGCCTCGACAAAAACATGGCATTTTTACATGTTTTATTCCACTGCAGTACTGAAATCTTTTATCAAACATTATGTTTATAGCGCAAATGTGCTGCCATATTTTTCAAATACTCTCATTTCACATTTTTTAGATGGCACTTTACCTCTTCAAGGAGCTTCCATTTCATCTGTGGTTGCCATGTCAGTCAGATATTTCCATTTTGAAGCAATGGTTAATGACCTCTGAACTTATTGATCCACAAAATCAGTTAGCCAGACTCGTCTTGAGTAAAATCAACTGGGATATAGCTCCACAGGTAAGTTATCAATATTTATGCTCTAATGAAGATGTATGTTCAGACTAACTTGTGTGAGTTAGTATGGAATTATCGTGTATCATACTAGTAAGGTAGACTAGTGACTTCTTTTCCCAAAATGCTCAGCATAAGAACTGGAAATCAGATTTCTTTCGGATGAGACTTAAACATGCTACAGTCCATAGCACAGGTCAAAGTTTGCAGCATGTCACCTACATGTACATGTAAAGCTGGTGTCATCTCAATATAAGTGAATTTTTTTTAGAGATGTAAGGCAATGGTTTAAAAACAAAAAAAGCAATTTATGTTAAAAAATTCCAATGATTGACATTTTAATTTTAACATGTACAATTGAGGTCAATTATTCACTCATTCTTTTACAGACTGATCATCTGTTAGTACCTTATGATATACACAAACAAATAGCTGTACTTTTGACGGAATCTTACGGAAAGTTCATCTTCAGCAAACACTTCGGATACTTCTTTACTGACGGGATAAAACAGGTAAAAAACAGGTTTGAAGTAAGAGCATGTACACCTATGTGATATTTGTTTTATATAAATAAAAATGGTGCAATGTGTATATGTCGAGAATTAATATAATTGCTTTTTTTTCATACCGGTAAATATTTTTTTTCATATAAACTAGTGTCAAATACCTAAATCTGTATGATAATCTTAGGATATTTTCATTAATCATGTTAATACTGTTATAAATACATGGATGTATGTTATAAAGCAGTGCAAGATACAAAAAAAAAAAAAAGAAAAAAAATTGAAATAATATGCTATATAGCTTTTACTTACTCTGAAAACATTGTTGCCAATTGCTGATTTTATTTAGATGTGCATTATACATTTTAAACTTTTCTGAAAAAATTGGCCAATCCTCATCAAATTTGGTATACAGCATTTATCATGTTTGTAGGGTAAGAGTAACAAATGTTATGAATTTCGTGATCAATAAGTTTAGTAAAAGTGTTTTAAGCATGCAACTGCTGAACTGAACTGTACAATTGCTGTATTTTACAAAAGAGAGCATGCTGTTATTATTTCACCTACAGGAGAGTGTGAAGAATGCATTTTGAATAAAAAAAGTACAAGACCCTTAGGAGTATCATTGATATAATAACTAAGAAATAAGCTTAAGCTCTTCTTATCCTTGCATATAACATCTGTTTAGGAGGAGTTTGTATTGGGGCTCAAAAATCATTTAAATCCTTTCAATCTCTTGTTTTGACATTAACCTGTAGCTTCATTACTTCTATATAACAGACATAGAAAATAAACACCTTACATCATGTAAAGTATTGATAAAATCATTGATATGTACTACTGTAGATTTCTTTATTGTGACTAGCTAGTTCATCTAAAAAGTCCTTTTTGCCTTATCTCAATAAAGTTGGGGTGTGTGGCTATTACCCTGTTGTCAGCATCGGTACCAGACTGAAGAAGATTGATAGAGGTCAGGTTCACCTGCTTCTACTACTCTTACATCAAATAAACAATTGGCATGTTTATACATCGTATGATTCCTAGCACATGCTATGGTTTAGGTGCTGGATTAGTCCGACATTTTTAACAAAAATTACCCTTCGGTAATCTTAGTCTTATTTTCAATTCTGTGGTCAAGAAGCTTGGTTGAGGTAAGATTAATTTGGGTGATGTAAAATATGTCTGTATGAAGTGAGTGCTGTAATCTTTGATTGTTCTACATTAGATACACGTAAATGTTTCTTTATTTTAACCTTTCCAGGTGGCATCTCTTCTGAAACAGCAACAGACCAATGAACAGGTGTTTAACAACTGGGCTTGGGAGGTAGCCATGAGGTTACATCTACATCATAGCAGCTGCCCAGAATCTGACCTGGCAACCATTACTGGCGGAGTGCCAAACTTGGTGTCTGATAATACGTTGCTCCCCGTCGTAAAAGAACTGAAAGAAAAAAATCCTATGGCATCATATATATCTATTGTTTTGTCAGAGTTTGGACACAGGTAAGATTACATTCATGTAAAAAGCATTCTCTGTTAATTTGGGAACATCAGGAAATGTATGATAATTTATTAGAGTTGTCTCCCATTATCACCTTTTTATGCTTGGGGTATTAAACAGTCAACTCTTGTTGTAACAACACTTGATATAACAGCATTTTTGGTTAATGGCAGAAATTTGATGGGAACGAATTTATATCCATGTTGATTTTAATTTGGTTGATATAAAGGTATATTTGGTTTCTGGCACCGGCAGTGATTTTGGCAACAAACATGCATACCTGTAAAATTGACTTGTAACAATGGCATAGCATCAAAAATGAAAAATTGTTGCCATAATTCATTAAATTGATAGAATGAAAATAACAATAAAAACAATTTTATTTGTTGTAGTCATTTTATATCATTCATTCAATCATACTGAGGTTTAACATTTAGTAGGGATTAAACAACAAAGAATGTTCATGTAACTTCATTTTGGTACCAAGCCTAGAAATTTGATATAACAGCATATTTGATACAACATCAATTTTACTGGATCCTAATCTGGCCGTTATAACAAGAGTTGACTGTATTTGGTCTGTCTCTTAGCAACAAATTTGGTTTAACTTTTTATCCATAAAATTTTTACCAAATTTGGTATGTTGCTTTGTATCAATGAGACCTCGATTGAGTTTAATGATTTTAATCATGGTCGATATTTGGTAGTATTTACCACAGTTATGGGATTTTCACATATTAATTACTTGGGTTATCAAGAAAATGTTTCTACAACAGAGTTTTTCATTAAAAAAAACAGTAAAATTTGACCATATTGATGATGTATATTGATTTATAATCTTTTTAAAGATGTATCATGATTTAAATTCTTTTCACATCTTATGTTACGGATGCAGGGTTATTCATTATTTAATATATATTATTATTGTGTTTTTTGTTAGTTTTGAACTTAGTCTAATATTAATGCTGTGGTATAAAAGATTGGTTGAGGTAAGGATAAATTGGTGGCGTGAAATATGTTGGTGTGAGGTGTGTTTTGTAACATTTGATTATTCTTTGTTTTATGGTCACAATTATTCATTAAATTATATATTTCAGTGATGCCACATTCATGTTGGAAGGATTAAACCAGTTGCTTGTTCTGGCAGAAAGTCATCATTTCAAACCTCTGCTACATGTTCTCAGTCATGTGATACCGTTATTTAGCAGCAAACCAGAATCCCTGGTGGAAAGTGACAAGTAGGTTACCATAGTTATGTAGCATGACCTTGACCTGAAATTCATTATTTTGTCATCAGTTAATCAGATTTTATAGTAGAGAATAAATATCATTCTGTATTTTATCTTATACATATCATAATCTGCTTTGCTATACATCCAGTAAGATGAGCCATTTCATCTTATATTTTGCACCATTTGTGAATTTTTTTTCAGAACATCTGTTGATTTAAATACAGATAAACATTCGGCTACTGATGAATCAGTTCATAATAAATCTTAGCTGATGGAACAGTATTTTCTTTATTTTGTACATAGATCTAGTGTGGGTGTTTGTGGGAGCAGGGGTATGCCTAGCTACATCCTTTTGATATCTTATTACACTGTCATATCTTATTGACCTCCAGACATGACCTTACCATTATTTGCCCACGTATACAGTTATAATCAATCAATGCACTGGGAATTGTTTTGGTAAAGATCGCCAAAATTGTTGTAATTTTAGTGTTCTTGTGTACATTTCAGGTTCATGAAAGTGATACAGATACTTTTGGCAGCAGATGATTCATTAATGAAAATTGCCAAAAGCATTTGGTCACATGATTTCCCTGGACCAATGACAAAACAGTTTGGTTGTATGATTCAGGTTTGTTCATGAAAGTGTGTTATGTCTTCAAGTTCTGTACCATTTTTAAAAATGGTCATTCAAAAATGATTTTGTGAAAGTTTTTTTTATTTAAATTTCTTAAAAATGAAAATTATTATATTTACCGAAACCAACTAATTGAAAATAAGGACCTGTTGAGAAATATACGTATTTGCAGTTCTAATGTTGATCATAAGCCAAAAAAGCATTGTTCTGGAGTTGTTGACTTTGTCTTACTTTGGACACAATTGAACAATGATGTTTTATATACTCATAAAAGGAAATTTCATGTATAAATGGATTTGTGTATGACAATACAGTGAAACTTGTATATAAAAACCCTCTTACAGACACAATAAAACCAGTCATTATAGGGAGGTGGTCTTTATATAGAGGTTGATTTGAACACAAATGGTACTATTGGGGACAGCAAAAAATGATCTTTATAACCATGTGGTCTTTACACACAGGTGGTCGCTAATGCAAGTTTTACTGTAATTCATAGAAAAAAAGCATGAAATCCCCACCTATATTAGATTTGAAATGAAAACAAAATAAAATCCCTGTCTTTCTTGCCATGATTTGAGTTGTATGAGAGTCGGTATTATTTTAAGATTCCCTAAATCCTTTTCTTTATTTTTACTATAGAATCAGTTACACAGAAGCAGCAGTGTCTCCTCAGATGCATCACTTCTTATACAAATCATGTTGCTATGGACAAAAGTACTGACCAATCAAAACAAGTGGTACTTAGACAAGTAAGTAAATATTGTCTAGTCTGAAAATTCTAACTCCCTGCTACATGTTGTAGTGTAGTGGTTGTCTCCCTTTAGTGTTAGGGTGTATCTTTTATTACATGATTTTGAATACCCTCTCTCTGACAGGTTAAAAATCCTGGTGGAAAGTAATTTGTACCAGCAATAATGTTTAGTTTGTTCTTAAAATATTCCAATCAGAGTTGTGGAAATTCAACTTTTGGCTCAGTGAAAATTGTATTCCTGAAAATTTTCGATCCCATTTAATTTTTGCCTTTTTTTGTCCTTAGATGAGAGGGCAAATGAAAACAAAATTTTCAAGCTAAATAATTGATGCATAGTCATACACAGGTACATGTACATGCCATCCTTGAAGCTTTTGTGGTTTAGACTAAATTTAAAATGGGGTGAATATGCTTTCAGTCATAAAATGGCGAAATTACCTAGGGGCATAAATGACCATGTATACAGTCTAAATTTTCTGGGTTGATTAATTTTAATAATGATTTATTTAAAAATCGATGACTGTGTGGATGTGTTATGTCCGCTAGATGTTTTGAGTGACTATTTATCGATTTATCATATATAAATCAATGTCAGAGTTAACAGAGTTGAAATTTATGTGTAGAGTTAACAGAGTTGAAATTTATGTGTATAAAATGTATTGTAATAAAATTTTTACAATTATTAAAATTATCATTTAAAATGATTTGTAATGCAGTATAATCTAGTGTCTACTCCAGTCAACTATGGGACTGGAGAATTAGGCCGGATTACACAAGATCTGGTATACGGGAGGATAGACCATACGCTTCATGACATTTACAAAACAAAACGAAATAACATTTCACTTTTAAGTGTATATGAAAGTCATTTTATTTACACCAAACATGAATAAATACAGAAGTTACAATACATCTTATAGTGTGTTGGTTTTGTACTTGTCACTTTTTAGTAAACATGGTAAAGTATGGATCGAGTGTGCACCTGTCAGCTTACAGCAATGATCTACCTGTCCAGATTATACGATGTAATAACCCCCTAATTTATCATTATACTGTCATGACTGTATTTATACACATCTGTCAGATTCATTTATCTATTATTAGACTGTCATGACTGTATTTATACACATCTGTCAAAGTTATACTGTCATGACTGTATTTATACACATCTGTCAAAGTTATTTTTATTATACCATGACTGTATTACACATCTGTCAAAGTTATTTACCATTATTATACTGTATTATTTATACACATCTGTCAAAGTTATTTATCTATTATTATACTATCATGACTGTATTTATACACATCTGTCAGATTTATTTGTCTATTATATACACATGACTGTATTTATACAAATCTGTCAAAGTTATTTTTCCATTATTATACTGCCATGACTGTATTTATACACATCTGTCAAAGTTATTTATCTATTATTATACTGTCATGACTGTATTTATACACATCTGTCAAAGTTATTTATCTATTATTATACTGTCATGACTGTATTTATACACATCTGTCAAAGTTATTTATCTATTATTATACTGTCATGACTGTATTTATACACATCTGTCAAAGTTATTTATCCATTATTATACTGTCATGACTGTATTTATACACATCTGTCAAAGTTATTTATCTATTTTAATACCGTCATGACTGTATTTATACACATCTGTCAAAGTTATTTATCTATTATTATACTGTCATGACTGTATTTATACACATTTGCCAGATTATTATCTTGTTATCATGTATATCAGATTTGTATATTTGCCTTGTGACTTAAGTTCGTCTTTACATGAGTTACATATTTCTTTTTTACGTTCTTTACATATGTTTATTGTTATTCTTGTTATAATATGTAAATTTCAAAGAAAAATTATGTCATAAACAAAGCAGAATTAATCTTTTTACATATTTACATAATATTGTGTTTATTAAATAACAAATTTTCATTTATTACAGAAACAGTTGCTATCTGCTTGATATATTGGTGAAGACTTCATTTACAATAAAGGGAGGATTTGAGGCAATTCAGAATACGTTTGTACCAGTTCATAGGGTAGGTATTATTACATGCTTTTAGAAATTTCCAAAATAAAACTGAAAGCTTGTAGTCATGGTAACATGAGAACCACTTGTGGTGGTCTAGTGGTAGAGCTTTTGACTCACAAGTTGAAGTTCCAGGGTTAGAACCCTGGTACTGGATCTTACATAGGACCTTTTAGAAGAGGAATTGACTATTCCTTTGTCATGCACTCGGTATAAGAGGTGAAAGTCACCGAAAGTATATTTTTGCAATTGGATGCAGAAGAATAACTCCTACTGGAGAAATAGGCAAGTTCTTTGTTTTATAAGAACAGGATGGAATTGAAGATGTTTCCAGAAAATATATACACAATTTGGTTCCGTTAGCATGGTTAGGTTGGTGAATAATAACTATACAGTTGATAATATGAAGGGGGGGGAGGCTCCGTACCTAATGGTTACAGCATCACACTTTGATCAATGAAGTCTCTCACATCCTGTTAGGGCAGGTTTGAGTCTCATTGGAACCTAAGCTCTTTTTTGTGAGAAAGTTTGCCAGTTTACTTTAGGAAAGCCAGTCATCACTTCCCGTGTACATTGTGATGGGGTTCTTCTTCCACCATTAAAAATTAGACGCCACCGTGTCACTGAAAGATTTTTTAGTGTGGCGTAGAACACCATTCAAAATTTTAAAAATTAATAACATGAAAGAAATAAAGAAAACTGTATTTTTGTTTAAAAATATTGCCCTTAAGATTATATTTTGGATTCCACTTCATCTACTTTATTCCACTTCACATGTTCTGCAAAATTACATATTGGTTCCTGAATATGTCTACTTTGAAATTTTACCTTGACATCACAATTATTCTTGCTATATCTATTTTTAGCAACACTTATTGGAAGGACATCAACACGGAGCAGTGTCCTCTTTTGTCAGCTGGGTGTCATCAGGGTCAAGCAGTGTCTCCGTTCCATCAATGATGGAGAAGATGTATTCTCCGGAGTCATTTGGTTGGTTGGGCTTTCTCATCCTAGACCTGGAGTACAAAATGGAGGAAGTGACTAAATTGTGGTCAACAATCAAAGAGGAAGTAAATAAAGATGGCAAACAAAGTGCTGAGCAGGCACTGAAAGTAAGAATCCTTGTAGTTTGTGTCATCAGACAAGATATGATATAACATTATAAAATCATGATGTTTTGGACTACTTCATAGTGATATATAAATGTATCTTAATTTGCATCCTGTAGAGTCCCATCAACAGCTGAACAAGACTAAATCCATTCTGGTATGTTGGATTTGTATACACAGAGCTCATGATAGCATTAGCCATTGACAATTTTTGTTGTTGTAATATTGCCCAACTTTCGGTTGAAATCTATTAATCTGAGTACACAGTATTCTGACAAAACTGAATGGAATACAGCAACATGAAAAATGACTATTGCAGGTAGGGGACATGTAGTATTAATCCATCAATACTCTCAGAATGTTTGTCCTCTACAGTTAAAGCATGGGTACCATCTGTTATTTCTGCATCCTCCTATCCATCTAAGCTGTAAGTCCTGACTGCTATTTTGAGAAACACTCCTACAATCTTTTATTGTGTTTTTGCTTGATTTGTATTTCCTTGCATTGTAACAGTTGATAACAAGACCGATTGTGTTGATTATGCATATGAATAATTTAGCAGTGAATGGTCATCCTTCATTCATTCATAACAGACAGTTTTACACAATTGTTTTTTGCTCTCATATAACATACAGTTTTATTTGTTTTATTTCAGTATTACCAGCACCTAGTTTGAACAGTCTTTTATCAGTGGGCTTGTGTATGCCAGTCGAAACAATAGTTTGGCAGAGGTTCTTTTGTCTATTCTTAGGCAGATATGTATCACAAATCAGGTAAGGATTAGTGTTCAGGGTCTTAAACTTAAGAATTACTTTACGGCTGTTTTGCCAGGGCATTATGGGATTTATATACATTTTGTAGAAAAATGCAGTAGAATTATGACATTCAAAGAAATTACTTTACCGCTTAGCACACGCATAGTTTGGGTTAAAAGTCAAAACCCTCAAAAATAGTGGAAATAACATGTTATATGGGCAAAATTTAAACTAAACTTGCACATTTTGTTCCAGAAAAATGGTATATTCAGCTTTCGGATGCAGTTTATTTCGTGTAAATCGTCGACGACAAATCCGCTGTTATGCAATATGTTTTTGGCATAGGTAGGTTCCTAATTACTGTCCCTATATTTTTCATTAGGCATTATAAAAAATATGTATGTTAAATAACATAAATATATACAAATCTTTATGATTGATATTTCAAGTATGATTATTTCTGTTCAGCTAGGTTCTATAAATAATAATAGAGCATCAGTGTTAAGATGTATAAGTAGCCAGACCAGAAGTTAAAAGTCTAATTTTTTTGTGCCTGTGGAATTTTGAGACTCGATTTTGGCTAAATCCTGAAAATTACTTCAATTTGCATCTGCATGAGCAGACTTTTTCATGTTGAGAACTTTCTCCCAGACTTGAGTAAAACTTCTCATAGTTTAATATTTGTGTATGTAACACAACATATGCTGTATTCCTGATCAAATTTTCAAGTACTGCATATCTTTAAATGTTGTTTTTAATTTCAAAGAAAGTCTTTTCATACTTTGTTATTCTCAGTGGACATGATTTAAGACTATCAGAAACATTAATTTAGTTTTAATGTCACAAGGATACAAAATTTGAAGACAGGCTTGTTGATGTCCAAATTTTATTTAGTTCACACTATTCAAATGCCCAATTTTGGAACTTGTATGTGTACTTTTCATTATATGTTTGGTTGTTTTAGAGTTCAGATTTGAGTTACTGGGTACATGGAAATATGGCTAAAATACTCACAAAATGAACAATGTATTTTACTGTTTGTAGTATGTTTTGAGAAAACTAGGATCTTTTACCAATTTTTTCATCATTTAAATGTACTTTATTTGGGATGTGTTATTTTGTCCGTGAAATTGTAAAGCAACTACTTGAAGTTTTTCACACTATTCAAGAGAATATTTTTTACATACTTTATATGATAAATAAGATAAATACCATGAGTTCAGATAAAGATCGTAAAATTAAAACAATACGTGAACAATGTACTGAAAGTGGTTGCATATGATTAGTGAGGATCTTGGTAAACTAATTTTTCTTGATCTTAAGTTAAGGTTCTAAAATAGAGTGATTTTTAAGATATTGTAGTGTCCGTGACAAATTATAGAGACTGAAAACTTGTCAGTTGTGTCATTTACTATCTCAATAACCATTTTCCCTAGGTGGTCTCCTGGGTTTGAAATTGTTAAAATTAGCAAATAACTAATTATTAAATTATATGATTTTAAAAACAGATATAAAAACTGTTTTTGATCTTAAAAAACTTTGAGGTGGTCTCCTTTTAAGTGGCAGGTTTGTGTCTTTAGGCCAATGTTAGATGCTTTCCACCATTTTGTAAATGAAATAACTATCAGTAATTCACAGATGGCTCCTTTTGGATACAATGGGTCATATTTCATGACATTATAAAGTCAGATTTACCACTTGTTGCAGCATACCAATGTTGTGGCATGAAAATTTACAAGGCACATTTCTTGCTCCATCTAAAAATTTTACTCGACTTTGTCAAATCCAAATCTGATTGCTGATCGGTTGAGAACAAAAAAAAAAGTTTTATGGTGCACCCTGATCATATGACATGAAAATTGTTGGAACAAAATCTGGACTTTGTTTACATGATTGGTATCAGAAAGTAATTGGTTTTTACAAGGATAAATTTTCAGAAGTTGTAGATGGGTAGAGTGTGAAAAAAAAACTCACAAATGAGTGTTTGTAATGATGTGTAAATTTGGGATGCGTTTTTTTTTTCTTAAAACATGAAATAAGTTCATATTAAAATGTTATAATAAAGATATACAAACAATTAAAACAACGTAACTGACTGAAAGTGGTCTGATTAGTGAGGTGGTCTCTTAAGTATACTTTTTAATATTCATCAATGCTGATCTTGTGAAATGCATGGTCTCCTGTACGTGGAAAAAAGCAATAATTGACATTAAGATAAAAAGATTTGTGGTATTAAATGTGATGCAAGTCAGGTGGTCTTTAGGCGAGGTTCCACTGTAGATGAAATCCTGTGAATTCATGGATCTTTTGGATGGGACAAAAAATAAAGTCTGTTGCACTGGCAGGCAGTTAAAGAATTTGGCCAAACCATATTCAAAAAACTTGACCTCACCTGAAACATTGAAGAAAAATTCTGGACTTGGTGAAAAAAAGAAAATGAAAATAATACATGTAATTATATTAACAAAATAAAAAAGCAACAAACAATGGGATATACTCCATGCTATCAGAATATTCCGTACGTCAACTTGACTTAAGATAAATTTTGTATTAAAGTATGCAGCAGAGAGCTAGTGTTGGTGAAAAATTCTACGAGATTCTTTTGTAACATGAAGAAAAGACTTGGTGAAACCAAATTTCACATTTACCCAGGGAAAATGAAACAAGTCCAGGTATAATATGATCTTTTGTATCATTCCTCAGCATTTAAATAAATGAACATTTATTCACAGAATTGTCTTTTGGTCTGCAACAGCAGAATTGGGGAGAGGGTCCAGGAAACACAGTGGTTAGCACAATCACTTCTTGGACCAATCCTCTGATTGGACAAGGAATCATGTGGGATGGCATGGCAATTGCCAGCTTGGACACACAGGTTTTCTCCAAGTACTTCATTTCCTATAATTGCAAGCACTCCCTTTTACCAACATCAGATCCCAGTGGAGACTTATTATCCCAAGTTTGATCATTTTCAACGAAGTTTACAAAATATAAAGTTTCTATTTCTCAAAATTCAAAATATAAATTGTGAATTGATGAAGTCAAGAAAGTACAGTGAGAGATCACTGTCATAAAGACCACCTGTATTTTAAGACCACTTTTGAAAACCCTTTAGTTAAATAATTTCCTAGATAAAACATCTTTTATGAGACGACCTGTCTTGTAAGACGACATTTCGGTGTCAGATAAAATTGTCTTTTAAGACAGGTTCTACTGTACTTTTATGACTTTATCAATCTTCAGTTTATTTTGAATTTTGAGAGATAGAAAACTTTATGTTTGGTATTCCGTACTGAATTAAATAGCATTTAGAAATAACAATGGCCTTCATTTGAGTGGATTTTTAATGAAATTTTCATAATAATTCTTGTATCTGTCATAAACAATTTCTTTGTTTTAAACATTTTAATGTACTAGCAGGTTTGAAGACAAAACCACTTTGTCCCTAAAAAGCAGCATTTTATTTTTTTTAGAGGAATCTAGTTATCTGTGATACTTTACACAATTAAGTGGAACATCTGATGACCACTTCGATTAACAGATCACCTTTCATTTAAGACCATAATTATTCAGTCTCTTAAAATTTTCTTTCAAATATACAATCTACATTAAATAAGTCCAAACCCTCTTTTAAGAGACCACCTTGATAGTCGGACCAATTTGAGTTAGATGGTCTTAATAGCGATGTCCCACTGTATTTTCATTTACCCATCTTTGTACTTTTCATATAGAAACAGATGACAGCAATAAACAACAAGAAACAGACAGATCAACATACGTCCCTAAACAAGAATTTCATCTCGACCTAGCAAGGTATGTGACATTGTAATTTATGCATGTAGCCTACATGGTTACTCAATATGAATTTTCTTCAGATTTTTATGTATTTTCCCCTCATGACCACTCAGTTTACTCAGAAGTTTTCTTACTTTATTACATTCTTTATTGTTCTTCAATGTTTATCTGTCCTGAAACCACTTGTAGGGACTTAATACTTATAGGAATGGATTTGTGGCCAAAAAATACAACAAAAATAAAACAACTCAGAGGGATGGCATGGGTTTATGCACCAATATGATCAAAGAAATTTTTATTTTATTTTTGGCCTCTGAACAATTTTTGCTACTATATTCTTACACTCTAAATATTATGCTTTTAACTTCTGATAGCAAACTTACACTGCACATTTAAGTTTCTTTACACTCGGAATACTTTTATATCTAACAGAATGTTCCAGACGTTCCAGCTATGGATACAGGAGCCAATGTTACATGATGCCAAGCTATATCTTCCAGCTCTTCCTCAGCAGTATCTGTCAGACAAATTACTGATGCTCTTCCAAAATCAAGTGGTATGTTTCCATAGTAACCACATGTTATGTCAGTTAATAAGTTATATAGCAGGAATAGCCTTTATCTATATTCCAGAATCAAGTGATATGCTTCTATAGTATTAGTAACCAAATCTTAGGTCAGGTAACAAGTTATACAGCAGAATAGCCATATGTCTGTGTCCTTGAACCAAGTTGTAAGTTTCCATAGTAACCATGTCATAGTACCCAAGTAACATGTTGTACAGCGTCATGGAGCTGCCTCAAAAGTAACCAATCTTCTGTCAAGTAACATGTTATACAGCTGGATTATGAAATGCGGCCTTCATATAAAACTGTTCTATAGTAACCAAATCTTCTGTCAAGTGGATTATGAAATGCGACCTTCATATGAAACTGTTCTATAGTAACCAAATTTTCTGTCAAGTAACATGTTACACAACTGGATTATGAAATGCGGCCTTCATATGAAACTGTTCTATAGTAACCAAATCGGCCTTCATATGAAACTGTTCCATAGTAACCAAATCTTCTGTCAAGTGGATTATGAAATGTGGCCTTCTTATGAAACTGTTCCATAGTAACCATGACAAATAATAAGCTACTCTTTACATCTAATCCTCTATCACTGTTCCAGTAATACAGTGGAATCTTTCTTTAGAGACCACCTCATCTTAAATCATAATGTGGTCTCACAAGACAGGTGGTCTCTCAAGACAGGTGGTCTCTCAAGACAGGTGATCTCTCTAGAGAGGTGGTCTCTCAAGACAGGTGGTCTCCCTAGACAGGTGGTCTCTCAAGACAGGTGGTCTCTGTAGAGAGGTCATAACAAAAGCATCACTGGACTGGATTTTCTGAGTATGGTCTCTCAAGACAGATGGTCTCTCAAGACAGGTGGTCTATCAAGACAGTGGTTCCAAGACAGGTTCAACTGTAAATAGAAAGTGGTGATTTATATAACCTCTATTGTTAAACTCTATCCCAAGACTCACCTTTAATATAAAATGATATTGAATAAAGAAATACCTTTTACATGTGTATAATTTTCTCCAACTGTGTGATATTTTGATTTACATAGGACCCCTGGATGGAGTTTTTTGACATGGATAGAATCATATATGAACTGGCTCAGATGTCCAGTGAGTGGGAGAACTCTTTTGAAATGGAGGAAGAAGTGACATCAAAGCAAAACCAACAAAATTCAAGAACTCAAACTGGTAAGCTTAAACTGGATTTGAGTAAGTGTTTCATTGTAGGTAACTGATATGTTATGTGATAACAAATGAAAGTATTTCAGATCACCGATCTCTCTTCCAATATTTCAGATCTCCAATCTCTCTTCCAATATTTCAGATCTCCAATCTGTCTTCCAATATTTCAGATCACCAATCTCTGTTCCAATATTTCAGATCTCCAATCTGTCTTCCAATATTTCAGATCACCAATCTCTCTTCCAATATTTCAGATCACCAATCTCTCTTCCAATATTTCAGATCTCCAATCTCTGTTCCAATATTTCAGATCACCAATCTCTCTTCCAATATTTCAGATCACCAATCTCTCTTCCAATTTTTCAGATCACCAATCTCTCTTCCAATATTTCAGATCTCCAATCTCTCTTCCAATATTTCTGTTTTCGACAACACATCTATTGGCATTTTCATGTTTATACATATATGTGTGTGTGTATGTGTGTAAATACATATGTGCTTACAAACGAACAAATGAACTACAACTCGAACAATCTAGTAGCCGTGTCTTTGTTTGTTATATTGGTGTTTCACACCACATTCGACAATTTTTCAGTTACGTGTTTAGGGTGGTGGCCATTTTTAAATGATGGAGGAAAGAACCCGCTTTACAATGTACCCAGGAAGAGACCATAGACCTTCCAGAAGTAAAATGGCAAACTTTCTCACAAAATTAGCTTAGGTTCCAGCAGGGGCTTGAGCCCACACTGACTGGAGTTGAGGGATTTCATGGTTTAAAGAGTGATACTCTAACCACTCAGCCACAGAGGCTCCAGTGTATGCAGTTACCTTGTGAAAAAATCTCAAGTGAATTTCAATTTGATAATTTTGCATTAAAAAAAAAATCTTTCCAGACGTCTGGGAATATGTAATAATTATTATTTATTTCTGCATATTTTTGTATAGTAAATGTATTGAATTCTGGTATTATCTGTTATGTTTTGTTTGCAGCTACAGAGAGGATCTTGAACAGACTTAAACGCCATGATGTTCCTGTCGATCTGCCATCACTTCAGCCCCTGAAAGCAATCGTACCAGAAATTACTACAATAATGCTGGATGAAAAACCAACCATCATGCATCTGTTACAGTCTGATTTAACGGTGTTGAAAGAATACGCAAAGTAAATTTTTGATGTTTGTTAATTTAAGGATGGGGATCACTGTGCTGATATTGTTAATAAACAACTACTCTTTACCTGGAAATTTTCATCCCAGGTTATTTTCACCCTTTTGTGACAGAAAACATGTTAATCCCATCTTAAATTCGCCGTAAATCACCACAGTCTCAAGGAATTTTTATGTTTCACTTATTGAGCTTGAAAATTTCACCTTTATTTTAAATTCTGTCCTTCAGCTAAGGGGGAAGATGGCAAAAATTAAACAGCCACGAAAATTTGCAGATATACTGTACCGGTATGTTTTTAGAATGAGCATGTAGAAGGAGTCCTGTTGAAATGGACAATATATTTGAATTACAAAGGAATACATTTCATAGCATTTAACTTAGTTATGCTTACTTGAAGTATGGGGTTAAAAATTAGTCCTAGAGTTAAAAGGAAAAAAGTATAGAAATGATTGAAATATGTATTGAGTTGCATTCTGTAAAATTCTTAGGAAAATTGAAATTGATATACAGATATTGTTAAATTTGGTCTTAAAAAGACTGAAGTAAATCCAGACTTATCCATTATATTCTAGTTGACATTGGCAGAAGGAAGCATAATATTAAACAGAAATATTACATTGCATATAACATTATTATGAAATTTTGATCCTAAATAATACACCCCTGAATTCTGAAAGTGGACTTACCCATTCTTTGAAATGGGCAGGTCCAAATATGACTTCAGGGGATGATGAATTAATGGTGAACTTATGATATATTTGTTTATTGTTACATTAGGTCTTTCCATACCCACATTGCCAAGCATGTTGCCATTGACGATGACTTCTGTAAGTTGATTCCACAACTGTACTACAATCAACCAAAACAAGTAAGTGACGAAAATCCGGAAATTAGAAACTTAGAAATAGAAGTCTGACACGATAAAGTTAATTATAAAATGTTAGAAATTATCTGTTATTCTGTTTACATGTCCCCTAATTTACTCGGGGCCCGAGACCATAAACAAGGAAAATTCTGAGACAAATTTTATTCTCAAAAGTCATACCTGCCAACCTCTGATACCTTCAGTGAGGTAGATCTCCCCTTCAGCTATGACAGTTGAGGGGGAGATTTTCGCGGATGACATTTTCACCCTAAATATATGACCTGTACACTACATACATTACATAACACCAATGAGAGTTAATAGAGATACTTTATTCTTCAGTTCATTTTTATATTGTAGACGAGCTTTTTTCGCCTTTTCCAATACTCATAACATGCCTTATTTTGATTTTGTTTTTTATGTATTTGATTAAAACTTATTTACAGTAACTAATTTCACTTTTATCATCCACCTACATTTAATTCAGATTTTACAACTTTTATACACTTTATAGTGTTACATGTATCATCATTTTAACACATCCTGAAATTTAGTTCCATTCGGTATCGGTTCTTTTATTAACACCCAACTTCCACTTTCTCCATAAACTGCAAGCAACAGCAGCCAACATATGAAGTATTTTGTGACATTTGCAGCCATGAGGTAAAGATTAACGTGTTGAATTGTCAATAAAGTAATTATTTTAGTTTCTAATTGTTTCTAGAAATACATTTTGAACTACAAATACAAGGAAATGGATCACTTTGGAAACTTAAGCTTTTTGAAATGATGAATGGTTATACTTCTAGTTCTACTGACATTTTTACTTGCCCGACTGGGCAAAGAACAATTGAAATCTTGTTGCCTGGTTCCAACTTTTACTTGCGGGTCATCGCGGGAATAAAATATCTGAATGCGGGGAATTTTATACTCCCGCGCGGGAGCGGACTGGCAAGTGGGAGATTTCCGAAAACCATAAAACAATTTTAGAATTTTCTCAACTGAGATAAGATTGTCAAGGGGCTGTGTAAATTTCGTCCAGGACATATGTCCCAATTTATGTCCCGATTCACTTAATTTTGATGTTTTAACATTATTCTTACCATAATCTATGATTAATTATTCAATTACCAACCAAGAGGTATAAAACATGTTAAAAATCAAGAAGGCAGCACATTTTATGGCATAAAATATGGAATAGATATTTACCTTTTTAAAAACATAAAAAATGTCTTGTAAAATGCCAAAACATGACCGAAGTCATTTATACATATAATATGTATAATGTATATAATACACGATATTCAAGATACAGTCAACTCTTGTTATAACGGTCAGGTTGGGATCCAGTAAAATTGGCGTTATATCAAATACGCTGTTATATCAATTTCCAGTCTTGGCGCCAAAATAAGATTAATAATGGCAACAATTTTTCATTTTGGATGCTTTGCCATTATAACAAGTCAATTTTACAGGTAAAATGCATGTTTGTTGCTGAAAATCACTGCCAGAGCCGGAAAAAAATATGCTGTTATATCAAACAAATTAACATGGATGTAAATTCGTTCCCATGAAATTTCTGCCGTTAACCAAAAATGCTGTTATATCAAGTGCCGTTATAACAAGAGTTGACCGTACATGTAAATTAGTATAAGTACATTAGATAAAATAAATGACACTGGGGCACATGTACCGGACTAAATTTTTACAGTCCCAATTGTTGATGTAAACAAACGTCGTTTGGCCAAAACAAGCCAACAGAGAAAGAAGTGTTGGTCTCCTAAACCCATTTCGCTCAAATAACATGATGTTTTCGAAAGTCAAAGGGTTAAACATGTCCCAAATTACTCTAGGACGACAATAACAATGACATCATGTTTATTTATCCCGAGGTGAACATAGGGGGCAGCCATTTTCACTGTTAAGAATTACTTAAGTCAGCTACTTGCCATACTTGAGTATTTTATCACTTGAGAAAGAAATTTGTCAAAGAATTTCTTTGTGTTCCACAACTCTACCCAAGTTGAGAAAATGATCCAAGATTTGAGTAAAATCTTGAAGTTGAGTAAAAATTTTGTCTGAGAAAAGTATTATGGCCCTGGTCCCTGATCTATTACATCAATCCATTGTTATTTTCCATTTTGTATAGGTGTTTCTGTTATTTGTCAAGTTTTTAACATTTTGAATGTCTTTGCAAAATTCACAGAGCCAGTTGTCTTCAAATTTGCTATCTAGCATTTGCATGTTTACAGAAACAAATATTGTGAAGTTCACGACCTCTAGGTGAAAGGTTATATTGATAAGGTGGAAAATCATGTGACCAATAGGATATGTTTTTATCTCTTGTTAATTCTTGTGTTAACTGTTTAGAGATGCTTGTTGTTTTCACTTTTTTAGCTTACCTCAGTCAAATTGAGGAGAACTCATGCTATTACCGGGGTGTCTACACCAGGGTCTGGTTAAGATGTATTGGTTGATGTACATATTTGTAATTGTGTGTATATACCGTGATGTTTGCTTTAATGTTGTTTTTTTTCTTCTTCTTTTGTCAGGTAAAAGTCACCATAGAATGTAAAAGTTTGATAAATCCATTACACAAATGTTCAAACCCAGCTGTCGTCAATGTAATGGTAAGATTAAGATTTATATTATTTATGAAGAAAACATACTTATCAATGAAGCCTAAAATAAAATACAGTTAGCTGTTGTCAGAGTATTGGTTTAGCCGTCGTCAGAGTATTGGTTTAGCTGATGTCAGTGTATTGGTTTAGCTGTCATCAGTGTATTGGTTTAGCTGACGTCAGAGTATTGGTTTAGCTGTCGTCAGTGTATTGGTTTAGCTGACGTCAGAGTATTGCTTTAGCTGATGTCAGCGTTAGGTAAGGTGTACATGGGGTCCTTAGGTAATCCACATTCGACTCAGGACAAACGACACAGCTTCACAATGGATGACTTTATTATGAACAGAACCAGAAGAAACATATAACAGATAAAACCAAATACGGACATGCAAGTCCGGATACATAAAACCAAATACGGACATGCAAGTCCGGATACATAATACTGGCGTCACCACTTTTTCCTTTCAATAACAATTTAAGGAATTAGCTAATTTGGTTTAAACAATACACAAATTCTCAATACTTATAAATGTTCAATAATGTATTATGAGTAATGTTATTGTATTAATGTCAATTACCTGTATGTTGTTTGCACCTGCATACTGCCCTCAATGAAAATGTAGTTAAACACACACTGTTTAGCAATAAAGTCTTTGTCTATCAAAATTTGTAAATGAACATACACAAACTTCTATACATTCTATTTGCATAGGATGGAAATAAGCACCTTGTTATAATTATATTCGTGTAATGTACGATGGGGATTATTCTGCCCCTGAACACTAACACTTACAAAGTACATAATCTCAAGAGGTAGACTGCCTCCGAGTCACAGGAAATAAGGGGATTATTCTGCCCCTAAACATTAACAATCATAAAGTATATGATCCACAATTTCCTTGTTTTTGTTTGTTTACTTTTTGTTTTTTTTTGAATGTATCATTATTGAATCACATAAGCACATAATCCTCAAATCTTTTAGGTATGCGGGTCGGTCTCGTCGGTCTTGTAGTATTATTTGGTGGGACAGTAGGTAGGGTGTGTTGATGGTTATTATTGTTAGGAACTTCATCGGTTAATTGGGCTGAGTCACCTCCTCGAGTTGAAGAGCAAGTATCTTCATTTGGAGACACAAGTAATTCAGGGATAATTGGAGTGACTGGGGTAACAGGGTTGGGTTGTATGACTATTTGTGAATCTGTATTTTCCAAATCGCTGTCATCTGATTCTTGTGAATTATGGTCAAACGGTTCCTTGGTAGCAACATTAGATTGGACCTTGTAACATTCAGAGAGTTTAACACGATAAGAAGTCTTTCTGAGCTGTGAGCCAATAAATTTGCGGATGTTGCACCAGTCACCATCACGAGATACAACGAGGTATCTGTCCCTTCTTTATGCTTGTTGCCATCGCAGTAAAGATAAACAAAGATCCCCAATGTCAATTTTAGGTGATGGGGGAAGGTGTGCCCTTGGGGCTTTAGACCGTTGGCTGTGTATGTGGTTTCCCATCCGGTCGTTGTTTTGCTGTAGGATGATGTTCTGATCTTCAAATGGGATCTGAGTATTTGTGTATTGATCTCGCTGCGTAAACATCTCGCGGGCAGATAATCTCTTTTACGTAGTCGAGAATTGAGATGTGCAACAGCAATAGCTAGACTGACGGGGGAAAGGGATCGGCATGTTGGGTCAACTTTTCTGATTTTCGTTCTCAAGTTCCTGTATAGCCTTTTCCGCTACTGGGTTCTTGTTAACATTTTTGTGTCGTCCAATTTCAATGACAAGTCTGTGTGAGCGTAGTGTATCATCATTTACTAAGGCAACAAAGCCCGGGGCAGGGTCAGTTCTGATAACAGCGAATGGGCCATCAAGTGGATTGAGCCCAATGCATAACTGAATAAGTCCTTCTCGAATTGTGTCATGTTTTTCATCTGTGATAATAATTGCCGAAGTATATGACGTGACGGTCTCGCGCAACACTAAGAGAAGTTGTCGTTCTCTTTTCATGATATCCGCGGCAAAAGTTAGGCCAATAGATTCGGGCGGATCACATGTGGTCTGTGGGATCTGAAAGTGAGGGGTTTTTGCTATTGAGGCACATGTGTGGCAGCCATCATGTATACGACTTACTGCTTGGTCGAGGTCCAATGCGTAGAAATAGCGTGAAACTACAGATTTGAGTTGACTGGTAGACGGATGGTCCTAATTTGATATGTAATGACATTAAAAGTCCATCCAAAACACCTCTAGGAACCACAATACAGTCCTGTGTTGGCATGAATGGTAGTTGTCGCTTCACAATGACTAATCCATCAGGAGCTAATTGCGTAACATGCAGGTAACGTTTTATGTCCTTTGCATTTGTTACTTTTTTTGAAGGTCGTGTACCTTGGGTCAAGTGAGCTCGTGTCCGACGAAGGTCAGGACACTCAGATTGAGTGGCGAGCCATGCAGATCTACTTGTGAAGGGTAATTTAACAGAGCCATTCAGTATATCTTTGGTTGAGATATTTCGGACAACTGAAAGCTCCGAGGCCTGTATAAAGTTGCATATTTGGCACATAGGTTCATTACAATCGGGGGCATTGCGGCTGGCAAAGTCGGATTGAAGTATGGCTGCACCCGATATGTGTTGTATTGAAACATGGTATCGGCTAGCTGTTGAGAGGAATGTGAGCACCCTAGGACTTGTTGAAAACTCTCCTCGACTCAGTTTTTCATATGCCTGAACGCACGGTTTGCTGTCTGTGAGGACATGGGTGGGGCCCTTTGCCTGAATAATATATGGGCTGAAATGTTTTATAGCTGTAGCAATCGATAGGGCCTCAATTTCACAAGGGAGCCATAAAGTTTGGTTTTGTCGTAATCTTGCACTGAAGAAACCGGATAGTCGTAATTTATCATTGCGACTGATATAGAGAGTAGCTCCAAGGCCCTGGCTTCGGAGTGCACCATCTGTTACAAGCCAAAGTTGATCATCTGGGGGTCGGTAGTGTAATAGATTTTATTTGAAGCTAATGCTGTTTGGGCCTGTTGGTACGCCTTAGTTAGTTCTGGAGTCCAGTTTAATGTTTCCTTCGATTCTCTCCCTGCAATAGCTCTGTCTAGGGGGGCCAGTAAGTGTGAGCAGTCTTTTAAGACACGAGAAAGCACTTTGTATGCTCCAATGAACGATCTCAGGCTTAAGACCGTTGTAGGTAGTGGGCAGGTGGCAAGTGTAGTAATACGGTGGGGACTTGCTTGTAAAGTACCAAGTCGCCAAATCCATCCCAATATGGTAGCCTGAGTTGGTGCAATGATAGTTTTGCTTGGTGATAGCCGAAGGTTACAGAGGCTGAGGTTGTGTAGGACCTTGCACCAGTTGTCATGGAGCTCCTGCGGTGTATTTCCCCCAATATAAAGGTCATCAGCCAGCTTCGCGACAAATCCGTCCTGTACGAAATCCCCGAATATGCGACAGGTTAATTCTTCCAGTGCTGATTCGGATCCAGGGATCCCCATTGCGCATCTAGCATATGCGCGCACTCCATCCTTTGAAAGGGGTTGCTACCCCACAATACTTTCTGGAAGGCATAGCAAGGGGAATTTGGTAGTATGCTTTTGTGAGGTCAGTGACAATGATATACTTCCACTGAGCTATTTTGACGCAATGTTGAATCCACATCTGGCATCATGGAGGGTTGTGGTTTGCTGTAACGTCCGACATCTGTAAAGGCAGTAACTAATCTGTAGTCGCCGGAAGCTTTTTTCACTAGGAATGATGGGTTAACATATTCAATATTAGTGTCCAAATCTTCTGGACGACAAAAGACACCTAAACTTTTCCAGGTAATCAAATTTTTCCTGAAGCAAGTTCAGTTGATCCTTGGAATACTGGGGTACTCTCCCTTTGCGTTGTGGTGGTTGAGTGGGGCCCATGTTTACTTTTGCCTCCAAAGATCCAAAATGTCCATTATAAACCCGGGAGGTCATTGTTAAAAACATTGTCATATTCATGTATGACCTTACATCAACTGGGAGAATTTCATCAGGATCAACTGTAACAGTGCTTGTGTGGTTGGTTTTGGGCAATTGGGGGTGGTAACAGCATTTGAGTTTGCGTTGACCTGGAGTACACCTATGTTAGGTTCTGATTTTTCTAGTGTTTGTACTGGACTGTATGTGGAGCGTAAGCGGCAAATGTGCTCATTTTTTCTTATGGATATAGGTGATGTGGTAAGGTTAGGTATTCGTATTTTTCTAGAAATACTGGTCATTAGAGATGGTTGAGGCCATTCTTTCCCTATGATGTTTGTGTGTGTGGGTTCCACTGCATAAATGTCGTTTTGGCTGCCAATCTCTCCGGGTAGAGACACTTCTAAGTATTCACCAGGCCAGACTGTCGATGAAGTGGGAGGTCCCTCTTATATAAGGTTTACAGAATGTATATTGCGGCCACTCTCCTTCACGTCATAATTGAAAACCGTGTGTCATTAGCAATTGTAATCTGGTGTTTAAGGGGACGTATCGCAATGTCATTGTACTCCATGAAGGGAATCCCCGCCAGTATTTCTGTCTCCAAGTTGTTAACAACCAAACCCTCAAAGTGAAGGAGGTGATTACCATGTTGTAGGTGAAAGCGTGTTTCCCCAACTACTTGTAATGGGGATGATCCATCAGCTTGCCGAGCACTTTGGGTAGACTTGACTACAGGTAATTTCAGGCGAGAGACCAATGATTCCTGGATCATGTTTCCAGTTGCACCACTGTCAATTGTTAACCTTAGTGGGTGATGGAGATAGAATGCATCTAAATAGGGGGACTGTCTTATAAATACTCTGTTGGCGATAATACCACTGGGTTCAGAAATGTCCAGGGGCGTATCCAATTCGTCTTGGCTCCCATCGATAATCATCACCTGTTATAAGTCGGGCCCTTGCCAGGTACTTACGATCCTGGGCTGGTAAGTATGTACAGCGACTTAAAAAGTGACCATGTGGGCGACCCGCTGTTTTACACAATGGGCAAATTTTTGATATGCTGGAGGATCCTTGGTTAAATGTAAGAGGTGAACCATGCTTTGTAGGTGGGCGTCGGCCAACTGAACCAAACTGGGAGACTGCAGTTCTCATAGCCTTAGCATCCTCAGCACCATGCAGTTCTTCCAACAAGGACTCTAATGCCTGGGAGATCTCTGGCTTTATTGACGCAAGGGTTCTACTTCTTAGTTCAGTTCCATACCGTTGTTTAACCAGTTTAGGTAGGTCACTGTGTATGAGCCGCAACCAAGTAAGTACGAGGAAATTTTCAAGTGATGGGGTAAGCTCCTCATCCTCCTCTATATGTTCTCCATGGTGTGTAATGCTAGAGTTTTGTTGGAGTAAGTTGTCCTCTGCAAAGGCCATAATTCTTTGGTACAGGTCTTCTGGGCGTTCATTTGGTTCAAGTTTGAGAAACGCAAAATCAATTAAGTGTGCCCCTGTATTTTGAAACCCGTAGTGTAGTCTTATTGTTTGCCAAATGTTATTCACCGAGGTGGAAGATTTTACAATTGTGTTGCGAGCTATCACAGGGCAAAAGTTTGCTATTTGACCAAGCATCAATTCAAGCATACTCGCCTTCTGGGCGGTAGTTTTTCTTTGGGCTTCAGGGACAGTGTTGGGGTCATCTTGAAAGCCCCGGTATTGATCGTGTTTGGTCTTTTTGGTCCATTGCACCCCATCCACCAAAAAATGGCGCAAAGTTTTGGTCTAGCGAGAGTGTATATATTAGATTTTGTCGCCAATTCTCGAAAGAATTTACTGTTTCGTGTTTTGTAAGGCACCACTGTTTCGGCGCTCTCTGTGCATTCGCCATAGTAGCCTATTTCAGTATTCGAGATTTTGACGTGCTGAATTCGAATGTCCTTTATACAAACCTTTTGTTTGCAGAGCCCGACTTTTATATACAAAATGAGTAGAAAGCGACCTAAATCGTATCCCGACGCTGCCACCACGTTAGGTAAGGTGTACATGGGGTCCTTAGGTAATCCACATTCGACTCAGGACAAACGACACAGCTTCACAATGGATGACTTTATTATGAACAGAACCAGAAGAAACATATAACAGATAAAACCAAATACGGACATGCAAGTCCGGATACATAAAACCAAATACGGACATGCAAGTCCGGATACATAATACTGGCGCAGTGTTTTGGTTTAGCTGACGTCAGTGTATTGGTGAGATTTGTACTTATATTTTATTTCCACAGATAAGAGAGAAGTCAATAGACAGTATAATACAAAGACAAATTGACGAGAACAGAGCCGAGTTTAAACAGCTGATAATAGAAGGATTGAGTCCGCCACCTCAAAATGTGGTTGTTGCTGCCGTACACGTGGAGAATGCCATTACGTAAGTCCAGAATTACAGTGTCTGTCATCGTCAGAGTTTAGTAGGCCTAAAGTACAGCTAATGTAAATCACAGGCATAGAGCATTTGCGTTAGAAATGAAGGTACTGGCTTCTGATAAGAACCAATTTAGGACTTTAAAATGGGCTGTTACTCTTCTGTCAATATATGATTTGTATTGAGAATTGGACCCTGTGTCATGTTTGTTATTGCAAGTAAAAGAACTGTAATTGCTATGAATATTAATATAACTAACATAAACATGGTAAACGCAAATGAAAGGCCAGTACTTTAAAGAAATTTTGAGCAAGTTTCCTTATCATTATATCATATTGTCAGTACTTTCATACGTAAATGTGAAATATGATTAAGAAGCATGTTTACACTAGCTTTTCTGATAGTTTAATATCCAGGCATCATACGTAAATGTGAAATATGATTAAGAAGCATGTTTACACTAGCTTTTCTGATTGTTTAATATCCAGGCATCATAAACAGTTTATACAGTTAAAATGTGATATCAAAGTTATTTGAACAAAATATACCGGTATTACATCCATTAGAAATGTCTACATTGGAACCTTGCTTACATACCACTTTGTTTTGGAGACCACCTCGCATTTAAGACCATATGTATATTCAGTCTTATCATATAATTCCTCTCTTAAGAGATCTCTTTACTAATTAGGCCATTTTCAAGCAATCAGTTAGGTGGTCATGATAGCAAGGTTCCACTCTACTCTCATACATGTAAATGGCTTTATGCAACTTAGATAATATTTTGTGAATTTCACTTGAATACTTACGACATCTAATGTACAAATTTTCTACCTCTCTTATATTGTTTTTTTTTCTGTTTTGGTCCCTTATTTTCAGATCTCTGGTGAAATTATCCAGAAGTTGTACAGACAGCATAAGAGAGGCAAACTACAATGATGTGGCTTGTACACTGTTTTACTCCTTAGCCGAGATGTATAATGACAGCATAGAATTTTACCCACCTACAAGACAGTTCTTCACAGCCTGTATTGATCTGTTAGGCAAGGTATGTGTAATCATATAGTTTTACCCACCTACAAGACAGTTCTTCACAGCCTGTATTGATCTGTTAGGCAAGGTATGTGTAAACATGTAGTTTTACCCACCTACAAGACAGTCTTCACAGCCTGTATTGGTCTGTTAGGCAAGGTATGTGTAAACATGTAGTTTTACCCACCTACAAGACAGTCTTCACAGCCTGTATTGGTCTGTTAGGCATGGTATGTGTAAACATAGAATTTTACCCACCTATAAGACATTTCTTCACAGCCTGTATTGATCTGTTAGGCAAGGTATGTGTAAACATGTAGTTTTACCCACCTACAAGACAGTCTTCACAGCCTGTATTGGTCTGTTAGGCATGGTATATGTGTAAACAGAATTTTTACCCACCTATAAGACATTTCTTCACAGTCTGTATTGATCTGTTAGGCATGGTATGTGTAAACATGTAGTTTTACCCACCTACAAGACAGTCTTCACAGCCTGTATTGGTCTGTTAGGCATGGTATGTGTAAACATAGAATTTTACCCACCTATAAGACATTTCTTCACAGCCTGTATTTATCTGTTAGGCATGGTATGTGTAAATATGACAACATAGAGTTTTACCACCTACAAGGTAGTTTTTCACAGCCTGTATTTATCTGTTAGGCAAGGTATGTATAAATATGACAGCATAGAATTTTACCACCTACAAGGCAGTTCTTTACACTGTGTAACTTGTCGATTGTTTCATTCATGTTGTTGGACTTATAGACAAAAATATATATAGTGGTATAGTGAAAATGAGGGCCAAGTTTGATCACTAAATATAGAAACATTACCATATTTGTGCCCTGTATGCAGCTTGTGCAAGGTGTAATCATACAGACCCTAAAACTTATATATGTTGATATACATAATGTAAAAATTACAAGAATTCCGCCTATGTCCTCTGTCCAAATTAGTTTATATCTTTTAAACAAGTACTTTATATGCATGTTATGCTTAGTTTGATAATGGCAAAAAAATGTAAAATAAAAGAACATTTCTTAAAAAATGGGACAGCATTTAACCTATTTTTTATCGCAAGGTATAAATTATTTCAGAATTTCATTTACTGCACTAAATTTTTCAGGAATACTAAATTGAAAGGGATCCCATAACAAACAAAAAATTCAGATTATATTTACTCTAAGATAATTGATTTTCCTCGAGAATTTATTTTGTTATTTTCGTGGGTAACCAAAAAGAATGAAAATAAATCAATGACCAAAACTTTATCTTGAATGATGGATAATAGGATATCTCAAAATCAATGAAAATTAATGTCAATAAATTCGTTTTTGAAGGAAAAACCACAAAAATTCAAACCCATGAAAGTAAATGATTTTACAGTATTTCTTACACATTGCACTCAGGGGAGTGGTTAGAGCATTGCCTTTTGAACCATGAAGTTTCTCACTTCTGTTCAACACAGGTTCGAGCCCTGCTGGAACCTAAGCTGATTTTTGCGAGAAAATTTGCCAGTTTACTTGCAGAAGGCCGATGGTATCTTCTGGGTACATTGTAACTGGGTTCTCTTCTCCTCCGATAAAAACTGGCCACCACCATATAACTGGAAAATGGTTGAGTGTGGCATAAAACACTATTCAAAATCAATTACGTTTCACTTAAAATTCTGATACCTTTCCATACCTTATTTTCGCAGGAATTTATTGAGATGTCTCCAGGTCAGACAGAGATGGTTATGCAGTTATCATTGGATACTCGTGTAATGGCGGAATTGATGTCCCCTCATTTTGTTCCAATCAACAACCCACATACCTACGTCACCATGTATGAGAGACTTATACAGGTGTTCCAACAGCAGACACCAGATGTCGTGTTCATGCTGCTAACGAAAGTAAGTACAAAGATAATACTTCAAATGTCTGAATTTCAGTGTTGTCGGAATAGCTTGTACTCTGATCACATGACTTCAACAGAAAGTCAGGCAAGATCGCTTCTGCTTTCATAATATTTATAATGACAACATTCAGTGCTATCTTGTTTCATTTCATCTGCGAGCTATAAAGTTAGATAAGTTTAGACAAGTGATCTTGTGAAGATGACATGATTTTTAAAAGAATCATTTTATGATAGAAACAAGATGTTTTTGTGAATTACGAATGCCCCCGTTCGGCAACTGAATCCGATATAAATGGTTGAATGTCGAGGTCACTAGGTAAAAAATGTTGGTTTCAAAAGATCAAAATAAAGGTCTTGTCATAAGAAATACACATGTGAAATTTGGAAGACCTGTCACTTACTATTCAAAAGTTATGGCCAAGGTTAAAGTGAAAAATAGTTAAAATGATATTTTATACCACATTGTAAATGTATTTATGCACATTTGTGAAAAGGCAAACAAAGATTCTAGATCTCTACATAGTTTTTTATGTATGTTTTAATTTTAGTTTGAAATAGCCCAGTGGTTGAAAGAGAAGATGCCTGCACCGATTGAGGTGAAGAGATTTCTTGATATTTTGGGAACGGCTTTGTATGGTTGTGGACTGGAACCTGACAAGAAGCACAGTATGGTTGTTGAGGTTTGTTGTGATTGTCCTGGGATATTACAACAAGGGACATATTATTTTTTGGTCTGTCTAGATCTGTTTGTCTGTGCTAATTGTGAAGTATTGAGATGTGCAGTAGATATTTTTCCTTTTCTATGATATTATTAGATTTAATGATTTATAAGGGGCGTGTAGTTTATGCCATTGCCCCAGTCATCCAATTAAGAAGATAGGTAGAGGTCAGTTTTACCTGCTTGTACTGCTCATATATCAGAAAAAGTTGCATGGAATATATGTCTTACGATTCTTAGCACATGTTCATATATGTTTACATGGTGAAATTAAGAAAAACAAAACAAAAACAGAAACATATTACTGTACAGGTGAAGTAATCTCGTTCCTCTGTATATTGCATGTTCCAGAATTGGTACTGTAAAGAAATTCCATCAATATTTTGACTTGGGTATTGTTGATTCAAAAACTGGTCATATTTATTTGAGATTTGAAATTAAGACTAGGTCTATAAACATCATATTGGTTTTTTTTTATATAACAATTTTGTACTCTTCATTACAGATATTTTTGAAACATCTAAAGGTCTATAAACATCATATTGGTTTTTTTTATATAACAATTTTGTACTCTTCATTACAGATATTTTTGAAACATCTAAAAGCTGTACTTCTTCATCAGTTTCCATTCTATGTCAACGATGTTCTGAACTTGATTCTAAGAGGTTTGTCAATAACTTTCTTAAAGTGTTAGTTGGTGCAGACTTAATATTTTTATCCTGTTGATGTACGTTTCATTTATGGGGTATATGATACTTGTGAATCTCAGCAAAAGTCTTAATGACCCCCCCCCCCCCCAACCCAGTTATTTTTGTCCTATTATGATAGAAAGCATATATGCCCCATCTTTGATTTGCCCCAAATTACCCTGGTCTCACGAATGGCATGTTTGTTGGTGTTTCAGTTACTTAGCTTGAAAATTTTGTTTTCATTTTAAATTTGCCCTCTTATCTAAGGATGAAAATACCGAAAATTGAATGGGACTTCCAGATATACAGTAGTCTGTGATATAAATGACCTCACCTGTTCTATTTATTTTGCACTACTTGTGGTTGTCTTTTGATATAGTGTATAACTTGCAGGCGGAAGGTCACAGGTTAGATTCCTGTTACCAGTGTATATCTAACAATTTTAAAAAGTTGTGACTGTTCCTTTGCCAAGCGCACAGAATGTGAAGTGTCAGTCCATAGCACACCTCAAAATTTGTGGTGCTTCACCTATAGCTGATGACATTTCCATGTAAGAGAAAAATTTGTGATGGGATGTAAAAAACAAACAATCAAAGAAACAAATGAAATCTATTTGAATTGCCACAGCAGTAGTAGCAACCATATTGGCTTTGTGCCACAATATGTAATTGTATGACCAATACGAAAAAACTCTTCTCCATACTTGCATAGTTTTGATTGGAAGTAATGTCTCACTTGATTGTAAACAATAACTTACTCTGTTTAACAGGAACGGCAGATCAGAGTCTGAACATAAGATGCTGGAAGATGCTTAACTCCTGTTGTTTTACAACGACAGCTGAAGTGTTGACCACTGTATTCTCGGAGAATCATGCACCTGTCTACAGGAAATCTACAGAGATGTCAACACATCAGGTTCGAAATCGCCATGACGATATAGGACGCTGAAATATTTTACTGAAAAATAATGTCTATATCAATTTTCTAACATTTATGATTGTGTTTAATGTGTAAATAGTATTTCTAGCTCATCTGAGTGACTCAAATTATCTTTTGCAATCTTTTGCCGTTCATCCAACTTTAAGTCATTAGCAGTTTCCCACTTGACCAATACTCTTTATATTCAATACGTAACATTTCTAGGTAAAGATTAACATTTGTGATTGTTATGACCCCTTGGTCAGGGGTTTTCCCAATAGTATAGGATTCAGATTACAGTGGAACCTATCTTGAAAAACTACTCTCATGAAAGATCACCCTCATTAAAGAGCACCTGCCTTATGAGACCACATTCTGAAAACCAATTAGATAAGTAAACCTTTAGATGACACCTCATTTGAGAGACCACCTGTCTGGAGAGACCACATTTTAGTGGCAGAGGGGTGGTCTATCACGACAGATTCCACTATACTAATAAGGATGTTTTGATCTCCCATTCTTGTGTACTATAAATCAGTTTTTATTTCATGGAAGATTAACTTTCTCATACATTTACAAAAGGACTCGTGCACAAATTCAAATACCCCATATATTTGTATCATAATATTGTTTGTGTTTATAAACGTTTGTTCTTATGTATATGCAGTCTAAGATTGAACAGTAAATTTTTAGTTGTTTCTTTAAAAACATTTGAGTATACACATCATCATGAGTATTGGAAGCAGTCTTATTCATTTAAAGAAGTTCTGAAAACAGCATTGAATAAAAATATTTATTTGAAAACTTATATCTTATACCAGAGACATTTTTGTGCAGAAAATTTTAATTTTCAAAATATTTAACTCTGTAAAAGAATATTTCTAATCATATTTTATCAATGTATCTGGTATTAATCTGTTTGTATTTTGGTATAGGTGAAGGAGATTCTAGGATGGATGGGGTCATTCTTCCTACAGCTTAGAACAAGTTCTGTAGATTTTGCTAACTTTGGATTGTACCCCAAACTAACACAGTATGTCCAATACATAAAGGAGTTCATGAGGGATCTGCTTCTGTGCTTTATAGACAAAATCATGCCAAATTTATCCGACATGAATCCGGGAGAAGGTGAGTTTTAAGCCCTAGATTATAAAGAAAACTTTTATGTCCCTGAATTTGAAGATCGGTGGCATGTTGTATTGGTTCATCATTTTAGTCATGTTCTTCTCTGTCAAATAATTTGAATTTCCTCAAAGTTTAAATACATTTGGTATGTTGCATTATTGTACAGGGGACTCATAACTCATGGTGTTAATATCCACAAAATAAATATGTATGTTGGTTTGCTGTGGTAATGTATGGTGATAATCTTAAATATCATTTTACAATTGTAGTCTTGGATTTGTTGTGGCAAACAATTGAGCAAGCATTTATTCCCTGGATACAACAGCTGCCTACAGAAGATTCTCTATTGTTACCATGGATACAAGCTGATACAGAATCTGGAAAACAAATGGTGACCACATACACATCTATCTTGGACTACATCATTCAGCGCTTTCAGAGTAAGTGTAGTTTTTTATTGAGCACGACTTTGAGCATGAGTCTTTTATCTACATGGGAGAAAAAGTGGAAAACAGTTCAGTGCAACAGAACTAATATTTGGCCGAATTTTGAAGCAAATATTGGTCTATGAACTGACATTGTCAATCCGTTTGTCTGTGTCAGAAGTTTTGCTTTATTGTGAGAAAACCATCTTAAGTAGCACATTATAACATTTACAAGTAAAGGAAAATAGTGCAATACAAAGTGCAAAAATGTGAGACATTTGTGAAGAAAGCTATTACTATTACTATAGGTGTATTTTAAGTAAATTTCCTTGTTTCAGCTTTTTTGATAAATGAACAATGAGGAAATAAACAAATTTAAAATCCTAACAAAATCATCTGATTCTACAGTGTGTGTATATATATATATATATATATATATATATATATATATATATATATATATTATTATATATATATATATATATATATATATATATATATATATATATATATATATATATATATATATATATATATATATATATAAATTGGGTTTTTTGTTTTCTGTCGTAAAAGGGCAAGAATAAATCAAGGGCGAAAATTACTAGGTAGTAATAGTATATCTATTTTCCGTTAATAAAATTTAAATCATGTTGTTTTTTTCAGATATCATACCTCCTTATCAACCAGATATCTTAACAAAACTGTGGCTTTACTTTAGTAATGTACTCAGTGTAAACAAAATGCCAGTACATGTCACATCTGTGTATAACATATGTTTTGTACAGTTACCATGGAAACAGTTTACACCAAACTTTAATGTGTTAGATACAATGATGAAGGTAAGAAACATTAATAATAGGTACTGATAAAAAGTAACAGAAATGAAAGGTGTGATTGAGAGAGAGAGAGAGAGAGAGAGACAGACAGACACAGAGACAGACAGATTGACACAGACAGACAGCTGCACAAAATTAATAAACTGCGTTCCTGAACCACAAAGAATCTGTATTTGAGAGAGAGAGAGAGAGAGAGAGAGAGAGAGAGAGAGAGAGAGAGAGAGAGAGAGAATGAATAAAATTGAGTCCCTGTGGACACATGGATGCACAATTAATCTGTATATTTCAAATGATTATTAATCTGAGACTAAGAAAATGTATTTAAACTTGTTAAATATTTATATAGTATTGTTATGATATATTTATTGTGTTTTGTTTTAATGATATTATCTTTGTGCTACAGTACAAAGACAGCAACTGCACAGAGGGATTTGACCTGTTAGCACATATAGTGTGTGAGATAGAGTGGACTGATGTTTTGAAATACTATCAACAATTTTATCCAGGAGAGGGATTAGGCAGGGTGTACTTTTGTTTGCTGTTGCTTTTAATTCAGTGCTATGGTGACCAAAAACACATTGAGGTATGAATTAATTCTTAGATGGATATTTTTATATTTGCTACATATATGACATAATTTATGATATTAGAGACTGAAGTTGATGGTATAGATATACTCACATATCACTTTTGACCAATGTTTCACATTATAGATATACTCACATATCACTTTTGACCAATGTTTCACATTATATATACTCACATATCACATATGACTATGTTTCACATTATAGATATACTCACATATCACTATTGACCAATGTTTCACATTATATATATGCTCACATATCACTTTTGACCTATGTTTCACATTATAGATATACTCATATCACTTTTGACCTATGGTTCATATTATAGATATACTCATATCACGTTTGACCTATGGTTCACATTATAGATATACTCATATCACTTTTGACCTATGGTTCACATTATAGATATACTCACATATCACTTTTGACCTATGGTTCACATTATAGATATACTCACATATCACTATTGACCAATGCTTCACATTATATATACCGTATTTTACGGCCTATAGGTCGATATTTTTTTTCTCTAAAGTTGTGACCTCGACCTATTCACCGCATCGACTTATCTTAAAAAAAATAGTGAAATATTTAACTTGTATCTGCAATTCCTCATTCTAACATCGTAATTCAAAATTTTCCACAGGATAATCTAGGGGCCTACTCCAAACACTCATTTGTATTTACACTTAATAGGACTATTAAATGTGACCTCGTGTGTGCGTAATGCACTGTGTTCATAATCAAGTGACAAAAATAATTATCTTTCAAGTTACAATATCATTGGGATTCAAGACTGTGTCAGAAACTGCGTAATAAAAATACATTGTTTACATTATATTTATACCGGACAGTTTATACTTTTGAATGATTCCCTTATCTCGGCACCCCACTGTGAAGTTGAAGTCTTCATTCAGACTTTCAGGACACTACAAGCTGTGTTCACTGGAACGTGACCTTCAACTGATAAGGATCGCGCGGCAGTCTTTGAAGTTGGGAAAGTTTTTGGAAAAAGTGTTACATAAATTAATTGACACTAAACCTTGAGTATTTAATTGTTTGACAATTGCAGCAGCATAATAATTTAGGTCAATGTAAGGATAAGACAAGGATTGAGGTCGCTTGTGTAAACAGCATAAAGAATTTAATGATGATTTGACAGGTAACATAATGGCTATGCTTGTATACAAAATCAGTACACACGAGTAATATAAGTGATGTTAGATATGATAAAATGCAACTTCTATGCTTTTTAATCACTCCTATTTAATATTGTACCGTAAAATAGGTTGATCATTCTGATTATTTTAGTAGGTTACCATCGTGTTGGCACCAGTTTTTAAACATAAACGATGCATTTTTATGTTCTTCCATTCATGTTTCCATCTCTGCCGACATCGACCTGTCCTCCACTTCGACCTTTCTAATACTTAAACCTGGATTTTTGCCAAAAATCGGCCATTCGACCTATCCCCCATATCGACCTATAGGCCATAAAATACGGTACTCACATATCACATATGACTATGTTTCACATTATAGATATACTCCACTTTTGACCTATGGTTCACATTATAGATATACTCACATATCACTTTTGACCTATGGTTTACATTACAGATATACTCACATATCACTTTTGACTTATGTTTCACATTATAGACATACTCACATATCACTTTTGACCTATGTTTCACATTATAGACATACTCACATATCACTTTTGACTTATGTTTCACATTATAGATATACTCACATAACACTTTTGACTTATGTTTCACATTATAGATATACTCACATAACACTTTTGACTTATGTTTCACATTATAGATATACTCACATATCACTTTTGACTTAGGGTTCATATGACAGACATACAATGCACTCACACATCATACATAATTTTTGACCTGATTTTATCTTTTTTCACAGTTACCTGGTTTAGAGCAAAAAACTAAAACAGCTGAGACATACAACTGGCAATACTTGGCTTCCGATGGCTTCCGACACTCCAGCAACTGGTTCTTACAGCTTTGTGATCCTAAATGTATTCTAGCAGAAAGGTCATCTTCAGCCTCTCTAGGAATTCGGTTTGTTCATTAATATTGTTTTGTTCACTTTCTCCCTTAAATGACTTGGTTCCATGCAAAGTGACGTCCTTCATTCTTTATCGGTCCCCTTCTAGTGAAACAGGTTGGAGGACATTGTGAGAATGTTTGTAATGAGTAGTCTTTTCTTTCAGCTCATATTATGGCATGCCTATTGTTTTCTAGACTGAGACCAAGCACGGCCAATTTTTTTTTTTTGGAGATATTTTATCTGTTTTACAGGGTCTGGCACTTCTTAATATGCTAAAGCTCAACTATTTTTACTCCTTTATTTTAATTATAATGTTGTTTGTAAAACTTGTGGAAATGCATTAAGATACTTTTCATGTAATGATTTCATTGAACATTGATATGTTTCCTTTTCATACAGACTTTTAAAGGCAGCCTCAGAATTTAATGTCCAGTCGTCCAGCCACTGGTCATCAGACCTGTCAGCCAAGAGACAGTGTTATATACATAGTGTTATACAGCTGATGTGTCAGTGTACATTTCAAGCCGGGATCAATCTAGAATCTATATCAACCGTTCTTATCAATTTACTCACTGAGATTGAAACTGTAACTGGATCAGGTAAATATATTGAAATTGATGCTTGATATATCAGCTGGTATCAGCAACCATACATTGTGTTTTCATCATTATCATTTTCATTCACTGTTTTATCAAAAAATAATTCTCTCTGTCTGTCTTCTGTTTGTCTCTGTCTTGTTCTGTCTCTCTGTGTCTGTCTCTCTCACTTTCTGTATATCTCTTTATCGTTCTTTCTCTATCTTTCTTTCTCTGTCTTTCCTTCTCTCTCTCTCTCTCTCTCTTTTTCTCTCTCTGTCTCTCTCTCTCTCTCTCATTCACAACAAAATGGAATTATTAATCTTTGAAACATTAACTGCTAATAAATGCTTAAAATGAAATTTTATATCTCAGTGACAGATTTGCATATGCAACAGAATGAGACACTTGACCTTGTGAAAGAGGTGATTGGACTGTTAAACAACTGTAACCCTGACAACGATTCATTATCTGAAGTGATGACAACCATTATCCAATGGCTGCAGTCCTCACCAAGTAGTATACTGTTAATGCCCTGTGTAAGGGCTGCCTCTCGATGCTTAGCATCTCATAAATATATGGTACAAATCATTGAAGAATGCATTCAGGTGTACTTCAAGGGAGGTAATTTGATATCTTATGATTTATATTTAATGTGAACCATGTTATATACTCACTATTTAATGTATCTACACATTATGTTTGTAAGTACGGCATTTGCTGTATCCAGATTTATAGTTACACAGCATAACAGTATTATCCTTTATATGAATCTGACTGGTTTTTAGCTCACCTGACCCAAAGATTCAAGTGAGCTTTTCTGATCAATTTTTAATTTTATCCGTCTCTTCCTGGCCACTACCATATAACATGTATAACTGAAAAATTGTTGTGTCATAAAACATTGTTCAAAACAAACTAACTTTTACAAATAATTTGCCAGTTAGGCTTGTATTGTATTTTATCATTGATCTGATAGAAATCCAACTTTTGTGTAAGAAATAATGGAACCTTCTCACAGATACATTTAAAGGGGGACAGAATAGTACACATATATACATGCAATGCATGTAATCTACAATAAAAACTATGAAATTGATTTGTTAAAGGTCTGGACCAAATTTCTGGTGGTGGATGGGACCATGTTTTGGCAGCAATACAGATACCTGATCTGAATATTGATGAGTTTTTGGACACGGCGCTAGAGAGTGGATCTTATTTGCTGTTGTTTGGATACGTAGTTCAAAGACTTCCTCTCAGTCAGGAGTTAATGCAAGAAAGGATTCTGATTGGTCAAATGCTGGACTGGATAGCAAGAGCAAAACCAGAGTAGGTTTTCAGATATATAATTATAGTACATTTGAATAATAAACCATTTTGCTTGAGAAACGCTATTCTCCCAAGAGGTATTTGATTTTTTAAGATTTTAAAGTCCCATAACTCTGTCAGATATTGCTTAATGTGATTCATAACTTGATTCAATCAAGCTAGTCGCTTTAAAACTACATGCTGCATATACTGTGCACCAGGAAATTTTTTTCGCCCTTAGATGAGAGTGTGAATTTAGAATAAAAGCAAAATTTTCAAGGAAAATAATTCAAACACATACATACACATCATCCCTGAGGCTATGGTGATTTCGGGCAAATTTAAGATGGGGTGAATAAGTTTTTGTTATAAAAGGGGCAAAAATAACCAGGGTCGAAAATTTCCAGGTAAACACTATGAAATTTATTAAGAAAATAAAGTGTTGCACATAGGTAAAGAGAGAGACTTCAGTTCACAGATTTTCCCTTTTTTATGGGGAATGATTTCTTTGTCATACCCTAGGGTATTGACAAGTTACATGCTTTATGACATCACAATACAATTTATGATGTACGACTTCTGTGGCTTCTAGAATGCAGTACATATTAGAGTTGACATAGATCTGCATAAATCTATATAGACATGTATTTAAAACATGGGAGAAAAATAATCAACCCCTAACTTGAGGTAAGCCTCAGGTTTGTCATTCAGGAATCTTACCCTCAAATTGAGATTCCTTTGTCATACCCTCATGGTAGGGGTTGATTCTATTAAGCTCTGATGGTAATTTTTAATTCTCATGTGGACAAATACTTACTGGTAGTACCAATTCCTGTCTGTTTAAACCTAAAACTTTTAAAAATATACATATAAGTGTACAGATTATCTCTGTATTAGAAACAGAAGCATTTGCCATATGAATATTTTTTTCTGAAGCTATTTTATGTATTAACCATTTAAAATCAACATCAGATGAAAATACAAATGAAACATGCTTACACAAACACATATACACATGAGACGCTTCAGTTGTATAGCACCTTCATCGTAACATTTTTACTTATTTCATATTGACCATGTAAACAACAACATTAAAAACATATTACATGTATGTAATATCCCTGTTTGAATCATACATGTATTCAGTTTTAATATTTCAGTCAAGAAAATGAGGGGAAGATGTTGCTGCTGTGGTTTAAATGCATGGAGATGATCATGAAACAGCTCAACTTTGGATGTAACCATGACGTCATCGTGAAGATGTTGACAAGTCTAGTTAATTCTCTACACACGTTTGGTGAAGAACGAGCTAGCGGAGGATTACTGGGAGCTATTGGATTGGGAAAGAAGTCCACTTTATCACCACTGTAAGTTGTACTATAAGAATGCTCTCTGGACATTTGGGGAATGCTTGATGTAAGGCCATCATTAAAAAATTATCTTTATGTAGCCTGACCAAGTTTGATATTGTACACTCCCGTTTGATTTTTGCCATTTTAGTTTTTAGATGAGACGGCGAATTTAAAATGAAAGTGAAATTTTCAAGCTAAATAAATGAAGCATGAACATGCATGCCATCCATGAGGCTGTGATAATTCAGAGCGAATCTAAGATGGGGTGAATATGTTTACTGTCGCAAATGGGCAAAAGTTACTAGGGGCAAAACTTTCTGCGTTTACAGTAGAAGGCTGGCCAGTTGACATAATGTTTTCATTTTCTTGTAAATTAACAACCTAGATCTGTATGCAGGTCAAATGTTAGATCATTGCAAGCACTCTACAAAACTTAAGGCATTATTCTGAATACCCTGGTTCCCATTAAGGCAGGGTCTCTTATGGTATGTTATAGATTTACTTCTAAATAGAGTGGAACCTTGCCAAAAGACTTCCTTGCTTAGGAGACCACCTCACATTTCAGACCACAAATTTTCTGTCACTTGATAAATCTAAAAAGTACAAAAACTCACTTAAGAGACCACCTCACTAATCAGACCACTTTGAGTCAGTCAGTTAATGGTGGGGTTCTACTGTATACATGTATTTTTAATACCATTCACATTTTAGACCACACTGTCTCTCTTTTCAGATTCCGTATTTCATCACGATCTCTATCTGCAATGATTTCTGTACAAATCTACGGAGAATCGAGTCTTCGCCTTCAACCTGGACAACCTCTTGCCAGTACATCTATGACAAAACAGGAAGTAGGATCCCTTCAGTCAATGAAAAACAATAAACAGTATCAAATGTACAAACCTGAAATTATGAAGTCAATCGAATTGATACAAAACACGTCATTTACGTTGAAAGAAACATTGGCCTTGATTCGAAATCTGAGCATCACATTTTACAGCGATAAAGAATTTCTATCTGTGATTCAGATGTATTAATGTGATGTGATGTGATTTTTGGTTTTTGGATTTTGGTTGTTTGTATATAAACAGTATATGTGTGTTTTCTGTTCTCAGATTTCATCAGAGAAATTACACAGATTGAGGTACAATCATGTTTTGTTAAAATCAGTTCGAAGATAATGATTCTATTTGTCAAAGGAAATTTATCCCTTACATTTAGGGTTCCTTTTTTTAGTGACTTAAGGAGTTCTGTGGCTGAGTGGGTGAAAACTGTTTCAATGATGACACTAGTTGGTACACATTCAAGCCAGACTGGAACTGAAATTGATTATACATGTGGAAGTTTGCCAGTTTATTTTTGAAAAGTTTGCAAGTTTTGCCGTTGTGCATTGTAACCAGGTTTCCTACCCTACCAGTGAAAAATTGCTGCCACTTTGAAACTGAAAAGTAGTTATGTGGTATGAATCACCTGCAAACAATTTTAATGACTTTATATTTTTATATTCCATAGTGATAAATTGAACCTGGGGTCAGTCTATAGCTGAGGTCAAAATATTGTATGACACAGGTCTAATTCTTGTGTCACATGTTGAAGAGATAGTTTTGTTTATGTGAAATTGATCACTTTTTCACGTGGTTTATACATTTGTGATATTATTAGTTTTTTGTTTATAACCAAATTATTTTCCAAAAGAATTTTATGATTTAGTAAATATCAAATTCTTTTGTGCAAATCAAAATAAGAGTGTTTGAGACTTTGATGGTTTTGTTTTATAATAATCACAAAAGACTCGGTGTTACTTTAGTGGGGATAAATGGTTTTCACAATAAAGAAGTAGCTACTTGTTCATACCATTTAAATGGACTGTGTGTATGTGTTGTGCTGTCTGTCTTGTGTTGTGTGTATGTGTGTGTATGTGTGTGTGTGTGTGTGATAAAATTGGGCATTAAACGAAAAAAGTAAAGCTTATATCTAGCGAATTCCTGCAGACAGTATAAAAATTTGTTACAAGCATAATTCGTCATCCATTTATAGTGAATTTGAAACATAATTTATGAAAATAAGTTATAAAAATAGCTTAATTGCAGTACATGAGAATCTGACACTCAAGGCATGTATACCAAAGCATATATAATCATGTCAATTTTAAAGAAAGATATTTTCAGGAATAATACTTTATCATATGATTATTTATTGTAGTACTAATAGAATTGGGTCAGATATTTCATATCTCATGTAGGTCATATGATACCAACGATCAATTAAATATATACATGTATGCATATAAATTTAATGAAAAAAAATTGTTATAAATGTTTAATTTACATTCTATTTTATGTCAAGGGGAACAGAAATTTCTTCGTTTATGTACACGAATTCGTTATAAACGCTTAATTTTTGTATAGAACTCTAAGGAATCTGCCAGGGAAATCATTTTTGCTTTAGCCATTAAATTTGGTATATCCATGTTCACTATATTCTAGTTTTACTGTATACATTTGCTATCAATGTATAGATTGTTTATAACCATATGTCATAGAGGGGTTAATAAGAACAACAACAATTAGTTTGTTTATCTCACATTACCCGTTATATATAGTATATCATAGAAATCAGTGATTCTTTATGGAAAACAGATCACTTGATTATTCACTGACTGAAAATGTCTAGTCTTAAGTTCCTGCAAAATAAAGCTCACAAATTTACGTATATCTGAGAATAATTTTAAATTTGTCTGCTCAGCCAATCAAATTGTTTTTAAACTGGTCTGCTCAGCCATTCAAATTGTTCTTAAATTGGTCTGCTCAGCCAATCAGATTTGAAAATAAGCCAAAGCTGAGTAAACTATTCAGACATGTGTAATTCGTAAGTTTTTCAAAAATTCCATAGATAATGGTCAATATATCTAAACCAAATGAAATTGTCATTTAATACAATGACTTTATTGTTGTTGTTTTTTTTTGTGTTGTTTTTTTGCCATCACAAACAAGAAAGTTTATATCAGGTCTGTACATCAGTATAATGGTACTGGTACTCAACATTTTTATAATATATTACTTCATTGTATGCTTATCTTGAGAAATTCACCATTGGAAAGTTTGATGAAATCTCAAATTTGAGATGACTTATATTTATATAGATAGACTGGTAAAGATTAACAAGTTCAGTAACATAGGACATTTTGAAAATCTGCAATTGAAAGATGTGCAATATTATTGATTATGTGATATCAACATGTTCAAACAAACATATTTTTGTTAAATCATTTCCCATATCACAAAGAAAGTATATTTATTGTTTTAAAGGATATAGTGCAATGCTTAACAGCATCTCCATACATATTTGATTGATGAAGAATTGGTTCACCTGAGTGAACAGCTCATTTTGACCTACTGCGATTGTTTTGTTTTGTCTGTCGCCATGCATCATTCGATCAGTATGTGTCATTAATTTCTACATATTTTCGACTTCTTTCCAAGAACCAACAGAACAAATTCAACCAAACTTGATTGGAAGCATCTCATTTGGCATGTGAAGCCTTTTTAAGTTGTAAGAAATTGCAACAGGATTATTGTGAAAAAAAGTTTAAAGGCCATGGGGTCATAGGTTAAGGTTATGGCCATCAAAGTAAATATAAATATCCTTCATTTTAGTTGACAGAATTTTTGTATGCATTGATATAAGAAGGTTATTAGAAATTTTACAAAGATAATCAAATTTTCAAATTGAGTAGTTATGCCAAATCAATGTAAACTCTATCATATCAGTTTGGTTTATTGGGTTGTAAGTCCCCCACCAGTCTTGGGGGGGGGGGTTGGTATAGTTTTGCATTGTGTTTGTCCGTCCATCCTTTGCTTTGTCTGGGTTATATCTTACTTTATTTCTTCATCTAGGCTCCCCAATTTTTGTGCATATATACATCCAAAGAAGATGTACTATCATATATATATATATATATATATATATATATATATATATATCGGTAAAAAAAAATGTACTCTTATCATCCTTATTGCTAGAGTTATTCCCCTTTGTTGATCTTATTTTTTCGTATTGTAACATGTTTTCATTGGTTGAAAATGAAACTCTTTATTATGGTGCCTGATATCAAAGGTCATAATATTAGAAAGTTTGTTTTCTCACTGAAGTCATACAAATCACTCATGTGATCGTTAAGTGGCACCTTTTTCGTTAAATTCATTTTTATTTTGTTTTTCCTCAATAATGATGATGAAAAATATTCCGAAATCATAAACAAATATCTGGATCCATTATGATGCTATACAACAATTAATCGTCTTGATATGAGCATATTGTTATTGACCCTTGCCGATATTACGAGAACTCTTTCTACTACTTCATATTCAGATCATTACAGTATCATCAATTTCTTTTTCAGATACATACACGGTATGTATCGTAAAAATAAATTTCTGGGGGTCATCTTAATGTAAAGAGAAAACTCTCCTGTTTATAATCAATATTATTTTGAATTGTCATTAAAATTATTATTATTACGGTTTTAATGTATTTATCGTTATTAGTGTTATTACAGTGAAACCTGACTTGAGAAACTGCCCCATGTGCAGTTGAAATGTGGTCTTACAAGAATGGTGGAAATGTGGTCTTACAAGATAGGTGGAAATGTGGTCTTACAAGATAGATGGAAATGTGGTCTTACAAGATAGGTGGAAATGTGGACTTACAAGATAGGTGGAAATGTGGTCTTACAAGATAGGTGGAAATGTGGTCTTACAAGATAGGTGGTCCCTCTAAAGGATAAGTAAATTTATTTGTGGTTTTAAGAATGTGGTCTCAAAAGACAGGTGGGTGGTCGTTTATGAGCTTGATCTCTTCGGACAGGTTCCACTGTATAATTATTAATATTAACGTTTTTGTGTTGATCTACTAGAACTCAGATTTGTACTTCAGTGTAGTATGATAAAATATCAATTTCATCTACAGATAGAGACATAGTTGGTGCTGACATGTGATTTTTTTGTCAGGGATGGATGTGTTGACAATTTTGAGACAGATTTAGCCATTATCTTTATTAATGGAGAAATATTGCATTAAGTGAAGAAAATTACATTATGCTCATTGAACTTGCCTTTTATTTTAAAATATGTATCAGTATTTTTATTAGTCTATCTGTAAATTGTACTGGATGTAGTTGCACCATGTGATTCTCTGTAAAAAGTTACATGTATCCCAAAAAGTGAATTGAAAAAGTGTTATTATTTAGTCATAAATAACTGATGGGAAATCCCCTACTGGTAAAGTTGATTTGATGAACATGGTCCTGTAAATGTTTGAAATAGATCCAAGAAATACCATTGTGAAGAGCAAGTATGTTGTCTACCATACATTGATTGTTTACTGCAGTCGACTGTCAAACAACTACAATCATAACATCATTCCTACATGGACTCTTTTGTTTTTGTTTTCAATTTTTCTTTAGTCAAAAATTGTCAGTATTAACCCCATAAAAAGGCTGTAATTGTATGTTGTTGTTTGTAACTATTAAATAATCTTCTTTTGAGACTAGAGCCTCTATTTAAGCATGGTATGCATGAAAGTCTCTTACTTCTGGTCAGCACTGGTTTTGAGCCCTGCTGGAACTTAAACTGTTTTTTTAGAAAGTTTGCCAGTTTACTTGTGGAAGGCTGGTTGTTTATTTCTGTGTACATTGTTACCAGATTCTTTCCTTCACCAATAAAAACTGGACGCCACCAATAAAAACTGGACGCCACCATATAACTGAAAAATTGTTGACTGTGGTGTAAAACACTATTTTAAAAAAATTCCTATGAGAAAAACAAATGCATAGAGATTTTTTACTTCAAAAACTGTAAGAAGATTGATGTTGGTATATCTAAAAACAGGTGGTCTATTATAACATACTGGTAATCAGTTTCATGTTCATATTGATGTTGGTATCTCCAACAGCAGGTGGTCGTCTATGGCATAATCAGTTGCTCTGTATCATATACTGTTATTTTATGTTCATATATCTTGCTATAAAAGTATATCATATTATATCAAATATATTATACGGTTATTATATATCACTATGTTGTTTATCTTTTCAATGTGAATATTTTGCTGTGATCTTCTATGCTGTTGATACTAATAATGTTTAGTTTCAAGTTTTAGAATTAAGAAAAATCAAAGTATACTTAATATTGGTTTTTTTAATTTCTTTTTTTTTTTGTAATAATTCAAGGATGATGAATACAGTGGAACCTGACTATTAAGGCCACCTTTCTGAATGACTCAAAGTGGTCTGATTAGAAAGGTGCTCTCCTAAGCAAGAAGTTCCAATGTATATTATGCTGAAGTTTTGAGAAGCAAATCTCAGGTACCTACAGTTTACATGTCTCATATTAGATTTCATAAAATAAATTAACAAATTGTGAGGGACAAACTACAGGGTGTATTAACAAGAAGGACCAATGGTTCACTGATTCTGTTTATTTCAAGACACTTAGCTCATCAACCCTGCTGTCACTTTTAGACTCACCCATATAAATAAATAGTATGGTCTACTGTCATAATTCAGGAGAAAACAAGTTCAAATTGGAATTGAAATGATTATAAAAGTTTTATTCTAAATCATACACCCCTGAATTTTGACAGTGGACTTAACCATCCTATAGAATAGACAGGTCCAAATGTGACTTCAGGGGTTGATGAGTAAATTTATTTAGCCGACATTAAAGATGTTTTTCTTTTTTGTTTATCAGCTTTGGTCACAGTATTACAGTCAGTGAGCAATTTTCTTATTTTTTCAGGTATTTTGTGCCCTCAAGATTTATAGGAGGACATTTTGTTTTTCTTTCAGTCAGTTTAGAAAATTTTGATTTTCGTCAAATAACTTATGTTTCTTTCCCTTGATATTAACCCAATTTTTGGCATGATGCTTTCCATCAATAAGAGTAAGAATGAGTTTGATTTTATGTCCAACATTTGTCAATATCTACCAGAGTTATGGAACTTTATATGTTTATAAATAACTAAGCTCATGGGGGCATAGTGTTTCGCTAACATGTCTTGTTTTATTTTGTAATGATGGGAAGTTAAAATAATTTCATACAACAAGATAGATGTAGCCGAAATTGCATCTTTTTGTAATTTTTCAGTTTAGTTCCTGTTTTCATCTATGTAGTTAATCCGTTTTTTCCTTTAGATTTTGTATTCTCCCACCTTGTCTAAACTATATGTTCTATCGTCATCTTTGCCATTTTTTTCCTTTTCCAAAACTGCCCTTTCTGCCACTCAAATGTGGTCTCTCAAGACAGAAGGCCTCTCAAAATAGGTTTCATTTACAGAGACATTTTACTGAGTGGTTTTCAAAATGTGGTCTCAGAAGAGACAGGTGGTCTTTCATGACAGTGGTCTCTCAAGACAGGTTCCACTATACTGTAATACATAAAGCTTTTTTGTTTCATCATGCTTTGGTAAGGCATAAATAATGTTGTAAAAACTTATGTCCGATCGCATCTCTTCAAATGAAATCAAACCTGTTAAACTTAATTTCTTCTAATGAAGTATATTTTACCTTCCCTCAAAATTCAGGTATTTATGTCGAAAGGTTAGATTTATTTAACTTTTTTCCCCATTTGATGTGAGTGTTTGGACCATTTCTGTACATTTTTTGTGTTAAGCAATACCACAACTAATGGAATGAGAGAGAGAGAGAGAGAGAGAGAGAGAGAGAGAGAGAGAGAGAGAGAGAGAGAGAGAGAGAGAGAGACTTTCGTACGGCATAATTATGACAATGTAAACCACCCATCTTAAATCTTTCATATTTGACCTTTCACTTTGTTTAGCATGGATTTGTTTACTTAATTGTTGTTGTTTTATCATTGCTTGTCTTACTTACCTCATTCTATTACACCAAATAGAATGACTGACTTTTTGTAGTATTGAAATATATATATATATTATGTTTGTTTATCCAATAATAAACAGGTTTTTCTCAATTGATGTTTGTTTTAATTTCTTGGAAAAAATGGTATTTGGATATAAATTTGTTTATTGGCAGTCCATTGAAATTACATATCTTGTAAGACAAGTTTTGGTCTGGAAACTCAACGAGAAAGTCTTGTGTGAAATTTACAGTACTGTATTTCCTCAAATAGTCTAAATATATTACAAGAGTTATTTCCCTTTAAAGGTTGGTCTATGTATATCTTGGCCGAATTTCTGCCCCAGTTTTAAGTTACCCTTTTGGTAAACCAAAGAAAAAAATAATTTTTAATCAGGGCATAAATTTGCTCAATGTATATCGTGTTATGGCTATAATCATATAATACCTTGAAAACAATGATAGGTAAACATGATAATGGTAGGCCCCTAAACTGTAAAAATGTAAAAAATAAAAAAGAAAGATCAACAATCATAGATAAATGTTAGGACCTTAAAGTTGTATGACTATACTATTATCTACAATATAATTGTAGCACAGACACATGTCTCTATCAATGGGACCCCACTGACGGAAACAAGTGCCTGAGTAACATAGCCTACTAACTACAAATAAACTGTATAGATGTAAAGCACATTTATCAATACAAATATATCCACCTCCCCCTACTAGAATTGGGATGGAAAAAATTTAACAACTTCTCCTCATTGGATACATCTGTATGCAGCTAATGTAGAAATAATCATTGGTGTGCATGGAAGGTTGGGGGGGGGGGCAATTCAGGCTTCTTGGACGGCTTGTAGTCAATGTTTTACAAGGTTTTATTGGGCCGAGTGATTAGAGCTTCGGGCTTTACAACATGAAGTCTCTAACCACTAGTCGACGCGGGTTTGAGTCCTGGTGGAGCTGGAGCTGGAGAAAGTTTCTAGTTTACTTGTAGAAGGCCCGGTTGGCCGGGTACATTGTTACCAGGTTCTCTCCTCCACTGGCGGCCAACATATAACTGAAAACATGTTAACTGTGGTGTAAAGTACATTTCAAACAACAAGGCAAGTATTTGTACTCCTAAAGGGACACAACACTTGTTGCAAAGGGGAAACCCTGTCTAGATTTCTTACATGACCCTTGTAAATCAGGTGGATAAGGATGGAGGGATAGATTGAAATATAGACAGACAGAGCCAGTAAAATCTTGGATCCACACAGCCATCTATCTATCTCCATTCTACCTATTTATCTATCCATCTGTCTGTCTGTCTATCTATCAATCTATCTACGGTATATCTGTCTATCTGACCAATGAAAATATATATCACTTTCTTCATTTCCATTACGCAATAATTCTTAATAAAACAAGTTCACGTTAATTTGATTTGTTATAAACCAAATCAAATACAACATATAAATTTGCAGTACATATCATCGTGTTACATGTCAAGGTTGTATTATATGAAAAGTAATATTATTAAATGTATAAATATAGATGTGTACAGAAGGAAGGAAAGAAAAGGAAAAAATAGATTCTGATCATTACAATCAATAATTTGACACTATTGTAAGTTTTGTAAACAAGAATAAAGTTGTAAACGATGCAAAATCGGCGATGCTTTAATCTCTAGTAATAATCATCGCTGTGTAAACACTGCATCCGTAGATCAAATACACTTAATTATTAGTACCTACGAGCACCTATCAATTTATCATTTGCGGCTCTGTAATTATAGCATGCGTTAATTACGAGTATGATTATTAGAAGGTAAAAGGGCATTCTTATTGCTCCTACTTAGACCAATAAAGCACAGGGAATTCTTCTCATCATTATTTCTATAGTTGATAAAAATCTGGAAAAAATTGTGAAGATTCACTAACAGGTAGAGGCAAGAATGGCTACCAGACCTGTGTTAGGTAAGATTTTTTTGTATTATATTGCCATAAGTTTATGAAGAAGCTTACGTTTCCCATTACTTTCTATGTAAAATTACTTTTTTGAAATTATTTTCCTGGGTATGTTTTTTTTTACCATTTTTAAAAATTCATTCGATTAGAGCTTAATCCAAATAGATTTTCTCATAAATCACTGATTATTCTGTTATCCAAAATCCCGAGATATAACGTACATTAAATTTTGTGTTTTCTTACAACCAGAATTTTCTCGAGTAATTTACTACTCAAATATGTTACATTTTTCTAGGTGAGGGATCTTAAAAATCTCAAATCTATACTCAGTGTTTTGATATTTAAATTTTCTTTTCGTTAATAAAGCTGATTGACAAAAATTTAATTTAATAGGACGTTTTTTAAAAACCATTTACAAAGTCAATTCAATTTCCTTCAATTTCAATAAAATTTTCAATAGGAAACATTAATGTTTTGAAGTTTCTGTGTTTATTTATTTATTTTGTTATGGATTCCCGGCGTTCCGTTTTATAGGCTAGTACAGGTGCGTTTTGCAGGATAGAAAGTTTAAATAAATAAATAAATAAAAAAAAAGAAAGAAAAGTGAAATAACTAAAAAAAAATTATTTTATCTTAAAATCGCTGAATCTTGAAAATTGAAAATTTGAACACACGAGCAAATAGACAGTGACCTAATTATCTGTAACTAAGATAGTTATAGATAAGTTTAAATTAATATATATATAATAAAACTTTTAATATAACATTAATTTTTTTCCTAGATGTTTTCCCCTGTTTTATGATCTCAAAATTATAGCACTGACTTTTTTTTATTTTTGTTTTGTTTTAAAGTTCGATTCCATATTATTTGTAAAACTATATTTTTCTATATCAATTTCAAACAATTTATAGGCAACTATAGATGTTCAAGAAACAATAGATAAATATAACCGAGTCTTTTATCAATTACACTGCCTTGTCTTTGAGTAAGATTTAAAGATGCTTTTTCATCAAGTGTTATTTCTTTTTTTTCATCCTATACTAAGACGGGCGCCCGACGGCAGGGCGATAAGTGGCTTAATGAGTATTAGGACAATTGTAAACAAGATTGGTCCTCATTAAAAAATTATGAATACAAATATTGTTTATTTATTATCATTGAGTACTATGTTATATTGTCAATTAACATAATATTTCTATAATTATATTCTAGTCATTTTTTAGTTGTGATTGGTATGTAAATATTGTTGTTGTATATATATTTTTCTCTATACCATTAATTTGGTTTATCTGAGAACAAATATTGTTTAAAACTCATGTACATGTAGTATCGATTTACAGAATGTTAAGTTGTGTTAACGAAAAAAAGACACTCAAAATTATGAAAAACATTTCTTTGGCTTACACTAATAATTAATCTATGAAATGTTATTTTCACGACGATGATGATGAAAATAAATGTTCATGTTGAACTGTTCATTTTAGGGCTATGTTCCAAAATTTTCCTTGGATGTTTTTTATCTGTTTTATGATCCCAAAGCCAATCTATCACCTGACGTTAAACAGAGAAAAAAAACTGGGAATGGCATTTTTTAAGTAGTTGTAAATACATGTATGGTGTTCAAACAACTCTGTGTTAGCCACCGTTACGAAGGCGTGTCAAACGTTGCAATATTCGATAATTTTATATTTATGTTCAAAATTTTATATTTGTATTCAATAATTGTAAATATATATGCAATATTTTACATTTGCATTCAATAATTTGTATCAGAAATGATAGCAGGATTTATTTGAATTTAATACTTACGTAAATTATAATTTTGGATTAGTTTATCACTTAATCTCCTACAAAGGACATGGGGCAGGGGTGGGTATATTTTCTATAAGGTCGACTTAGTCAGTAATAACTTTATAGTGACAAACCTCAGGCTCATGCCCTATTTCTTATAAGGTCGACTTAGTCAGTAAAAACTTTATAGTGACCAACTCCAGGATCATGCCCTATTTCTTATAAGGTCGGCTTAGTCGGTAATAATTTAGCGTTATAGCCACCTACAGGGGCGGATCTAGGAACTTTCAAAGGGGGGCGATAGTTTTTTTTTGTTCGGGGGGGGGGGGGGTGACAAGAACGGTTGAAAATGGTAAGTTCTTTCTGTGTAAAGAATTGGATATCAACGATGATTAAATTTCCAGATGGTATTTAGCTGATGATTAGGTAAGGGAAGTCATATACAATTTAAATTCATGCAAATATTGTTTTACAAATAAATGATTATATTCATACATGCTGAGAAAACGCAACAAATATTTCTTTATAGATATGTAGGACAAACAATTTATAATAAAACTGAAATAAAACAAAGCGTAGTCAAAATCCATAAATTCCAATATATGTAGACAAGGCCAGGGTGGATCCAGTATTTTAAGTTAGCGGAAAGGATGAAAATATTTTGTGTTATGATAATAATTTTGTCTCCCTGCAACCCCGTTGTTGCACTTTCCATTGGCCAGCTATTCCTGATCTTCACCTCTCATTCAATAAAAGAGGGAGAGAGGAATAAATAGCGATGGATAGAGTGGGGATATTCACATTTATGGTCATAGCAAAACACAGAAAGATTAACCAGTAAACAAAAATAAAGTAAAAATAAAAAGATAAACCTAAGAAAACAATACTAAAGAATAACGCTTGCAATAATAGTCATCTGTAACCCGGGCCCGAAGCCACCAAATTCACTCAATACTCAAGCTCAACTTTTATTATTTTGACTACAGAACTTGTTATAATTTTACATCAGTCACATATAAATTTTTGTGTCACACTTGAATAAATTCGTTGATTACGGTACTCAAAATTTGAGTACGTACTAAAACGATTTTTTTTTTATATATCTGAAGTTTTCTTCAAATGAGCAACAACTTCAACCATTATTTACAGTTGTATGTCATCAATATACAAACATGTCCAGTTACAGAATAAAGTTTGCTTGTTTTTCCTTAAAATCATGAAAAGTTAGTTGAGCTTTACTGAGTAAATTTGGTGACTTCGGGCTCAGAGCCGCACAGACATTCGGATGGGACTGTGAGGAATGTAAAAAATGTTCTGTGATCGGCTTTTGCCGGTGCATTTTTGTGTGTAATAACTTGTCTCCATACAACCCTGTTGCTGAACTTTCCACTGGCCAGCTATTCCTGATCTTCACACTTGTCTGAGATTCACAAACACAATTGGATGGGACCAGTGAATGTAGAATTCATGATTGTTGCGTTATTTACTTTTTGTGCCGAAATTGAAAATATATAATAAAAGTATGAAACATGGACAAGTACTGAACCGAAATGTATTGTCAAATCTTTCCAAGAAAGGCCACTGTAAAATGATGAATATCTTAGTTTTTGAGAATTTAAACTCTTTTAATCAAAAGTAACCACTTTAAAAATATTTAAAAAAAATAGTTTTTAAGGCCTTTTGAATTCAAAAAAGTGATAAAATAATCAGCCGGTACCGAAATACCAGATATTGTATATCGTCGGTCCATCAGCAGTGACAACGACCTAGTGGTTGTAAATATTATAAACTATGGAAGCGTAATTCGGGACATTATAAAAAAAAATTATTTCTCGTTTTACCAACTTTTTTCTGGGAATTTCCAGCTTTTTTCTGGACTTGTCAAGATTAATATAAATACGGCTTATATTATTTTTTTATAAACAGGCACTCAAACAGTATGTATTGAATAAATTTGAATATCTATAACGTAGTCTTAGGACACCGTTTTTAAATTTCATGAAACTGTACAATTACTGATTAGCAATCAGGCGATTCTTCGCTATAATGATGGAGTTGAAAGGAAAATGATGACACATCTACATCAAAGCTACCCTGAGAGGCTATGGTAGTGACTCATATTACCAGTTCGTTGAAATGTAGCATTGATACAGTTGGCACATGATGAATTATCTAACACCGTAGTCCATTAAATGGATGCATTATTATTACATTATTAGTTATCGATAGAATAAATTTTATGTTGCTCAAAACTGTTTTATTCTGATGGGAGAACCATGTAAATTTTGTCAAGTAAGACTATTTTCATTACGCGACAAGACAGACTAATTATTTTTAATCTTTTATGGACAGATTATTTATTTTTTCAGTTTCAGTTTCTTTGCCTTTGTGATCAAGATTGTAGTGTAACGTAATGGAAGATCTAGACATGTTAATTGGATTAACATAGATTTATACTAATCAAAACTTACTGGGCATGAGATTAATTGGCACACATCGTATAGTACTGTAGTTTAATCAGCACCCAGGAATGAAACTATTCTAACTGCTAATATATCACATCAGCGTCGGAAGCAAATTGAAAGGGGGGGGGGGGGGGGGGGGGGGCGGGGGCTAAACCAACTTAAAACATATACACACGCCAGAAACGTCCAATTTTTAACACTGCATATCTTTGCAAAAAAAGTGGGGGGCTAAGCCCCCCCCCCCCCCCCCCTAGCCCCCCGGTGTCGACGCCTATGTATCACATTGGTAATATATCTCAAAAGAAGATTGTCTCAGCAAACATGAAATAAATGTTAGGGATATGCTTCCCAGGAACATTTTTATTATTATTTTACAAGGCAAGAAAGGCTATTTTTTGGTTTCCAGACACTAAGTTGTGGCGTTTTTATTCTTCAAAACTACTCCATTAAATCTGAAAACAAATTCTGCAGACATAAGCTGAATGCGTCATTGTTTCTTTGTGTAACGCATATAGATACATATTGTTTTTTGAATGCCTAAGATTTAACTCCTATAAAGTCGGAAAAGCCAAGAATAAAGGTGGAAAACCAAGAAAGAAGTTGGAATTTCAAATTTGTTCTTGGAATGTCCAACTTTATTCTTGGAATTTCAAACTTTTAAGTTGGCTTTTCTAACTTTATTCTTGGAAATTAACCCAACTTCAAAGTTGGAAATTCCAAGAAAAAGTTGGAAAAGCCAAGGAAAAAGTTGGAGAAACGAGAAAAAAAAATCGTGAGGTAGCCCTAATACGCTTCCGTACTAATAAGATTCCGTAATAAACAGTTTAGATCACATCTTCTTTGGGCGCGCGTTTGTAAACCATATATATAACATGTTCGTATTACATAGCAAAAGGATTAGTTAATATGCGATATCAATAAAATTAATCAAATAATCTATTATAAATCACTGAAATAATAAAACCTTAACCTTTTCGTCCAAACTCTCTGTTCCATACCATATATGCATCAATTGAAAGCAGAGAATAAACATGGGTGCTATACAATGAATCATGTGTTACATAAATTATCTGCCGTAATTGTTTTATCAATACATCGTGAAATATAACTGCAACAAAGCAAAAGAAAAAATATATATACAATAATAACAAATTTTTTCATCGCAAAACAATAAGAAACTGATTGCAGACATGCAATAAGCTATTATTACCAGTTATACTAAGTGTCGAAAATTTCACTGAAATAACAATAAGAACATTAAAGTGATTAAGTGAAGTGCAATGTGTTAATAATTATGCAGCATTCTATTACATTGTAGAGGAAATATACAAAGGCAAGTTATACAGTATTCCACGTATTGTACGGGACATAGCATGAATAGCATGAATATGAATCTCTCTCTCTCTCTCTCTCTCTCTCTCTCTCTCTCTCTCTCTCTCTCTCTCTCTCTCTCTCTCTCTCTCTCTCTCTCTCTCTCTCTCTCTCTCTCTCTCTCTCTCTCTCTCTCTCTCTCTCTCAACATTTCAAAATGGTAGTTCTATATAATATAAACGTAAAGTTCTGTAACCAGTCTGTGGAGGTGTCTCATGTCAGAAGTAAAATGTTCATTACCATACAGCAATTCCCATATTACGTATTTACCTCCACAATATCAAAATTTCTTTCTTTTTTCATTTTACAAATATACACGATTCCTAATGCTGACTAGCGATGTTATAAATACCACGCATAGATACAAAAGTTTTAATTTCTCCAGGATGACGAGGAGACAATGTACGTAACTGGTGAACATTGGACAAACACGCAAGTAATCTGACAAACTCTCTCACAAAATCAGATTAGGTTCCAGCGGGTAATTTATGTGCGTATTCATTGATATAGCCCACATATTGTTTAATATGTCTCTGTTTATATTCACTAATATAATCTTTCCAGGTTTATATAGAATAATATAACATTCCCCAGTCTATATTTAGTAATATGGCCTTACCTAGACTATTTCTGCTTATCGTCTTTTGCGGTCTACATTCACTATTTCCCCATAACTATTCGCATTGCTATTCATTTGCTGAAGTTAATAATCCACATCTTTGAAATTTATTTTATATGAAATTATCAGGAATGCGAATGTTCCTCCAATTAGCTTAATTCCTTCTTTTGCTGCAAATTTATTTCTATTTTCCCACATTACCCCCCCCCCCCTTTTCAACATTATGTAATCACACCCTGGAATAGTATAAATGTTTTAATTACTATTGATTTACATATTTCTGAGCATTATGCATTTGTTGCTACTTAATATTTAATAATTTTTATATTTTACAATCGAGTTTCTTAAGCCCAAATAAGTTCCAGACAATAAAATCGGGTAGCGTCATCAGCGAATTGCCCGAGGTATTTTGCGTGTTGACCTAAAACCATCTTAGTAACATAAACAGGTAGAACTTAGAAATGTATTGTAATTGAAGATTAGTTAATAACTGTGTAATATATTTGTAGATCCCTCAGCTCCAGATAGGCGGGGTAATTACAGCACCTTTAGCGACAAGGCTCTATGTATTCTAGAAGAGTATTTCTCAGTCAGTGGTTATCCGTCTATTCATCACAGACGAAGAATGTCAGGTCTGACAGGCGAGACAGAGTCAAGAATTCAGGTGAGTTTAATTTATCTAATGTCTGCTCTGACAGGCGAGACAGAGTCAAGAATTCAGGCGAGTTTAATTTATCTAATGTCTGCTCACTACAAATGTATGTCTGGTGAATGGTCAAAATGGGTCTAAATTTGAAAATTTTGTACCCCAATAGTTTAGTCATGAGTAAGCAATTCGAACACTCCTCTTGCTATGTTCCGCGGACGAACATTTTTTATTTATAAGGAAAGGTTAACCATAAAATCAGTAGACAAAAGTAAATTGGTGATCTATTTTTACAAGTTCTACAATTCACACTTTTCCTTATTTACAATGAGCATTTAAGCTTTGTAAAGTTAGTCAGAGATAGAGATATCACTATGGGAAATGAACACTTGAATGTGCTCTTGTGAACGAAGCACAAAGTGAGATATATATATCACATATATACAGTTGACTGCTTATTGTACAAAAAACATTGCCTATTTCGTATGTGTTGACCTTTTTTTAATTGCATTGGTTAAACCAATAATTCCTGTCGATTATATAAAATATTCCAAAATGGGGGGGGGGGGGTACTGATTACGGTTAAAATGTATATGCAGAAATACTAGAACTGAGAAGATACCTAAATATGTTTCCTGAAAATATTGCTTTTACCGTCATGCTTAGCAAGTATACATTACTACCTTTGATGTTTATAATAGTAATATATATATATATATATATATATATATATATATATATATATATATATATATATATATATATATATATGAAAAGACTAGATTAACATGAATCTAAATTGTTCATCAAAATACACTATTCCTGTTAACAAAATGTACAGATATTTTATAAAATTTGGCCATGGCGCATAGCACAGAATACACATTGATATATATATATATATATATATATATATATATATATATATATATATATATATATATATATATATATCATAACATCGATGTGTTATTTGTAATATTTCACACTGATAACACCATTTAAATTCTAAATTCTTCAAAAGCTGAGATAAGCATATTTTTACAGTCGTTTATCTTAGACGGATTTGGATATACATTTGGATTTATTGTTTGGCCTTGTATGATACCACTTTCCTTTTTAAAATTGAAGCTCAACTGATGAAGTCTAATGCCATTATAACTTTGACATTATGTTTGTAATATCTGCAAACTCGCAAGCTTGAGACTCTGAAATCTTGACTTAGAATAGAGAAACAATACTATGGACACACACACACACACACACACACACACGTATATAAATATGAAATTCATAAACCTGACATACTATCCGACATTACACTAGTAATTTTGTTTGACGTCCCACTCAAGAATATTTCACTCATATGGAGACGTCACCAATTTTGTTATGATCTACTTAATAGTACTTATTCACATGTTAAACACGTTCAAACATAATTTCATTTTAATTAATATAATTTAATTTTAAAAAAAATCCATGAATGCATAAATTGGAAAATTGCTTCAAATTAGAATCTATATAAAATCTTGAAAACAAGAAGTACAATAACACAATAGCAACAACAAAATAGATGATGATGATGTTGATGATAATGATGTAATGATGATGATGCTGATGAGGAGGAGGAGGAGGATTATGTATCGATAAATATGGTTATTATCGTTAAAATGGTACATTAAGATAAGCACATTATCACTATGATCTACTTTCATTATGTTATATTGACAAATGTGAAATATGCAAATGAAAAAGAAATATTTTAAAATTTCAAATCCTTGCATGTTGGGGGTCATTGAAAATCATGACAATAACATGTGAAACTATACAAACAGGTAGAAAAAAAGATGTCGAAAAACGAAAACCCGAAAACTGACTAAATGTTATAAGGTTGCAAAAATGAGAGGCTGAAACAGATGCTCTAGACAATCGTTTATGTCAATTACACTTCATCAGCTGAGCTCAAATTTATAATAGATGTAGAGTTCCGGAAGACCAAAATGTATTCCGAAATCCGTCTAAGGGTAACCACTGTAAACGGATGATCGTTGATTTGCGGAGTATAGACTAGTATTACTTTAGTATTGGTATCGAAGTGAGAGATAAGTTATAAAGCTTACATTCAACAAACAATAAAGTACGACAGTTTATTTTGTTTTCAGTTTTTTTGGCATACTGTGCAGTTTTTACAGTTAGCCAGTTTTTTATGTTGTTGTATTACAGAATGTAGATGTCATATGTATTATATACATAATACCAAAGTTATAATGCTCAAGACGATATCGTGTCTGTCAATTAGACTTCATCAGTTGAGCTCCAATTTGAAAAGTATGTGTTTTTTCTAAAGATAAAGTGGTATCATACAAGGCCCAATAATATCTCTAAAAGTATAGCCGAAATCCATCTAAGAGTATGTTAAAAAAATCTTAGCTTTAAAAAAATTTAAATGGTGTTTACAGTGCCAAATATTACTTTAGTATAAGATGAACGGCTAGTACCGAAATACCAGGTACTAGGTTTATGTATACCCTCGGGGACTCAAACGGTCCACCAGCAGTGGCAACGACCTAGTGGTTATAAATATTATAGTTATAATGCTCAAGACGACAGTCACTAAAACAGGAATTGGTTGCACAAATACCATTCCAATTATTAGATCTAGTTGTTCAGAATCATTTTGACAACAGTTGAAAAGTTTGATTTATATCCGAACATTTAATCCATGGTAAAAATGACAGGAATTTATTCTTACTTAATCTTACTATTATTTTGTTTGTAGAATTGGTTTAAAAGAGAAAGAGCAAAGTGCCTACGTCGAAAGGAGATAATTCCACGTGGCGACACAGCACACTTACTACATAGATACGAAATGGCTGACAATAGTTACCCATATAAACAGATGTTCTCACATAATGCCTTACCTATTGATTCAACAGTAATGACAAATGTACCCGACATAATTCCGGAATTTGCTGAAATTTCTTTCCCACATACAATGATTCCTGAGGACAAATTACGTTCAAATTGCAATCAAGAAGAACAGAAGTGTCAAAACAGTGCACCCATTCAGGATTCAAAAAGTGAATCGAAATTGACCAGTTTCAACAAAGCTATTCTGGTACCAGTATCACGTGATCAACAATTGCAGGATTACACACCGACCGACATTGCCCGGGAACATAATCACGTTACTCCGGTGACAAACTATCCCCGCACATCATCTAAACGTGAAGGTGAGCCATCAACAGTGTTTGATCCTTGGAGAAACGTGAATGACTTCCAGCAACACATGATTCCAAGAATGGATGGGCATGGAGAACATTTGTTAGCTAGCAATCATCCTTATTTTCTAACATGGAGTGATATGGTACATAATGTATATAGATATCCACAATACTGGCCACAACCACCCAGTCACTACAGCTCGAGTTCTTCTGCTCATGTGCTTGAACCCGTACCACAATACCTCAAACCCGGAATGCCGTCATTCGTTAGTGCATCTGGTGTCAACAGATTCAAACAGTTTGTGAATCCTTTTGCATCAGCAGATTTCAGCCAATCAGCTTTCACTCCGGTCTCAACTGATGACCCTACAGGTTACAACCCCAGTCTTAAGGAGGACTTTGTGTCACATGGTGTTTGCAATGACTTTCCAATGTCGGAATCATTTCCAGGAAACATTAGTCCAATCTTAAATGATTCAAGCCAGGGTACTGGAGGTACCGTAGAAAATATACCGTCACCAACAATTTTGTACAATAATGGCACCGAAGTATATAGCATTCCACAAATAAGTGACTGTGATAAATTCACGTGCGACATCATGGATCCGATTAATTCCGCTCAAAATCGTTCGGGTGAATGTGGTTATTAGAAACGTGAACTCATTTTACTCATTTTATGCAACAACGACATTTATGCATTTGTGTTAGTGCGGTATCGTGCGTGATGTTTATCTATACTCATTTAAGCGACATTATTTATGACATGTGTTATGTAGTTATCTTTTACAATTTAGTTACTATTTATTCAAACGTTTATTCGTTATTATATGAATTATATTTAAGCCTACTTGCATGTACTAATTTTAGAGATATCTCCTTTCTAAATCGTACGTGTGTACTATTTTAACGACACTAACTTGTGCTATTACGTAAGTGGTATTTTAGCTTTGTTATGATTTTCTATAAATGAGTTCGTCAGTTCATGACTGTGCTAAATAGATTATTGCCTGCTATTGCGCTATATTTCAAGTACGCTGAAATAACTTGATATGATTTTCAAGTCACTAATGTCTCAAAATTTACATTTTTAGCATATAAATTCATCCATTTAGATTTTTATTTTGACAAAACCACAACTCGAATTTTAAACTAAACATTACAAATTGGTTTCAAAGACGAAATGCTCACCGATCAGTAGAATCGTACAAAATTTCTGATTTTGAACTGGATAATGTAAATTTTGATAGTTTCGTATATTCTTGTATATATTTTAACAGTTTATCTATGCGTTTATTCCGTTATTACGTATATGTTCGATCCTAGCTGCACAGTAAAAAAACAGTATATGATACGACTAAGAATTATTGTCAAATTATGAATTCTTGTCTTATGTAAGGACATACTTATGTATAACATATGGGAACTGCTAATACTCAAAACATGTATGTAAGATCAGATGACATTTTGTATATACATGTATTAGTTGCTGTACATGAACGTTTATTGTGTTGGGACAGTTTCAATGCTGATAAAAGATCTATGACTTGTTAGCTGGTAATACAATATTTTACCCAGTTTCATTATTCAGAACGCACATGTTATGTATATAAGTAATTAAAGTTATGAATAAGTAATTATATGATGTTGTTATTGTTGTTAAGTGCACTTTGGTGGCATGTGTCACGTGTTTCCTCACGTGCTTGAACTAAGTTGCATTGAAATCCTTTGTGATATTTGTGTCAAATATATATATATATATATATTTATATACACACACGAATGTCTATTGACAAATGCTCAAATGTTAATCGTTGACGACTTTTAATATAAAGCATAAAACTCGGACACCAAAGTATAGATCTTTAGAATGTCCAAGATATAGATACAAATCTGGTAAAAATGGTCAAACACGGACCTCTGGAAATCAAGAGGTGGGATCAGGTGATATGCAGGATCATGAATATATATATATATCCACTCAGCATTTTGTTTTAGTTATACGAGGAAGACCAATATATATATATTTATGGGGAGAAAGCATGCTTGCAACGGGGAAGATATGGTGGGGAGAAAACATGCTTGCAATGTACCTTAAAAATAAAACCCCATATAAGCAAAGATACATAGCAGGATCCAGCAAATGTTCTACCAAACCTTTATCTTTACTCCTTACCAAGGTATTAACAGCCGTTAAGGAGAAACGTCAACAATACCGTACAGTTGCTTATTCCAGAAGCGGTGTAAATCAGATGTGGATACTAAAAAAATTCTAAACAGATTTTAGAAAATTTGAAGGCACACAATTTTCTCGAATTCACAGTATCAAAACTTATGACTTCTCTACTCTTTACACAACTATTCCACATAAACAATTAAAAGAAAGACTGTTTTTTCACTAAAGGTGGTACCCGAAAATTTAAATATCTAGTGATTGGCTATCAGGATACTTATTTTGTCAAACACCACTCTGATTCTACACATAAATACACTGAAGTTGATATTAAAATATGCTGGAAACTAGAAATTAAAGATACAACAGAATCAAGCACACACGCTTCATACATTTTACTTAATATAGACACAGACGGGAAATTAGCAACAAAGCTATACGACAAACGCGACGATTTCGGCTTTCCCATCGTAAATGTTCCACATTTAAGTAGTAATATCCCTCAGTCACCCGGATATGGAGTTTATATTTCACAAACAATCCGATATGCCAGGGCGTGTACAACATATGAAGATGTCATATACAGAGGTAAACTACTCAATTATTGACATAGGGATATCAAAAACCGCGTTTAATGTCAACGTTCCGCAAATTTTACGGTATAATAATCTTGTTTGTGATTACTCTGTTTCACCAAATGAAATGTTGAGTTGTCCTTTCGTAAGTTGTTGAGACGTCTGTTCCAATTGTGACGAGGATACACTCCTCACGTATTTCATTGGGCATTGATTGTGGACTCACGGCGGGTGTGACCAGTCGACGGGGAATGCTTGTTCCTCCATGGCACCTGATCCCACCTCTTGGTTTCCAGAGGTCCGTGTCAATTTTAACTATTTGTATCTAAGTCCTGGACATTCTATTGATTTATACTTTGGTATCTGAGATTTTTATATTGTTAATCAATTCAGAAGTGCAAACCTGCAGCTAGAAGTTATTGAATTATGCTGAAGGATATATTATACTAATTTTCTGAATCATGTACTGTGTATTATTCTACCCCTTTCTTAGCCGGCCATTTTCTTTATTCATATGATGCAGACTTCATTCATAATTCATTGAATAAAAAATAGCTGTGGGCTCAAATTTAACATTTAGATATATCGGCGACGTTTAGTAAATCTATAACGACAACATTGATACGTGTCACAAAGAAAAAAAAGACATCACAGAATCTGAAGCCTCCGCTTCGTACTCTTTACTTACTATAGACACAAGCGGGAAATTAATGCACCCGATCCCACCTGTATTTTCAGAGGTCCGTGTTTGTCAAATTGTTACCTGATTTGTATATTTTATCAACATTTTTTTATTATGTGATAGTAAGACAGTTCAACGAGAGAATCTTTTTCAAGTTTGATATCGTGGTTGAATTAATGCCAATTTTTTAGTTTTACATGTATTCACTTCGATATTAACACAAATACACTGTATACAGTATTAAATACCAAAATTTTGCTAAAACACTCTACCGCTCTAGCATTGTCCTTTTTCGAAACCGGACTATATATATAACCTAGTAGGGTCTATAATGTATGTGTTATTTAGATTCACATAGTGCACTAAACATAACGAACTAAACAAACGCGGTTTATAATAAATCAGTACAACTTACTGGAACAAATATTTGCATATTAGATACCATGACCAAGCGCAGTCATATATACACGTTGAAATTTATTACCCTACATCGTGCATACGATAAAGTCGTCTGGAACAAAATATGTATTGCTGAGTAACCGTGTGGATAAATTTGTTGAAATACCTTTCCTTAAAATGAAAAAGAGGATTTGGATTTGGAAAGGATTTAAAAAGAAGATATGCATCCATAATTTTGATTGATCAGGTAAAACATATGGTAAATGAGAAATATGTTGTCTTTCTTGAGAATCTATTATTTTAAATGTTTGTTGTCTTTCATGGGTATAGAGATATGAATGCCAAAGAAACATGGTAACATATAAGTTGGCAAAAAAATGGTGTGTGGTACAAATCATGTCCTAGAATAGCAATTGGTAACAACCGCTAATCATGAAATCAAACGGAATCCTCCGGATCCGTTTTGTACTCGGCACATAAAACTTGTTACTGGGATATAATTTACAAACATTGACACAAAAATATCGAAAACGGAAATCTAAAATATGATAAGGCAACTCAGCATTTCACCTAGTGAAACAGAGTAATCGCAAACGAAATTTCTGGGCTGTATATAAAACAGTAAAAACTACTAGTCAGACTTTGATGCTTAGAGTGAGTTTCGTTAAAAAAAATACGAAGGACCGTTATGTCAATAAATTTGCCAAAATCTTATCCAGTCCACAGGACCTAATGTATCGGAAATACAAATACGACACGGTTTCTACGACAGAACGCTATGCAACATAATTGCTACATAATGGTTACTTACTTCTGTTGTACCGAAAACCGTATTGAATATCAATTTGCACATGTCTTGTAACTTGGCATATGTGTGATAATGACAATATACAAGATAACTCGGTACTTAATGTCATTTGTAGATCCATGCACATCATATCACTAACCAGACGCACATATGAAAATAATTGTGTGTATTTCTTATTAATTAGAACTGTCCGAATAGCAAAAACAAAACACAGGCATATATACTGCGTAAATATCGTTCCTGTACTGTAGCAATAGAATGCTATCGTTCGAAAGATCGAATTTGAGGTTATCGTACGATAATTGTACGAAAATTGTTTTAGCGATCGACAATTTTCTTTTCTTTTCATTTATTTTTTTATCTTTATTGTTGATTTTACTCAACACCGGGGGTTTTTCATTTATGTGGATATCTAACCAGCTTTACGTGAGGTGCCATTTTGACCAGACATTAATGCAGTGAGGGTTCTCTTACGTGCCAATCCTTCTATGATACGATATCTCACTTTTAAGTGTCATCCAAAAGACACGTGGCTTTCACTTCGTATGTGGAGCACTTGACGAAGGAACAGTCACTGCTATTTTTAAAGTCTTAGGTATGATCCAGTACCGGGAATCGCACCTTCCGTTTGCAAGTCGAAGGCTCTAATATTAGACCAACACAAGTGGTATCTTGTCATTTATAAGGAACTCTTTTCAGTTTTTCGTCGGTCGAGTCAAACTGTTTATTCTAACTTAAACTTAAACTGTTTCGGTTATTCTTTAATGAGTGGAACATAAGTGACCTTTCGCAAATGACCCGAGCACCTTTCGGTAGACCTTTCCATTATGACGTTACAATTAAATGGTCCATCAACCAGTCGTGTGATTATGGCGTCACAATCGAATGACGTCAAACAGTCACATTTAGCAAAAAGAAACAAAAACAAATACATGTATTCAAAGTGGCAAGACAGCATGGCCGCGTCTTAAATGAGGAGACAATTGGAACAATATTTAATAATATATAATTTTTGTAAAGAAACTCTTATTTAGTTGTTTTGTGATGAGATTTCAATACTTCTCGGGTAAGAATCCAGGTTTTACGAAAGATCCCAAGTCATAGACTTGGTCTTAAGATCACAATTACGACTATTGACATTTGACAAAGAAGTAGGACTTGTGACTTAGGCACTCAAGAGAGTGCGTAGACCTAAGTTGATAAAACGGACCCGTCTTAAGATCATCTGACTTAAAACTTACGACTTCTTAATAAAAGAGGGCCTCCCATAGAACAGACGATTTGGACATAATATTCTTTTTATTATGTTTTTATATATTCACGGAATATTACGGACATCTGGGACTTCCAAATTAATAAATGTATAATTCATATTTTAATTATTCGTTATCATTCTTCAGGATAAATGTATTCACAGAATTGTTTAAAAACATTTACGTCTTGCATAACTTAACATTACTTTAAAACACTGCATACTAACTGATATTTAGTTAACGTAACAAGCTTACGGACATTTAATACCTAATGGTTCGTGATGGCAAGTGAACTCATAATAATATTATTCTTTATGTTGCGTTGTCGACTTTTTCATACAACGTGATACAATCACAGCTGCTAGCAGCGTGTATAATATTACTGTGAACTGTATTGCTGCAACATATTTTCTGGTTTATTTTACAAAGTAGGGCGACTGCAACAAAATTGTCATTTTTCATTGTGAGTATACATTTAATTCTAGTTTATCTTTATTTTTATTGTACAATAGACGTAATGCTCTTTCAAAAGATCTTTTAAATGCAAACGAGTATTTGTATTTAGTTCCGGACATCATATCATTTCTTTTATCATTATTTTTAATTTTTCAAATTTTATTATCCTCAGCAACAGTAGGATGAATAGATAGGAGGAACTCTATCCAATTTTTACCATCCAACAGATGGCTATTTGCTTAAATACTGCATTGTATGTCACTGACTTTTATACATTATTCTAAAGTATAAAACTTTGTTTATGGTTCAATTATATCATGATGCTAAATATTGTTTTCTGTTTCAAAGACTTTAAATAGAATCTTTGAAAAATGTTTAGGAAAAATTATAACCTCAATGAACTTCAAACGATTTCATTATTCTAATTTTGACCAAGTGAATGAAACCGCTGTAAACAGATGTTTTTAATCTATTTGAAAATATGAATACTTAAAGCATACATTTTATACGAGGACGGCGAAAGTTACATTTCGTTGTCAAACACATGTATGTACACTTTGATATGATTTTGTATTTATGAGAAACTAATATTTTTGTATTGATTCATTGAGAAAAAGGTCACCAAAACGGTTCGCAGATGAAAGTATTATTATTATATGTGCTGAAACAACCATATTGATATGTTAAAATAACTGTTTCGACTTTAGAAAGACTATAAGCTTATCACACACACACACACACACACACACACACACACACACACACACACACACACAAACACACATACGCACACACACAGATATTTTAAATTTAAATTTTCCCTACAGCTCTCACGAAAATGGTATTTCCAAAAAGATGTTATCTAAGTGTGTTACCAGCAGGTGTGTTCTGTTGTAAATGTTATACTAAGTAAATGTTATACTATGTAAATGATGTACTAGTATAGGAATTTGTTACAAGTGTTCGCTGCTTATCTTCCTCCTTTATTATAATAATTGGTTGTTGGAGGCATACTCAGAATTGGCGACTATATCTACATCATGGAATATATCAATTGTAATAAGTCCTTGATCTTTATTTAATACGTTCTTAGCCAAAATAGTTTACAAATGCAACCATATAGGAACTTATTCAATTTCAGTAAAGTTTAAATGAAGGAAATCCATAAAATTTCAATAATATTTAAATTTGAAAATGCATTTTGTGTCGTAAACCTACATATATAGCTAGCCACCTTTTATATTAACGACGACGAGCAGTTTCAACTAATCATTAGACCTCTCTCTCTCTCTCTCTCTCTCTCTCTCTCTCTCTCTCTCTCTCTCTCCAGAAAAGGACAGTTTTGATGACTTATTGCAGACGCTACCTGAAGTCCAAGTAGTGTGCTTATTTACAGTAGAGATCTTGTAATCGTATAGAACACCACTGTAAAACAAAACAACGAAAAAATAATAACTCCATTGACAATTTCACATATACAAGATCAAATACAGATATGACCTAATCATTTGATGTATATTCATGCTGACAGAAAAATAATGTCATTAGTTTTTAATATGACTTTAACATTCGGTTATATTTTGCTGTAACTTTTTCTGTCTGATTTTTTTCTTCACTTGATTAGCAGCTGACAGGATAAATTTGATTTTATAAACAAATTTCGGAATCATATGTTATGAATTATGAATTTAATATATATTGCAAAAAACAACAACTGCTATTTCTACCGTTACAACAACAACAACAACAACAACAACTACTACTACTACTACTACTACTACTACTACTACTACTACTACTACTACTACTACTGCTGCTGCTGCTGCTGCTGCTGCTGCAACTACTGCTACTGCTAATACTTTTACTACTACAACTGGTGTCGCTACTACTGGTACTTGTATTTCCTACTTTTGCCACCAACGAGAACTGCTAGCGCTTTTTATAATTTATCAATTTTGATAAGAACAAATAAACATATATAAAATGCCAATTAACATTTCATAATATTGAAATGTTCTGTCAATTACATTGAATTGATAAAATAAAAACGTAAAATATTTTATTCTTCAACTGTAAATTGGTTTAGATATTTTTGTATTAAACTATTTCAATAACATTTTATATTTAAACCGAATCGATAGATGTGAGTGACCGCTTTTGAAAAGAGACAATGCCATTTTAAAACATTTAAAATGCAAACAACTTTTTAATATATTCCCCAATATAGTATTCTTTTCTATACATAAAATATAGTAATCGACAATGTAAACAAAACAAACATTCTCCAGATTTAGACCTTGTCATTCACCCTAATCTTTAACATATGTCGACAGAGCAGAATAACAACTTTTCTATCTAAAACCAGAAATCAAACACGCCACATTAGCAAATGAAACATTCAGTTTAAGGAAAGTGTAAGGTAGGGTTTATATATTTTTTTATCGCAGCACTTGTATTGCCCAACGTTTTTGAGATAAAAATAAGCACAAACACTTCAAAACCGTTGTCTTGATCATAAATGGCCTTAAACTATCAGCAGGTAAATATTGACCTACTTAAGATATTGTAATTGATAATAGGTCAGTTTCCTGTGAATAAAAATTAAAAGAAACTGCACACAGGAGCGTCACGTTTTAAACGATTCACATGCAGTGAGATCACTGGTTAAGTAATGATGAAAGGAAATTGATGAAAGTCGTAGCATTTATAATTGTATTACGGAAATAATTGAGAGCCTGGCTTTATTTTACTAGGTCACAAGCAAATAAAACGGTGCACTAAATGAGCGGGACACTGCAAGAAAAATGACGTGTAAGCAGAAACTACTCTCATTTTTTAAAGATATCTGGACTTTAAAAGGAATATTTATAACGGTTCTAGCTGTGCTGGTTCCTCTGCGTTTGGCTCTACAAACAGATTCGAAGGTGAGTAAATTATTCCAAATACGAACTTATGAATACTTTAAAATATGTAAAATTGAAACCCGATTTAAATTTCTAAAGTCATGAATTCCAGCCATAGTGAAAAAAAAAATGGTTGACGAAAGGTTTTATTCTGAACATACTATGGCAATTGATGACCGTAAATTTATAAATTTGAAAAATATATGGAATGTGGAATTACATTTACATGTTTGTTTGTTTTTTGTTATTACTATTACTATCATTATTATTATTATTATTATTATTATTATTATTATTATTATTATTATTATATATTGTTATTATTATTTACGCCACAGTCAACAATTTTTCAGTCATAAGGTGGTGGCCAGTTTTAATGGTCGAAGAGAGATTAAATGTACCCGGGAAGTGACCACCGGCTATCTGCAGATAACTTGGCAAACCTTGCAAACTCAGTTTAGGTATCAGCGGGACATGACCCGCGCTGACTAGAGTTGAGAGACTTCATGGTTTAAAGGACGATACTCTAACCAGTCGGTCGCGGAGACCTCCCATGTGCATAGTGCACTTACCACTCAGCATTTGACAAACCCGAGGGACCTTTATGCATTTTTGCATTTATAGAACTATTCGACTTGACCATTTTACACGGGAGAAGGTAATTATATGTGTAGGATTTCTCAAGTATTTCATAACATACATTTTAATTATGTATATATACAGGATTTTAATTATCACCTTTGTGTTTCGTCTTCTAGGAATCAAGATGTGGCTATACCCTTGTTGTCATGGCGATACTATGGCTTACAGAGGCATTGCCAATTCCTATTACAGCCTTGATACCCATATTTCTTTTGCCTATTCTTGGTGTATCTACTGCTAAGGAAGTCAGCGGTAGTTACGTAACGGTAATTGAAATCTCCTTCACAAAACACAACAACCCAATCATTCATCCACACATACATAGGTTCATCCATCCATCCATACATTCATTCATAAATATATATATATATATATATATACATGTATATATATATATATATATATATATATATATATATATATATATATATATATATATATATATATATATATATATATATATATATATATAAACATACGTCTGGAAAAGTATGTAACAGAGTAAAATGTAATGAAAAAAGGATGTTGATTAGAAACCATTTATCAGAATAATTCAGAATGTACATTTACACAGTTAATTGAAACACTCACTCACAAAAATATCGTTATTCAAATGACACGCCCACTATTTGTAGGATACATCAATGTTGTTTACGGGAGGACTAATAGTAGCTGTAGCAGTGGAGGAGTGGGGACTGCACAAAAGAATAGCTCTATCTATTCTGAAAATCGTCGGAGCTCAGCCGAACTTGTAAGTGTAACCGTAAAATGAAAAAAAAAACATACATAGGAGCCATTCGCAAAAAATTATCGTTTTCTATAATTTTGTAATTTAACTCCACCTTTAACAGTCCAAGATATATAAGAAAAGGAAATTTAACTATTCGCTTAATGGCCTTTCAGAAAATTTAAACGAAATGAGAGTCCAACGCACGAATTCCTATTTACTTATATTGAACCCTGTTACAGGGAAATCCCGCTTTATTTGAAATTATTTTGATTCCACGGTCAAACTTCTTTATCACCCTTAAAAACCGCTTATCTTGAAATTCCTGTTTATTTGAAAGAAATTTCATTCCCTTTCGATTTCAATATATCAGTGTTCGACTGTAATTGGTAATATTATGTGTGTATGCTGAAGAGGTCACTATCATCGTTGATAGAAACTACATTTATAATTTTAAATCACCATTATCAGACTTTAAGCCATAGAAGATAAACTCAAGTTGGCCGTGCTAAGTAGAGGAAACCTTTCAGAGTGTGATTTTTTCTCTTTTAAGTCAAATCTGCCCCACATTTTCAATTGACTGGCATCATTGTACTGGTATGCATAAAGGTTTATCTTAAATAAATACTTGTGTGTAAACTTAAGAGCATCAGACAAGGTTACAACATTTTTATATTTCCTCTTAAGACCTACTTAAGAAGATGTTTACTAAGTTTACACTTGAAAGAAAAAAACTCAAATAGGACTCACTTGTAAGTTAGATAAACATTAGAATTATACAGCTATATAAAGAATCATGTTGTTCTCAACAGTCTTGTTGACAGAAGCGACCGTCTTTAGCATTGCTGTGCCCTTTCTGCAAAATAAAAAAACTATGTTTCTGATATTTTCTACAGTTCATTCGCTTTTTGTGATATTTTTATTAGGTCATTAAGTATTGAATGTTTTATTTTGACAATATCAGATTGATGCTTGGGTTGATGATTCCTACATGGTTTTTGTCCATGTGGATCAGCAATACTGCTGCAGCATCCATGATGATACCGATCGTGTCTGCCGTAACGTCACAAATGGAAGATGTAAACAATAAGCATGGTGGGTAATTTTCATCGGTATTTCATTTTGGATAAAATTAAATATCAAACAAATGTTTAGCAATTTGGTATTTCATGTATGCAATCGTTTTACAAAATTATTGATTTAGAAATGTCATGTATATGGTATATTTGTAATTTTTAAGTGATCCTTTGTCCTTTTTGTCAAAATTATCTACCTCTTATTATTCCAGTCATCTACAATACATATAAAAAACATATACATAAATTGTACATGTATAATGTTAATCGACGGAAACTACGTTTTATATTACAGTGTACGGCGTTTGAAGTTATATGACAAATAGTTGTCAGAGTTCAGATACATTGAATTTAGGTCGTGCACTGTGTCTCAAATTCTGACAACTATTTTGGCATATTTCTAACATACAAGGGCACATACTACTTTTATCTTTATACTGATTGTATGACATTATCTAACGACGGTGTTCGAAGTGGTTTCCCTGGCGATGACACGCCCTCTGACGACAAGCGAGCTACACTTACAGGCGTCGACATATTGCCACGACTACGTTAACAATGTTGTATGATAACCCTCTATGTTTCGGAACTTTGCATCAATTTTAAATTCGAACGGAAGTAATGAAATCTTTTTGGTGGAAACAATCGTCTTGGGCCTTTATAATTTTTTGCAAATCTGTAATATTGGTATTATGTTTATACTATTTACATGGTTTTATGTTTATGTTATTTATATGCGGAAAAAAACATAACACAAATATGTAGCGGCATTCTAACAGAAAGCCTAAGGAAAGGACATATATATGATATTTAAAATCTCGAACAAAAATATATCTATTGACAAGGTGAATAATATAATGACGGCACGATATATATTTATCTCGTGGGGAGGAGAAAGTAGTCGATGTGATTATTAAATTATGAAAAAGGAATATGGGAGATATAGAGAGATTAAACAACAAGTGATTTTTGATTAACTTGTTTATCGAACTCGAGTTAGTTACTTTTCAAAAAACTGAAAAGACACAAGGTTTACCGAGAGTCTTTACAAATTTTGAAAATTAACTTACGAGAGTTAGATAAACATGATAATCAACGTACACGAGTGGTTGAATCTGTTTCTACCATAACTGAAAAGCGCTGATTGGTAGTATGGATTATTAGCCTACATCACGTCTAGAAACTATCGGGTTTGGACTCTCATGATCGCATCAAACTTTTACGTCACTTCAATGTCTTCTTCATTCATCTGAAGGTTGGCGATGACGTCATTTAGCCTGTTGGTTATTTGTAAATGTTAACTAACTGCAGCTTTGTTTATACCACCGCTTGAGAGTGGTATAACAACACAAGTTATGGTAGAAAAATATTTACATAATTTTAGCACACTTGTTATTTGGACAGTAACAAGTCAATCTACTACCGGAAAATATTTTCCACAACAATCCTTGCTGAATATTTCGAATACTATTTTGCAAATCGCTTACGAAATATTTCTTAACGTTTCAGAAGATAACGAGGGCAACGAGAAATTGTATAAATACAACGATGACGTCATCAACAATCAATATGAAAAGAATATAGAACTAATTTCATTGAACCAGGCAAACAAGAAGGACAGCTATAGAAAGGAAGATACGAGTCTTCCATTGTATCCTGTTGATGCTTTAGGCAACCAGATCGTTGCTCCACGTGAAATCCCAGACTCATTCTCGTCGGATGTACCAGAAACAATTATCAATAACCCGTATGTATTTAAATGAGTTGTGATTTATTGCAATCATTGAATTATGTCATTGTAGTTCAGAATGTTTCATCAGCAAAAGTAGTTACGACACAACTCACGTCATCGATGGATAGCAGTTTAAATTCTAAATTCTCTGAAATCTAAGATAACCATTTTTTTTTACAGTGGTTCCACTTATACGAATTTTGGTATACATTTAGATTTATTATTTGACTATGTATGATACCACTTTACCTTTAGAAAAACCTTTTTTAAAATTGAAGCTCAACTGATGAAGTCTAACTGATAGAAACGATTGTCTTGGGCAATGTTTTGACTTTTCTTTTATGCGTTGGATATTTTAAAGAATAATCTAACATATAAAATTTTGTGATTTCTATCAGAAAAAAATTAAGTAATATGGATTCTTCTATTGATAAACGTGGGGATAGGGGATTTGTTCGCCAGGTGAGATCAGGTGCCATAGTTTTGCTCTATCGTTTTATTGATGTTTAACGCCATATCTAACTATTTTTTAGTCACATGTTGCCAGCTAGGTTTATTGGTGGAAGAGAAAACCTTGTAACAATGTACCCGGAAAGAATCAACCGGCCTTCTCCAAGTAAACATTCAATCTTTCCCACAAAATTAGCTTAGGCTTAAGCGGGACTCAAACCCACTCTGATCAGAAGTGGGATACCTCATGGTTTCAAGCGCTATGCACTAACTACTCGACCACAGAGGTCGTCAGGTGATCAGATCAGAAATTCAATATTAAAAGATGAACAACAAAGAGGGTTTAACTATGATCTTGTAAAATCAGAACAAAGAGAGTTAATTATTTTTATCCCTTTAATACATAGTAGTCGACCTATAAATTAGTTAAACCAAACTTTGGGTTTACGCCAAAATGTAAATTTTGAACTTACTCTCTGATATTTGTGAAATGTCATATTTAACGTCATCATTGGATAGTCATGATATTGTCACAACATGATATTAGCTGACCTCTTCAATAGGTATGGGTTCGAGGTTTAAAAACTTGTAGGAATATAAATTCGGGCTATACTGATTGACAGAAATGTTGTCTTGAAAATTAATTTTGATATTTTGTTGCAAACCTATAATTTGAGTATTATGTATATGTTTGTATAGCCCTTTTCATTATTTTATAGAATAAAGAAACAGAAAACAGAGTCTCAAAAGCACCATTCTAACTTATCAAAGGCTTTGGCCTTAAGCATTGCATACGCAGCAAACACAGGAGGTATTGCAACCTTGACCGGAAGTCCACCTAACCTCGTATTAAAAGGCCAAGCTGATGCGTAAGTAATTTCACTTGTATTGAGGTTAAATATAACATTCTAAATCCATTGCGTCAATAGGCGGGCACTAACAAAACGGACTGATTTTGTCGTATGAGATATATATTATAAGGCAATATTAAGTATGCTTAATAACATCTGCTTCTAAAATAGATAATTCAATATGACAAATGATAGAAATTGTGTGTGTGTTTTAGAGATAGAGAGATAGAGAGAGCTCTGTTGGAATGTAAGTGGAATGTAATTAACAAGATTCTCTTCACAAATTGTTGTGAAGGTATTTATCGAATGTTTATTTCATATATTTCACGAAATTAAAGAGATATAAAGATAGATTTGTTGTTAGGAAAATTGAAAATTTGAGCTCAAGATAATTTTTGAAAGTTTTACATATTTTCAGAATATTTGAGCGGAAAGGTATAGAATTTGATGGTGTAGCACGATCATCTGGTATAACGTTCAGCACCTGGCTTGGGTTTGCACTACCCATATCACTACTGGTTATGATTCTTGGGTGGCTATGGTTACAACTCTTTGTTCTTCGTTGTAAGTAAGTACACATCTGTCTTTGATGTCACAAATATCTAAAGTAAAAAATACATCATTTACACTTGGAAAACATATTGACATATGTAAATCTACCGCTGACACAGTTTAATCTGTTGTTGATATGTAAAAGTTTTCTTTCAGGTAAGTTTAAGGACCCTTTTTATATTTATTAGCCTGTCGATCAATATTTCGATCGAAATCGTTATATATATTTATAAAAAAAATTTATATCACTTATAACGTATATATATATATATATATATATATATATATATATATATATATATATATATATATATATATATATATATATATATATATATATATATATATATATATATATACGTTATAAGTGATATAAAAATTTTGCATCAATTTTCTAAAATGATAAAGTATTGTTGTCCCTGAGGATACTTGTAGTACATCTTCATGAATGTCAGACAAAAAAAGTGACATAGTGGCAGACACGTCGCCCACTATAAAAAGGTGTCAAACTGCCATACCTCAGCACACGGGTATGTCAGCTACCGCAGGTGTCCCTCGCGTGGTCCTACAGGACATAATTTACTCAAGTCACATCGTTAGTGATGACGATAGATTATGGTATGGTATTGCCGATAGGTTCATTCCAATTAAACATTGTCAAGTGAACGTGGTTGATGTAATGAAGACTACAGATTTACCTCCACTGACAGCATAATTTCTAAATGGGGGAGCAACATTTGCAAAACTTGTCATATACTCATTACTGACAATTCATTTACATCCAACCTAACAAAACGTTCATTTTCAACTCACAGCTTCGAGAACCTTTCGTGTAAATCTACCAACTTAGTATACGTTATTGAAGGTTCTCTTTGTGGGCTATTATATGTGGGAGAAACCAAGGGAAAGTTGAGTAGTAGAATGTCCGGACATCGATTCCAGAGTAATCATGGCGGTAACCAGTTACTATACAGACATTTTAATCTGCCTGATCATTCTATCCATTCCCTTAGAGTCCGTATTTTAGAAAAGATATATCATCCCACAAACAACCCCATTTTAAGCACCGCTTATCGACGAAAACGGGAAGAACATTGGATTCGACAGCTGGGAACTGCTGCACCATATGGATGCAATGGTCATGTCGATAGCGTAGGAAATCTTACCTGTCCTGGATGCCAATCAGTAAATGTTTTAAACCTATTTGACCGAACCAGTAGGAGACATTGTAGCCATGGCTCAAGAAAATATAACAAGCCCGAGATTCACAATGTCATATTCGATGGTCTTCTACCATTTGTCAATCGTCAATTTTGTCTGCATCATATTCGTACAAAACTGTACTCACTCCCTTTGAAAAAATTACATGACTTGTACAAATCTACGATGACAGTATGTTTTACTGATGCTGGTTCTCCAGAGTATCGACTTCATGGTATGATTTTGGACATTTCATACACCAGATTATTCAAAGCTGTCAGGACTAATGAACATAAAGAAACGAATAATCGCCCGTTCCTCAAGGTCAAATTTGCCAATAAGGGCATTGACGCTTTGAATATAAGCAATATTTTGAACCAAAAATCCGTCCAAAGTAAGATCCCTCCATACTTCCAATACAAAGATTCACCATGTATTTCCTATAGCTATACGCGTTCAGTTGCCTCTATGATCTTCAATTACGAAGAAAGTCTGCAGCAATTCAATTTATCCAGCCTTTCCCAGAACCTTCCACCTTGTACCTGTTCTACATCTGAATTCATGTACGCTCCATGTGGCCATGTTGTGACAGGTGATCTCAACATTGTGCGCAACAGGAAACTGAGAGATCTTTTATGCAAAGGCCCAAAATATAGGGAACCTGTCTCGTTTACATGGCGCCAAAACTTTGAAATTATTATGGATGCATGTGAAGAGTACGCCATACGCTGAGCTAAGAAAGAAGATGTCGAACTTGATACTCTTTCAGAGTGGATTACGTCGATCAGTAATGTTCTTAAACGAAGAATTCGACGACTTAAACAGTCTGTCAACACAAAACACAATTCAATTTTTCGTGACCCTGATTTTGTCAGAGAACTTTCCCGTCTCCATGAAGCTTTCCCATCTCCATGAAGCTTTTATCATCGTTCCTGCTGACAAAGCATCTAACAACATTTTATTTGTCTGCAGGCGATACTACTTCAGCATCCTACAAGAGGACCTTGGACTCAACACACTTCCTGGATACCCTACATACTCTCTAACCGATTTCTCTACCTCTGATATATTAGATAATCATAAATCCGTTCTCACTTCGTTTGGAATACCCACAAATGACACGGAACTTGAATTGCCATATATTTATTGGATTCCGAAGATGCACAAAAATCCCTATACACATCGATTCATTGCGGGGTCCACCAAGCCTTTATCTATTTTGCTCACCAAACGTCTTACAAATATTAAACAAGGTCTTTAGAAGTACTGTACAACGGCCTACACAAGAAGCGGAGTCAATCAGATATCGATCCTAAAAAATTCAAAAGAATTGTTGGAACATTTAAAATCTCCAAACTTCAAACATATTACAAGCATCAAGTCTTTTGATTTTTCCACACTTTACACAACAATTCCTCATCAAAAAATTAAAAAAACAGATTAACATCTATTACACAAAACTCTTTTGTATAAAAAAATGGAAATCGCAGATATAAATATTTAGAGTTAGGTCATGAAGAACCTTATTATGTGAAGGAACACTCTGATTCCAATAACAAGTACACTGAAGACGATATTATCAAGATGCGGGAGTTTCTTGTAGACAACATATTCGTGTTTTTTGCGGAAAAATTTTGCCAAAGATTGTCGGCATTCCAATGGGTACCAATCGTGCACCTCTCTTGACTGACATCTTTTTGTATTCATATAAAACGGAATTTATACAGTCTCTGCAGTTAGCAGTTAGCATCTCGGTTCAATTTTACTTACAGGTATATCGACGATGTTCTGTCCATATATAATTCAGAATTTCAGAATTACCTCGGCCAGATGTATCCTGTTGAGCTAGAGATCAATGAGACGACAGAGAGCAACACATGTGATTCTTACCTAGATTTACTCCTGTCGATTGGAAAGACGGTCAACTTCACACCTCCCTTTATGACAAACGCGACGATTTCAATTTCCATATCACGAGCTTCCTGTTTCTAAGTAGTAATATTCCATCTTCTCCTACCTATGGCGTTTTCATTTCACAACTTATACGTTATGCCAGGGCATCCTCTTCATATGAATGTTTTATTCTGAGAGCAAAACGACTAGCCAATAAACTACTTACACAAAGGTTACGTTATTGAAAGTTTGGACTCGTCGTTTAAGAAGTTTTATGGTCGATACGGGGATCTTGTTAAACATTATGAAGTCCCCCTCTCAGGGATGTCAGATAATATTCTGGAGCACGGCCACAGATAGTGACTCCCTTTCACCAATAGTGCTTTTCACCGAACTTTACCTTATCCCCAAACTTGACCTTTTCACCGAATTTGACTAGAAAGCTTTTCATGGAACGTTTGCGACGGGTGTGGCATGCCAGTAGAAGACGCTGACTCCTTCCGGACACCTGGTCCTATCCCGTTTGGGATTCGCAATTGTTCTTCATGTTGAGACAATTTACACATCTAATTCGTCGTGTTATAATGGACTTGAGTTTTGATTTTTGATTGTTACTTTTTCATTTTTACTTCGTTGTATCGTTGTTTAACGTCACATTCAAGAACTTTTCACTCATACGGAGACGTCATCAAATGCCTGTGAAGGGCTTCAAATTTTGGCTCGGCACTTCCGGCCATTAAGCAGTGAAAAATATTTTACGTGCGACACCTACTGTGACACGGGACCTCGGTTTTACTCTCTCATCCGATGGGACAGGAAAGGCCAGCCGCCTCCGCCAAGATTCCAACCTGCGACCCCCGGTTGCGGTGGAAAAGTTAGTTGATTATTGACATAAACATATTTAAATATTTAATTTCTATAACATTGTATTCACATTGGAGTTCAGCAGTTATTAGATGCATGTACAGTAAAACTTGTCTATAACGAACCCGGATCTAACGAATTCTTGCTTGTAACAGCTAGTTAATAATCCCCTGCAATTTCACATATACTTACTGTGTTAAATATTGTTAAATATTTGTGAGTTTCTCCCTAAATTGAAGGCCTTGTGATTGTAGTTACAATTATGAACCTTATTTTGTTACAATTATGTACCTTATTTTGTTTTCATCCAGGGATTCATGTGGTTGCTGTAAAAAGGGAACTTCTACACGTGCTAATATTATAAAGCAGATTATAGATAAAGAGTATCGAGCTATGGGTAAAATTACGTAAGTAAATATATGTAAATGTATAAACATACACTTTAATTGAATATTATAAACATTATACCAAAGTTATAATGCTCAAGACTTCATCAGTTGAGATACAATTTTAAATAGATTTCCTAAAGAGAAAGTGGTATCAGATAAGGCCAAATAATAAATCTAAACATATAGCCAAATCCGGTTAAGAGTAACCACTGCAAAATGATGGTTATTTAAGCTTTAGAAGAATTTATAATTTTAAATAGTGAACACACATATATATATATATATATATATATATATATATATATATATATATATATATATATATATATATATATATATATATATATATATATATATATATATATATATATATAGTGTGTGTGTGTGTGTGTGTGTGTGTTGATTACTGAGTACATTTGTACTTAAATCAATGAATAAGCAGTTGAATGCTAAACCAATATAAGAATTGAAGAGTTGTTCATTTTTTGGGATAAATTTGCAATCGGGGCTCTGATCGGTGGCTCGATACTGTTTTAATTTTTTCTACAAGGCATTGGTTTGTGCATTATATTGAATTGGAAATGTAATGATGTAATGTCAAATGAAAAATACCTGTACATGTTTTTAATGTATCTGCTTCATGTAAGTTTAATTAAACGAAATGTAGTGACAAGAAGCTAATGTTACATTTATTAAGATTTTTTCGTCTTGTAGATTCGCTGAATGCGTGATTATATTTATGTTTTCCTGGCTTGTCATACTGTGGATATTCCGGGAACCTCCTAATATTGGCGGATGGGGAAAACTTTTTCCAAAAGGGTAATGAAAACTCTATCACACTAAATTTGTCATTATGCAAAATTGTTTTTTTATGCTTCAACATTTAATTGCATTTTATATTTTAAATGTACATAAGATAGAAAATATCATATTTAGGTAGACCTAATGTAAATTTGTTTGTATTGCTAACGCCACAATTTTGAAAGGCCATTTCTACTGCATTTGGGAAAAGACGATTGTCTGACAAACTTTCCCACAAAACAGATAATATCAAGCTAGGCTCAAGCTGACAATTACAAGAGCTGAGAAGTGTTGTAATACTTTTTATCTGTAATGCCCTTACCACTCGAACACGATCTGTGAAAATTTATGGCATAAATTACTGAATAAATTAATTAATTTCGTCATAGGATTTTACGAATGAGTCAGTGATAAGCATACATACTTCACGACGTAATGAACGTTATATACACGTTCCATTTTGAAATGCTTGAATATTTGTTCTGCTCAACTTTATCATGGCATATATTATTTTCGACATATGTATAAATTGCGTTTTCATAAAGAAATGAATGGGTATTCAGGGTACGTGTTTACTGAAATTGTTTTAATCAATTTCCCATTTTTAGTATATAAATGGATGAAAATAACTATAATATGATATATTTCAGATATATCTCTGATTCAACTCCAGCAATATTTATAGCAGTTATGTTGTTCATTCTTCCGGCCAAGCTACCATCTGTATTTTGCTTTAGAAGAACAGGTACTTTACAGACATTTGTAATTTATATTGTATCGAAAAATGAAAACGGTGCACAGGTTTTATATAAATTATTTCCTTTGTTTTACGGTGCTGTATTCATGTATTATCCGTGTCTATTTGTCTGCATGTTTTAATGGACGTAAAGTGCATACTAAATATCTTTTATGTTTACGTATGTCTGTATATCACTTCCTCTGTGAAAATAGCATGCAAGCATTAAAATTCCATATACTGCAACGGCCTGCTAGCCTTATCAACATTTGCATTTTCGACATACGTAATACTAGATATGTGTTTGTCTAAAATTAATTGTAAATGTTTCCCGTAAATGTCAAGTGTATATATTTATCGTTCTAACACTTTCACGTCTGTGACACATCGTTTTTGTTTAAAGCTGAAAGAGTTACTCCACTTTGCTTAACATCTAGTGAATTTGATAAAAAAATGTTTGGGGGACCTCAGTGACCCAGTGGTTTAATCAATGGAAGTTTCTCACCTCTGACCAGCACAGGTTCGAGTTCGTTCTTCAGTTGAAGTGCGGGCAGTTGTGATGTAAAAGCTTACAAAAGAACGAGATTTAAACAAAAACTATCTTGTTTGTTTTACTGTTGTTGTTTAAAGTTGAAACTTTATCTATTTTACAACGATTAACAAAACAAAATTTATATTAATGTCTCTAGTTGGCCCTAATGTTGACGTGCGGTGATCCTTGCTGAGGATGGAAACCGGAATACCCCCGGAAAACCCACGTGTCCAAGTAGGCGACCACCATACCATCTCACATACTCCCCTGCCAATCAAAGGCTCGAACGTGTCGTGAAATGGTGATAATCTGGTCGGGAATCGTGTAGTTGGCCATATTTACACGCTTTGTTGTTTTAAAAGAACATTAGCTGAGTTGTTTTTCCAAAATATTTTCTTAGATTGATGCACAATAACAAAATAGTGATATACACGTAAAAATTCTTAAATTCCTATATATTTTGTGAAGATTGCTTGAGAAATACCGTTTAGCAAATATTCGTCTGCAAATAATTAATTGGACTTTAATACTATTTGCATATGCACACGACACTGGGTCTTACCTTATTTAAAAAACATATAGGAATATAAGAATTTCTATACGTGTATATACTTCTTATTTGATATTGTATCAATATTAATCAAAAGTAGTAAAAATGACATATTTTTTGAAAGCACAATGTCCCTTTTAGATCAGTGGCTTATGACCTATATTTCTTCCCTTTCTTTATCTTTTGCCTATACTTTTGTATGTCGACTTTTGACGTTTGGAATAGCCCTTCGAGTATTTTCTTACTTTACTTTACTCTCTAATAAACACAAATCTTCAATACATATTTTATACATCAATTTCAGGTCAAGCTTCAAAGTATACCCCAATCTTAGAATGGCAGCAGACGATGGTTAAGCTCCCTTGGGGTGTTATACTACTTCTAGGAGGAGGTTTCGCCATGGCCAAAGCCAGTGACGTATGTATAATTGCAATATCACGTGGATAGAAACACGCAAAACGAATTAAACAGTTTTTCAGATTATTTGTGAACAATGCTCATCAAACATTTGGTTTGAATATTTACGTTTACAAGTCCTAACCTATACGTCTTAAGTTTACTAACCTCAAACCTAACTTAAGTCTTCACAGTTGTACATTTTCAAATAAAATTTAAAATTCTTGCTACCTTTACGAAGTTCATTTCGAAACTTGGGTAGTCGTAAAGACGGGTCCTAATTTTTGTTCTTGACCTTAAACCTAACTTAAGTCTTCACAGTTGTATGTTTCCAAATAAGATATAAAAATTCTTGCTACATTTACTAAGTTCATTTCGAAACTTGGGCAGTCGTTAAGACGGGTCCTAATTTCTGTTCTTGACCTCAAACCTAGCTTAACTATTTACATTCGTACATTTTCAAATAAAATATAAAATTCTTGCTACATTTACAAAGTTCATTTCGAAACTTCGGTAGTCGTAAAGACGAGTCCTAATTTGGTTGAAATTCGTAAATCGTTATTTCATATAAGTACGTTATCGGGGCCTTATGCGCCAGCGGCGAGAGAGCATGAGTTAGTTGAGATGAGAAAGCCGTAGGTCCATATCTAGGTATTTTGTAAAATAAAAAAAAAACCATTTTGTATGGATTCTCGCTTGCACACACAGAACACACATACACAGACATTATAATATCTTTTTCCCTTGCTTTTGCAGAAATCCGGCTTGTCAGACTGGGTCGGCAACGGTCTTAACGTTTTCGATTCGTATGATCCATGGGTAATGAATTTGATTCTGTCATTGATTGTAGCAGCCGCCACTGAGGTTACCAGTAACACAGCGACAGCCACTTTGCTAATGCCCATATTAGCAAAACTTGTAAGAGTTAAACATATTTTACCAATTAATTATAGTCAGAAGTTTATGTGTCCGAAAATGTTCCAATCAAACATCTAGGGCCTTAGTATATCATTATTGTCCATATTTATCAAATTCGAGCTCAACTGATGAAGTCTTAAAAATAGAACGGTCATCTGGAGCATTTGTTTTCAACTCCTTTGTAAAACTGTAAGTTTGGTATTGTTATTAATATTCGTTACCTGATATTCGAGATCATTAGTTTGGTAAATAAAACTTTCGTATACACTTGAATTTTTTCTCCTATCAAAATGATGAATTGTACACATTGTTTGAACACTATAATTAGCTGTAAATCATTTACAATTCTCCCCTTTTCATGTAATCAACTTTGAACGGAATAATGGGCATGCTAAAAACCAATAAATAAATAAATAAGTAAATACTTTTTTGTTTCAATTGTTTGAAAGTGAATTCGTATTCTCAATCTAGGGAGAAAGTGCGGGAGTAAATCCGCTTTATCTGATGATATCTGCTGCTGTTGCCTGTTCTTTTGCCTTTATGCTTCCGGTTGCAACGCCACCTAGTGCCATCGTATTTTCCCATGGGTACCTCACAATACCGGACATGGTAGGTGCATACAGGTTACTTAACAGTTGTTTGTTTAATATCTTAGATATATTTAACTCGTATTACTTAATTTACAAAGTTTGAAAAGATGTGAGCTTAAGAGAGTATAGTTTTTAAGGTTGTAAATTAAGTAAAAATAAATATAAAAGTGATAGATTACTAGCAAGATGAATATTACATAAAACGTTTATGAGTCTCCGGTCAACAGGGGATGCTTGCTCTTCCATGGCACCTGATCCCACTTATTGATTTCCAGAGGTCCGTTTTTGTTTACTTTTTATCAGATTTGTATCTATATCCTGGACATCCTAGATATTTATTTTAACTATGATATTATATTTACGATGATTACATGATGTTTGCAGAATATCTAATATAATATGATGATATAAGTCATTTTCAAATATCTAAATCTTAGGATTAAAGTAAATAATTTTCGTAAATAGTTTAAACTTTCGTCATATACTTTGAAAGCATGAGTACCCGGAGCTAACTAACTTTGAATATGCTGAAAGAAAATAAGAAATATCTTTCATCAGTGAAATTATAAACCCATGAAATATTTAAATGATGCTACAAACATTATTTACAAGAAATACCTTGATAAAATTTATTTTTACAATTTGTAGGCATCAACAGGTTTGATGATGAATATAATTGCTGTCCTTGTTCTGACTTTTGGTATAAATACCTGGGGAATGACAATTTTCAATCTTGGAGTCGTGCCGGATATATTCAGGTCAATGGAAAACAACACGACGGCCACAGCTTTCAACAGTTCTCTAACGAATGGCACGTACAATATTGGAGGTGTTGTATAACGTCAGTGCTTTTGTTTAACGTGTAAAAAGTTTAAAGGAAAAAAATATAAGGAACCGAACCAGGACGTCAAAGTGTATTCCTTATTTGGATGTTGTAATGAGTTGATTACTTATACCGTTGCAAGGTCAAGTGATATGTAATGCTGAAAACTGATGATACAATTCTGTCGCTCTGTGTAGATATTATGAGTCGATTTGCGTTGTACATGTATATATCCTACTTGATTTTATGTTATATCATAGAGACTGCAGCTCCTTTTCACAGGTAATATTACGAAGGCAATGCCTTGACAGAGAGCGTACCTCCTTGTTTTATACATGCGGGAAAAAGCATTCATCGAGAATCTATTCGATCTCAGGTAGGCAACACCTTTACCGCAAAATAACAATTTAATTATACGTCAAATATCTAGAGCATTTAACGCAGTTTCGGTGTTACCATGAATTTAGTCTGCAAAGCGTCTGCTAGTACAATAGATAAGTACCTCATTGTCAAACCTTTTTAGTAGATGACTTTTTTAATGTTCATAGAGAAATTAAATGAGACTATAGTATAGTTTTGCATTTTGGGTAATTTCTAATCATTATGTTCGCTTCGGCCATTGGAGCTACACCCTATATTTCTGTAACATAAATTCTAAATTCTTCTAAAGGTAAGGTAGCCACCTTTTAACAGTGGTTACTCTTAGACGGATTTTGGCTATACGTTTAGATATATTATTTGGCCTTGTTTTCTCTTTAGAAAATCTATTTAAAATTGTAGCTCAACTGATGAAGTCAAATCGACAGAAACGATCGTCTTGAGAATTATAACTTTGGTATTATGTTTATAATATTCCTAAAGGCGTATGGTATGAAGTTTGACCTCAGAAATGACGTTTTGTTGTTCTTGTTAGATCCCACGCTACACGAGCCGATGGATTTAAATGTGATTTATAGACACTGTACAGAAGTAAAAAAATTAGTTCATATTTTGTCCAAAGACTTCCACAAAGGGCTTCCGTTTGGTTTGCGAAATATTCAGCCATAGAGGAAGGAATGTTTTTATTTCACCCAGGAAATACTGTTTCATTTTCACTCAAATTTATTTTTATAATTCATTACGTCATAAAACGATAGTTATATTTCATTCAGGTGTAACAATATACCAGGGAAATGAACACTGTGCATAATTTTATTCACCCGATCGTTTAAAATGTGAAACATCAGGTCAAACGGTTCTCAAATACGAATGATATATTTTAATTTTTTTGAAAAAAAATAAAACATTTCATTTTTTTCACTTTCTTTTCTTTTCTTTCTTTAAGAAGCTTGGTTATCCGCTCAAAACAATATTTGTTGTGTTGAATGTACGGTACATTTAGAAATTACGTCACCGAAAAACGTGAATATGAAACTTAATTGAGCAGTAAAATATTGCAATGTTTACTGATGATGTATTTTTACGACAGCAACATACTTAAAGAGATGAGGTCAGTGTTATAGTGATATGAGTATGGTTTCCATGTACAAAATGAAAACATAATATTATTTTATGGGAGAAAATAGGTATATAAGACATTTTCGTGAAAACAGATTCCGACACATGATTTTGGCTTAAATGTATGATGAGACAAAGCGAAATTTGTTATTGTTTTAAAATATTTAAATCACTTGCACCTCTAAAACTACTTAAAACCTGAGAAATGAATTCGGTATTTTCCCCAAACACACACTTAATTATAGTAATAGTTTTTATTGTCTTTTTGACCTGCGCTATGGACTGACACCAATGCAATGAGTGTTCTTTTAAGTGCCACGCTCATCATGATACCTGACCTCGATGTTACGTATCGCCGAAGCTGTGCTATTGAATAGTTGCTTCCTTTTAAAAGCCTTTGGTATAATCCTGTACTCGGAATCTAACCCAGAATGTTCTGCTTGCCAGTCAAACAGTGTAGAACTAGATCACAGCGAGTCAAATCTCTTTTAAATGAATGGAATTTATCATTCAGGTTAACCTGATTGAAAACGGGATGGAAAGAAACTTTTACGGAAACCTGTCTCATGATCTTGTTTGCCAGTAACTTTTAAATGAAAAGTTGTCTCGCCAGTGGTGACCAATACGTATAGCCTATTTAATCCTGTCACTACAGGTCCATGTATGTTGTACTGTGTAAGTTTATATTTTGGTGTCGACTCTTTTCAATGTGTACGTTCAAACGCTTTGGCTTTATTCTACATAGCCTTTACAAAAACGTTGAAGCAGTTTTGCAGGAACTACATTTCTTTCTATTTATTTTGTTCTTTGTTTGTTACCACTTAAGAGCAAACGAACTTGACAGGAGGCCAAGGGTATATAATTCAAACTCTTGTCATTAAACTAGGACGCCGGGTTGAATGATTCTTACGTTTGAGGAATGGACTCGAATGATGGAGATGGCTAAAATTGTGATGCATACAGCTAAAGTTTGTTCTCGTGACATTGTCGTGAAAGATATTTATTTTTATGAAGTGAAAATGTTCGCATAGATTTTTAGCTAATTGTTCTGTGCATTTCCATTGGTAAATATTTAAAGGATTACAAATAAAATTGTTCTGACAAGAGCTCTGATAAACTTCACTGTAGGAAGTCCAACATATGAAAATAAATTATAAATGGTTTAAATCAATATAACTCATAAGATTAGAATTACAGATTAAGAATTAAATACATTTACACGTAATGCATTTTTCATTTTAATGCGCTGTAAATCAGTAAATAGTAATACTATCCAATGAATCGTTCTTGATGCATGCAATATGTCGGACTAAGAATAAATATATTTAAAGTACAAAAAGGTCCAATGTAGTATATATTCAATTGATAACGAAAGTAGTGGTTAAAGTGAAATCAAATAACGTTAAACTTGATTTAACCGATAACTGGAGTCATTTCCTATTTTATATTTAGATTTTTCTTTATATTACACCTGCGGCTACTTGAATAATTGTTGTTCACTGAAGAAGTGATAAAATCCTACAAATTCAGCACGGTAGGAAAGATATGACATTTGTGACATTCAATGCATAAGTTAGCGCGATTCAAAGCGAACAGTAATGTTATTTTTGTGGGATGAATATATATCCGTATCTCTTATAACGGGAATACCGACATTTATATCTTTAAAGAGTTAATTACAAGTTGTACTTTAGAGTGTACAGAACTGAAAAATCGAAATGATCGTTTTCCCTGGACATAAAAAGGCTATTAATTTCACAAAAGTGGGGATAATAGTATTTTCCTCGATTGTGATCAGAAGTTTACCGAGTAGCAGGTGTCTGCATGGGGCCATCTCCGAATTTCCCTGTATAAAACAATTGGCTATTAATTCATCGTTTCATTTATGAAGAATTTGTCTCGTGGTCTATCACCATGTTTGATAGTTTCCGTGAAGGATGAATTTTGACTCACTGTGTTTTCCTTATATTTATATTCCGCTTTATTGTTATCCTTAGGTCAGAAATTAACTACCGAGTCACTGTTCCGCAGGTGATGCTCACTCATGCATGTAACCTGATGCCATCTCCAAATATTCCAGAGGTCCGTGTTTGCTCACACTGCACAGTATTTGTCTACTTTTTACCATGTTTGTCCACATTTCCCTGTGTTTATCCACTAGTATCACTGTGTTTGTCCACATTTCCCTGTGTTTGTCCACTATCATTGTGTTTGTCCACTATTATCACCGTGTTTGTCCACTATCACTGTGTTTGTCAACTATCACTATGTTTGTCCACTAGTATTACTGTGTGTGTCCACTATCACTGTGTTTGTCCACTATCACTGTGTTTGTCCACTATCATTGTGTTTGTCCACTATCACTGTGTTTGTCCATTATCACTTTGTATCGTGTTTGTCCACTATCACTCAACATTATTGTCAACTTGTCTTTGGATTTGTTTGCTTTATGTCCACTGCCCATTATTTTCAATTGTCATGTTTTACTATCAATATCGTGTTTTCTACTCAACATTATTGTCCGTTTGGATTTGTGCTCCTGCTATATATCACATTTCCATGTTTCTCCCATTATGTTTGTTCATTTGTACACTGCGTTTGTCCAGTATTTACCTACAAGTGTGTATATATCGTGCGTATGTTTTACGGAAATTGCTTCTGTCAACAAGAGCATTTATGATATATAGAAACGTTGATTTATTAATAATTGTGCTTACTTTCGAAAGATCAGAGAGAGAGAGAGAGAGAGAGAGAGAGAGAGAGAGAGAGAGAGAGAGAGAGAGAGAGAGAGAGAGAGAGAGAGATATTTGTGATTACAACTTTAATTGACTTACTTTGAACTTATACTTAACTGTATGTATAAATTCAATTCAGTCGCACGTATAATAACAATGCCTACAGTATGTGGCAATGACAATTATTTAACTTACATTATTTCATTGTAAAAAGTACTACAAAACTGGTCAGTTCTTTATTGATTAATTAAACACATTGTTTAGATTCAGTTAACGTATCAATTGAAAGCGACATTTAAAAACCTTGTCCATTTAGTTACCGATTTAAATATTGTCTTGCCCTACACATATATATGTACTACATCGTAAAATTCATATAACCTATTGGGATGGGAACGTGAACTTGGACGAGTTTAAGTGTCATGTGTTAAAGCATAATGAAATTAAAAGTACACTGGAAAGAGTAATCAATCTTACTTATCATCATACATACGAGTATCCCGTGCAGCTTGTCATCACCTTCTACAAAAGGGAGTAGAATCATCCGTATGATAATCAAAATATTACTCCGCCCCACCATCTTACGTGAATCTAACAATAACTTGTTGCACACACTAAATATTGCAATACAACAAATCTTCGTGAAATTTATATTTCTCTCCAAAAATGCTCAGTTTAACTGTTAACAGTGCATGATTTATACAATAATATATAGTTTTCATGGCTGGTTGAGTTTATATCTACATTTTGTACACCTGTACAAGGTCGAACCAATGACTTAATAAACAGTTGGCAGAAAAAGACGTGTGGAAAGTACATAGTATACGTGCGTTTGTTTATATACAAGTCGGATTCGTTCTTCTTTGACGGACATGCCGAGAAAAACTATATTATGGTGTCTCAAAAACACATGGGCAATACGGACCATACCATTGATTTTATTGGCATTTTTGGCTCCGATTAAACTTTTAGCTGAAGATACACCGGTAGGTATTCGAAATATATTACTTTACCATCAATTTACCTGTATTTCTACCTCTATCTACCTGTCTGCCTCTTTATTATAAACATGTGCTCGCTCTTCGTACCTGTAAAACTGGACTCGGCATTTGTTACAGGTGAACATAAATGTACATCTTCTAAAAAGCTTTCATACAAAATGCATACAACACACTGTGAAATATGAGTCATATTGATAACATATTTAAGATTTGAAATACATATTAGCCGATAGAAGGTTACTTGTATATTGTTCTATATACCTATAGTTGCAGTCAAAAGGTAAAATAAAAAGATGAAATTAAAAAAAAAAAACATCTGGGTTGATTTGCATAATAACAGTAATAAGGTACCAAATCGTTAGACTGTCGAGAAGACAATAAACAAATATGGTGAATTTTGGATACGCACAGACCTCTTGAAAATATAGAAGTGAGATCAGGTGCCATGGAACATTCCCTGCCGATCGGTCACATCCGCCGTTAGTCATAAAACGATATATCAACGAACGATTTTGAATATTACATCAATTATAGTCGTGTCGGAGTCATGATTTATTTTTTAACCTTAAAGTTAAATGTTTCCTCTGGCTTTTAATATAATGAGTTCCGTAACCGCAGTATTTATTTACACTCAGAAGAAGAGTTATATTTTAAACGTGTTAGCAAAAAATACAATACGTAGCTAAGGTCACGAAGTGGGCATAAATTTGATAGAGGAGTGCTCTTTCGTTGTTCACCGGACACTTGCATCATGAATTTGAGTTCAAAAGCAAAAACGTGAAGAACATGTATACCAATCCGCCAAAGTAATCAGCAAGAGCAGGTAGAAACATTTGCCAATATTCTGGTATATACATATTTAGAAACAAAGAAATTATTGACTAGATACTCGCGCCAGGAGCGTAACCCTGTGATAAGTAAATTTATATGACCCACTTTCATAATCGGTATAAGCATCATACGTACAGGAAATACATACGAACACATACACACACATTTAAAACAATACAATGTCAACGACCATAAAATTTGTCAATTGTAAGCTTTAAATATCGATAGTACATAAGATATGTGTCTATTGACACACTAATCTGAAAGACCAAAGGAATCAGGTTTGTCATAGAAAAGCAAGTACCGGAGTTTGTCTTATATTTGATTCTAGATGATGTTGAGTGATAACAGATATCATATTCTCATCAAAAATAGGCTTTATCCGATTTTACTAAAAACTTATACCAGGATCTGTTTACTTGTTTGTCATGTATAAAGTAAAACTAGCAAAATGCAAAGTAAATGTGTGGCTTTAGTTGATCATAAGGGCGGCCGTGGCCAAGTGGTTAGAGCATGAACCATGAAGTTCTCTCACATTTAGTCGGCCCGGGTTCGAGTCCTGCTGAAACCTAAGCTGAAATTTGTGATAAAGGTTTGTCTTATACGTGCGAAAGGCTTGTTATCTCTCAGGGGCACATTGTAATCTGCTTCACTCGTCCACCATTACAAAATGGCCGCCACCATATAACAGAAAAATTATTGAATGTGGCGTAAAACATCACTCAAAATTTTTAAAGAATAGAGTAAAACTATCAAAATGTAGAGTAAACGTAAACGTTCGTTCAAGAATGTTATGGATGGCTTCCAGAAAACAACACAGTGTTTAATTGTTAAGCATAATTTTCGTGAGTGTGATATTTAGCTTCAAAATTAAGTAATACTGAACAACCACTGACATTAAAGGCATAGTGTCGCTCAAAACGTATTTTTTTACCTTGGAAACTGATGGGAGTTGATGCCAAACCAGAGTGAAATAATGTTTCCATGTCGACAAAAATATTAATATCGCGTGCAAGTGGAACTTAATAAGGTTATTATGTCAGTGATATTTAATTTTTTATGCAATAATCCAGATTCCGAAGAGGCATATGATAGACTAACGGACCTAGATTCTTCCCATAAGAGCTGAGGTACGGAGGTATACCCATATACATCGTGCTTTTGTTCCAGTTAGATATTACAACCGAATCTATTCCTTTTTCTTGTAGAATCTTGTAGAATTCACTATTGAATTTGTTTCTCTCCGACATCTTTGCTCTTATTTACCGGGTTGAGAAGGCATAGACAGCTTTCCGATTGAACTAGATGTAACACTAGTCATCCTATACAATAATTCAACGAACTTCAAGCCTTATTTCATATGTTCGAAATACAGTGACATGTTGAATATATAGACAAAATATTTTAAAGTTTTTTTTTATAGATATAAGATTTTATCGCATTTTATTTGATAGACGGATCGACACGTTGCCTTCTAAACAAATGTTATTTCATCTGATGATGCATTATGCATCATTCGTCACTGTAAATTACTTAGACACAATGGTTTCTTTTTCAGGAATCAACATGTGCTTATGCACTTATTGTCATGGCAATACTATGGTTAACGGAAGCGTTGCCTATCCCTGTAACAGCATTGATGCCAATTTTTCTTTTCCCGATGTTAGGAATACAACCGGGAAAGGTCGTATGCGGAAATTATATAAATGTATGTATTTATTACACAGAGAGAGAGAGAGAGAGAAAGAGAGAGAGAGAGAGAGAGAGAGTTAAATGATACAAAACACACTCACATATCTATTAGTTATTGTGTTTTTTATAAGTACTATAACCCTATATAAATTTGCTCTATATACTTCCTCTTGAATGCAAAATGTACAATTTTAAAGGGGCATTTGCACTGTTTACCCCAAAACATTACTTTTACTACTTGTACTTGATGTACAGTAAAAAAGGAGCTAATTACAGACATAAAAATCTTATACTCCTATGTAGTTTGTGAAAATAAGATCAGGTCCAGTGTGATACTCATATACAAGTAGTAAGGCTGAGTTAATCAATTGCAATTAAAAGATGTCAAATCTGGGATTCTCAATCAATTTCACAAAATATATAGGAGTGCATATATATGTCAATGTATATAAATCTAAGTAGTCAAAAGTGAATTTGAAGAAAACAAAAACACAGCTAATGTTCCTACTCTGGGACGGCGCTTTAAACACAAATATGCAAAAACTTTAAACCACATATGTCGTCAAACTTACCGGTACATATAAAACATATGTTTTACAAAGTAGCCAGTCCTGTTACAAAACTAACAACAATATAGTTGTAATAAATGACATGTTGTCAAACTTACCGGTACATATAAAACATATGTTTTACAAAGTAGCAAGTCCAATAATAAAACTAACTACAATATAGTTGTAATAATTGACATTTCTCCCTCAGAATTGTTTAAAATTAAAAATTTCATTAGTTAGTGCTAATAAATGCAGCTACATTTGGTAAAAATTTTAACAGATAAAGTTAGATACAATTAGGTTATAAAGAAAGGTATTCGTTTCTGTCTCTTACTTTGCAATAAATTTTTTGATATGAAAATATACCCAGGTAAATTCAGAAATACAGTCATAAAAAATACACGATGACACTACTGTAACATGAAATAACCGATATTTCAACTGTATACAAGGACATTCGTCCTATGTCGCCATAGTCTTATGGGTGGCATGCATATTAATACTTTAATTAATTAGCTTGAACATTTTTCGAATGCATTTTAAATTCACTCTCTCATCCGAGGGTAAAAATGACAAAAAAAAAATATACGGGCAAAAGTTGCAAGATATACCGTATATCAGTTTACTGTATACCCAATTTTTTGTCCCTGGTTATTTTCATCTTTTTATAACAGGAATCTATTATCATAGTCAGGTTGATGGCATGGATACCCATGGTCCAATTAACTAGCTTGAAATTTTCGACTCATTTCAATTAGTTTCGTATTTGCACCAATTGGTGAAAAGGATGAAAATGAAACGAAGGTGAAAATCCTATATATGCAGCATTATCAGGAATGAGTTGGTCTTTTACTTCAACTTTTCTGTAGGATACATCCATGTTGTTCCTTGGAGGATTGATAGTCGCTGTAGCAGTAGAGGAAGTGAATCTACACACTCGGATCGCCATGGGTATCATAGTACTGCTTGGGTCACAACCAAACCTGTAAGATATTTCATTTTACTAACGTCAGTCTGAGTAGTCTCGTTTAGATTTATTTGTATGATACCATTTTTCTTTCGGAAAAATACATTTATATTAAAGCTATCATTTCTTTTTTTTTTCAAAAAATCTTTTCTTACTACATAGATTGATATACAATAACAAAAGAGAGATAAACACAGGTGTATTTGTTTTTTATTTCGTAAACATTTTTCTGAAATGTGCTTGAGAAACAATTATAGACTTGCAATTGATTAAATCAACTTTACATATCACACTGAATCTGACCTTATTTTGATAAAATATATAGGAATGTAAGATTTTGTATGCCTGTGTATAGCTCTTATTTGTTATTGTACACCAAATACGATTAGTAAAAGAGAAAGGTTTGTGGCAAACATAGCTAATGCCCCTTTAAAGTCGAGTTCAACTGATGAATCTTACCGACAGGAACGTTTATTTTGAACATCTGTTTTGGCCTCTTTTGTAAAACTATAACTTTGTTATTGTTGATTATATTGATACAATAGTCAACACACGCGCGTAGATTCTAAACTTATATTTGGCTTTTACAGTCAATGTAAAACAGAAAAACAGGATTCATTTATTCATTTATTTACATTTAATTAACTAGTTGGATTTAGTAGAGTTTAAACGGATAATCAGTATATGAATTAAAGTTGACTATTTCTTATTTGATTTAGTTCAAGGTTGTGTATCTACTTGACTTTATATGAAATGGTCACTTACTAGATACGCTAACGAATAAAATCAATTTTTGTCGCTATATGATAGTGTCAGTATTTCGGTATCTATGTTGACAAAACATTTCACAATCCAAAATTGTCGAATAGATGTTTAATTTAAAACGTTATTTATATGACCAAAGTAAGTAAGTATCTGGCAAATTTATATCAGACGATCTATATAAGGCAAAACGTGCCATATATTGTTTTGACGTTTCTTCTTGTTTCAAAATTCGAACTGTGCTTTGAATGAATGCCAATGCGGCAATAGTTCTTTTACTTTCCAGGCCTGTCGTGACACGGGGCCTAGTTTTCAAGTTTTAACTTTCACTTCTTGTGCTGAGCAGTTGGAAAAGAAATCGTCATTACCATTTTTTAAGTCATGACCCAGTACCGGAAGTCAAACCAATGACTTTCTTTTTGCGAGTTTTAGGTTGATAATTGTGTCTGTGTAATAATTCATAATTGTGTTAGTAATATAGCGAGATTAGTCATTATAACAAGATATATGTACATAGGATTTTATTTTTATTTCTATATGTGTCACTTGTCAGATTTCGTAGACGACTTTAAATAAATTATAGATACATGTAGATTACATTGATACGACCAGGAGTAAAGTAACGATGAACGAAAGTTACGAAAATGTACATACCAAGTAGTTTCAAAGATTGATAATGACTTTTGATGAAGAAAACAATATTGGCTTTACTCATGACATTTATAGAGATCATATCAAGAATAAACAAAATCCTTATTGGAATTTTATCTTATTTAAGGTACTCTAGATAGCACTGCATTTCTAAATCTCTGTAATCTTTTGTACAACATGACGTATAAGAAATATTTTGCTTAAAAGTTTCTAAACAAAAGAGATAAGATTCTCGAGTGTAAAGGAGCCGGCCTGGCTCAGTCGGTAGCGCGCTCGACTCTGGATCGTGAGGTCGTGAATTCGAGTCCCGCCGGCGACAGGTTGGTTTCCTGTCTTTCGGATGAGACAGTGTAGCTGGAAGGTCCCGTGTCACAGTAGGTGTCGGCACGTTAAAGAACCCTCACTGCTCAATGGCCGTAAGTGCCGAGCATAGGCCAAAATTTGAAGCCCTTCACCGGCATTTGGTGACGTCTCCATATGAGTGAAATATTCTTGAGTGGGACGTTAAACAACAATAAACAAATAAACAAAAATCGAGTGTAAAGTACATATCCATACTTGTTGGACTTGAAGTTGGAAAATGTCGCTTATACCATAGTTAAGGTCAGCTGTACTATTCTAAGGCCAAAAATCATTTGAAAATTATTTATATTTGTTATTTGTGAATAATCTCCATTCACAACACTACTTTCACCGCCAAGAATTGTCTTGCCTTTCCGAGTGATGTTATTGTCGTCTGCATAATAGTGCAGGCATTTTGAAAAAATTGGTAAATATATGTTGGTCAATATTTCAATTGAATAATTAAAAAATTGCATTTTAAGGGTTAGGATTAGGGTTAGGCTAGTTAAAGCGTTAGTGACCATATTCAGACCAACATTTCTAGAAAGCGTAAAAACTTAAGAGAGAGAGAGAGAGAGAGAGAGAGAGAGAGAGAGAGAGAGAGAGAGAGAGAGAGAGAGAGAGAGAGAGAGAGAGAGAGAATTAAAAAAAAAATTTCAGTTACAGTTCGAAGCCTCGAGATATGAGGATCGTTTGTTTTATCTAACATCACATTGAACTAAGCTGGCTTTTATCCTTATAGATTAATGTTAGGTCTCATGTTACCCACGTGGTTCCTGTCCATGTGGATCAGTAATACAGCGGCAACGTCCATGATGGTTCCAATAATTACAGCCGTCACCAATCAGATGCGAGACATGGAATTGAAAAATTTAGGTAAATATGGAAGATTTGCTTTATATTGCTCTTCACATGAGTGTGGACTTAAATCTGATATTATCAGTCATCAAGGGTTCCATCTCTCCCAGAACGACCGATTCTATCACTGGCTTTTCCTGTGTTTATCAGTCTTGTCTACTGCCTTGTGAATTATTGTCCAATCAAATAACATGTCCGGGGGCAACTTTTTGATTATCATACAGAAGATTCTACTCACTTTTCGGTTATGACAAGCTGTACATCAAGACGTTGTAATCGTCAGTGGTTACTGTCTTACGTAGGGACAATTACTCTAGTCAGTGTAATTTTAATGCTTTATTACCTAAATTTAAACTCGTCAGGGTCAAGACAGGGTTCACAAGACTCCACCCGCAAAGTTATATGGATTTACTATATGTTTTCGTTAACAGTATTTATGCATTTTGGATTTGATATAGTTGTGTGTAAGATATCGGAATAGTTATCATCAGTCACTACCGATAGAGTTTAATATATGGGCAAATGAAATTATCTAAATCATAACAAGCAGTTTTGGCATCTATATGTTATTTCAATATCTAATCTTGTGGGGAAGAATATTCTGGATTGGTAATGACGTAACATCACCATGTCGAAAGTTCACAGTTAGGTGTAATTATTCTTTCAGTTTCTATATCATTTTAATCCATTCAGTGCAGTTTGTTTGATTACTAATATTTCATGCGGTGAATAGTAAAAAATTCTTGTTCGTTACTTTATGAATTTAAATGTGCGGATGTGCTTAGCTATTACATAATTTTTTGAATAAACAACATCTTCTTCCGTGGTCGGATACCTATGACGTCTGATTTACCAGGTAATAAACTTCCTCTTTTATAAGTAAATGTAAATGAGGCAGCTTATACAAAACACATACAGGTATAAATAAATATAGTAGATTTTAATCTTCAAAACTACAGTGGAACCTCGCCTGAAGACAACCTCACTTCGGAGATCACCTTGCATTTAAGACCACAAGTGTTCAGTCTCTTGATAAATATCTAATAAATACAGAACATCACTTAAGAGACCACCTCACAAATCAGACCACTTTGAGTCAGTCAGTTAGGTGGTCTTAATAGCAAGGCAACACTGTACATGCATACTATTACTATGTCGGGATATGTATTTTATGGAGTCTTCGGAATTCTTGTAAGAATTCTAATACATTTATTTGTATTTGTCTTTTTATTTATTTATTTATTTATTTTGTTTCTACATCGGCATGTTTGGTTTGGTCTACAAGAAGTTTAAGCTAGGTTTGTGTAAACAATTTGCTTGTATGTACAGCCTAAATTACTTATGTATATATCTATACTTTTGGAATATATATATATATATATATATATATATATATATATATATATATATATATATATATATATAGTGTGTGTGTGTGTGTGTGTGTGTGTGTGTGTGTGTGTGTGTGTGTGTGTGTTGAATGTCGACGAAATGTACTAACACTAAATGTATACTGCTCATACTCCATAGCCGGTTGGAGATACTGGAGGGTTTGCAAATATTCTTGTCTTTTTCTATACTTCAATGTGTCTAAAAACAGTTAAGAAATGTTTATATAAAAAAACTAAATTTACCAATTGTTACAACGTCAGGACACTTTTTTTATTCATAGCAGATATAAATGGTCAAGAAAATCCTGCTTTCGATATGGATGCTGTCAACGACGAAAGCGTGCATACAAAAGAGAATCTAAACAATGAAGCGATCAGTAAAAACAACCAAACCAACCGTACAAACACTAACGGATTGTCGTCTGATGACGTTCAAATTGATATGAATAACCATGATGATAAAACAAGGTATTGTAAACATATGTAGCAGTTAATTTACTCTCTGTTAGTCCCCCCCCTCTCTCTCTTTTATGTACATGTGTTGTCTATGAGTTAGCTTTGCGAACGGGCCTTTGGCCCGTTTAAGCTACGCTCTCTATAACATGTCAGGATAAAACTATCCGATCTATATTTTCTCCGATATCAATTATCTTTGAAAAGACTGTTTTACCAGACACGACTTAGAAATACTGATATGTAGTGGAAATGAATTAACATCAAGATGTTTTCAGGAATGAATGAAAGATAGATGGCATTTTTTTAATGCAATCCGCCGAAAGAAGTGAAATACATCTGTAGTCTGCTGAAGTTCTTTATATGCGAAGGTATATAAATCCCAAACATTTACAGAGGTACAACACATAGCTATAAGAATATAAAATGGCAGCACATAAGCACATACGTCAAACATGCGTTCTTAATGTGAGTATATTTGTACCACGAGTGATACATTTTGCCACACTTTTATGGCTATTGTTAATTCTCATTCTCTCTCTCTCTGTCTCTCTGTCTCTCTCTGTCTCTCTGTTTCTCTCTCTCTGTCTGTCTCTCTGTCTCTCTCTCTCTCTCTCTCTCTCTGAAACAGTGAATTTTCAAATCACCTTCCTATAATACTACCCGATAACATTAAAGATAACAAGAGAAGAAAAAGAGAAACTCATTAAATCATTATTTGTCATATCATTATGTTAACATATAATGGATATCTGGTTTCATGAAGTCGTATTTTTGTTAAAAGTTCAATTATGACATTTATGAATTATAAATGAATACAGATATCGATTACGTAATAACAGGAAACATCATTACGGGTTTAAACTTTTATTTCGTTTTTACATTAAAATAGCAATTTGTTTTATACAATTGCTATCGTAACTTGGTAAAATCAATGAAAATATTGGTGTACATACTTGTGAATATTTTAGCACATGTAAATGATTCTAGATTCGTTTGTTTCATTTTATTTCAATATTATCCATTGAATAGTTTCTTTTTCAATTTGCATATCCTTACCAACACCGAGTGTGTTGTTATGTTGTAAATTTTGAATTTACTGGTTGGGTGTAAATTGGGTGTAAGATTTAAAAGGTCATTAGCTGTGATAACCAAAATATATATTTCGATTTGTTCTGCTTTTACTACGTGTACTGGATTTACAATGACAAATAAGAGCTATACACAGGCATAGTTGTCTTGTGAATACCAGTGGGGTATTCTTATACATATGTAAGGTTGCAAGGGAAAAGTGCCAAACCTCTGTTTCTCGGCCAATTTTCACAAAATATATAGAGATTTAAAAAATTGTATGTCTGTGTGTATCTCATTTTTGTTATTGTATATCAATTAAAGCTGTAAAAAGGAAAGAAAATGTGTATAAAAAACACAACTAATGCCCCTATGAAACTTATAACACGACAGTGTTATGAATATTGATAGGGATAATTTTAGCGTTTAACGCCATATATCAGCTTGGTGTATCTTTTCCGTTTTACACTAAAATTGTTGATATGTACCGAATAGAAATACTGTAATGAAACGGTTATAAGAATACCTCTGTCGTTATGCATCAATGACATTTTAATAATTTAACATGTAGACTAAACTGTCAGCCCTACACTTCTCTTTACCGTCATCAAAAGGTAAACTAAATCTGGTTTTGCGCTTCCAACAGATTCAGACAGAGGTCGTATTCAGAACTCTCATGATTTTTCCTTATTGAATAAATACTGAATACGGGGCCCGAAGTCACCAAATTTACTCAGTACTCAAGCTCAAATAACTTTTCATGATTTTCAGGTAAATTCAGACAACATTTATACTGTAACTGGACATGTGTGTATATTGACAACATACAATTCTAAATAAAGATAAAAATTATTGCTCATTTGAAGAAAACTTCAGAAATATTCACAAAATTGTTGGAGTACTGTTCAAAACACATTTACTCATTTTTTACAGGAAAATAATAAATGTGACGCGAAAAACTTTAAAATCGACGCATGCGTATTCCGGAATGCTTACCGGAACACTGAGCTTTTGCATACACGCGACACCGGGACTAATAATAACCACTGATTCACACAGAGATCGTATGTCTGACTCTCCTGATTTCGTTTTCTTTTTCAAAGCAATGCTGATTACAGCACTTACAATGACCACTTATTCACATAGGGGTATCCTGTGTTCTGATTTTGTTTTCTTTATTGAATAAATACGGCTACCGGGCTAACAATAATTACTTACCACTGGGCTTACAGAAGAGTAGGAAGGATCGTTACAGAGACCTTTTGGTACAGGCACATACACACACGTGTATTTGCTACCTAATCATTTTGTAATTATGATAGTATCACATATTCCCAAATGAATTAGGAGTACAAGTATACCGAGTCCAAGCTAGTTTAGTTATAACATAAACATAAAATGTTTGTGTGAAGGGTCATTTATTAAAAAACAAAGCTTCATCACATATGAAACAAAAATATATTGAATTACATACATATGAAAGAACAATTACAAAAATACAAAGAATAAATGATCATAACAAAGGTGGGGCTTGAACAACTGCCACAAATAAATATGTAGATAAAAAATCATTGTATGCGAACAATACATAAATATTAGGTATATTACCATAATAAAATACATTTATACACGCATGCGTGTATATAAAAACTACTGATGTAAAGACAAAATAACACGATGAAAAATAATTTGTTTCCTCACCTTCCAAGCCACTCAGGAAAACCCCTAAACCGGAATATTTACAGGTGAACGGGGAATCTGTGGTTAAGACACAGTGCTAGGTTAGATCATTGAAAACAAAAACGCACTAAGCTTGTGAGATATAACGTTAACTTAAAACCTAAATACATATTGACAGTGAAATAACATGTATTTTATGATTACGACAGAAATGAAATAAATCTATAATTTTTTGAAAATTTATCGTGAAGATTAATCTTGTTAAAAACTTGACATGTACATATTGACAGCGAGACTAAAACTGGTTTTCTTACAAATGTTTTTCAAAAGACCCCCTGTTTAAGTCACGAGACTTACGCTTGACCACTATCATAATGAATATTCATTACGATAGGAAAAAAATTAAACATGGGAAGGGACAGGGAGGGAAAAAGGTTACAGCAAAATTAAAAACGTCCTTCCTTGGTCAAGGTAATGAATGGAAGTGATGTTTCTGAAAACATTAATAAAATTACTGCGTTATCAACAAAATAGGCAAAGCTGATTCATCTGAAAATTGAGTTACCGACCAGATGGTCAGTATCTCAGCAGGTTATGACCAGCAATAGCATCTCTGAAGCCATTATCTTAACAGGTTACCAATATCAACAGTATCATTGTGCTAAAAGCTAAATGATGTAATCAAAATTTGGAAGGATGATTAAACCAGAATATATACAAGGAATCCTGACATAAATATTATAAAAATAATACCAAAGTTACAATGCTCAAGATGATCGTTTCTGTCAATTACACTTCCCCAGCTGAGCTACAATTTAAAATATATTTTCTAAAGGGAAAGTCGTATCAGACAAGGACAAATAATATCTCTAAACGAATAGCCAAAATCTGTCTAAGAGTAACCACTGTAAAAAGATGGCTACCTCAACTTTAGAAGAATTCAGAATTTTAATGGTGCTATATGTGCCAAATGTTACCTAAGTATAAGCTGGTACCGAAATACCAGGTAATAGGTTTATGTATAATAAATAATAAATAGTTTTATTATTTGTAATAAAATATATTTTATGTCAGTTATTCCCAAATGAATTAGGAGTACAAGTATACCGAGTCCAAGCTAGTTTGCTAATAATATAAACATAAAATATTTGTGTGAAGGATCATTTATTAAAAAACAAAGCTTCATCATATATGAAGCAATAAAGATATTGAATTACATACATATGAAAGAAAATTACAATAATACAAAGAATGATTGACCATAGGAAAGGTGGGGCTTAACAACTGCCATAAATCCTCTCTTATCTTGCAAATCAATGAGCAAGATAATTGTCTTGAATGAAGCTTAAATCTACTTCAATGAATGCGAATATTCAGCATTGTACAAGGTATTGTTGATGTAAGGTTAAAACAATTAGATCTAACATATATATGCAAAAGAACAATTTTACTCGCATATTAATGGATAACCACAGTGTATAAGTAAGCGATTTGAAATGGATTAAAAAGAGAAAAATATTATGATGAATAAATAAATGAATAATATTAAAATAGCTATGACGTTAATCATGTTGAGCTGTGCCAATAGTGGCTCTAACTTTTAGAGTACTTTCTCATACCGGCTTCATTTAGATGCGATGCGACATCCTCAAGCCACAAACCTCTGTGATGGCAAAATGAAAAAGGGGAATATTTTCCTACTGAAGTATGAATAGCATCATTAACTAGATGAACTTTCTCATTATAGTTAGCGGGAGAACGTGCTGAATATCGAGGAATAAGTTGGCCAAATGTGACATGGTGTACCCCGTACCCGACAACCAAAAATTCTGCAATACTGCCAAAAGCTATCATATCTCTATCCAGCTTATTGCAACAACATTCAGGGGAGACAATTCATTTCCCTCCCATCTGTAAGAAAATAGCCTGAGAACTATTTAGAGGAAACGACAGATAGTTGACTTGGTCTAAACACACACCTAAGCCCTGTGCGTAATGTGCCAATAGTTATACCGTCAAATTTAACTTGGATTACAGTTCCATCTAATTCAAGATTCAACAAGTTAATGTCAGTAGATATTATATACATAATACCAAAGTTATAATGCTAAGGACGATCGTTTCTGACAATCAGACTTCATCAGCTGAGCTCCAATTTTAAATAGATTTTCTAAAGAGAAAGTGGTATCATACATGGCCAAATAATAAATCTATAGATACGAAACTTCGGAATCTAGAAATAAATGAATGACCAAATACAAGTACATGGTTCACATAATGGAATTCTACAATAACAAAATTACCGAAAACAACAATGAATAAATACAAGCGTGATTTATTCTGGCGATAAATAACAAACCAAATTTACCTAAAGATAATACGTTCATAAAACATAGATTGTAATAAGATATTTAAAGATGTAGATCAAGTTAAACATTTCAACTTATCTTCGTTCTGGAGTGTTAAATCTGTACTGTGAATTAGTTAAATCATTTGATTAGTACAAAACGAGTGTCTGCAAACAATATTGGGGTTAACAAAAATGTTACAGCAAAATTAAAAACGTCCTTCATTAGTCAAAGTAATGAATGGAGGTGATGCTGGTGAAAACATTGATAAAATTACTGCGTTATCAACAAAATAGGCTAAGCTGATTCATCTGAAAATTGAGTGACCGACCAGATGGTCAGTATCTCAGCAGGTTATGACCATCAATAGCTTCTTTAAAGCCATTATCTTAACAGATTACCAGTATCATAGTATCATTGTGCTAAAAACTAAATGATGTAATCAAAATTTGGAAGGATGATAAAACCAGAATATATACAAGGAATGTATGTAATAACATTTATTATAAATAAAATCTGCAGATAGTTTGCGTTGATATTATTGTAATGGAATCACATTATTTGGACATTTTATTGTTATTTTTTCAGGAAAACAAAAGAAAACGAATTAAAGCGTATAGCAAAAGGATTTGCTCTATCTGTTGCATATGCTGCAAATGTAGGTGGCGTTGCTACACTTACCGGAACTCCACCCAATCTTATTTTGCAAGGCCAGGCCGACAAGTACGTATGAAAAGAAATTATTTATCTAATGTTTAGCATGTTTATTGTTTTCAGTGATCTGTTTTTGTTCAGTTTACTATATTTTTATTTCATAGTGCAATAGCCATTCCACGAACCATTCATATTTCTATTCTAAATGTAAATGGAATCGATTACCTTACTCAACAACAACATCATCATCATCATAATCATCATCATCATCATCATCATCATCATCATCATCATCAAAAGGATTTCTGAGTACTATAAATATAATACCAAGGTTATTTGATTATTAATATAACGTAGTACCCGGTTTAGAGTTTATTTTAAAAAATGGTAAAAAACAAATGCTCAAGACGATCGTTTCTGTCAATAACACGTCATCAGTTGAGCTCCAATTTAAAATATCCAGTTCCTAATCAGAAAGTGGTACCATGCCAGTAAAAACTTATGTTTGTTCCCAAATCCGTCTAAGAGTAACCACTATACAAAGATGACTATCTTAGTTTTTGTGGAGTTTAGAACTGAAACGGTACTATAATTTCGAAATAAGACGTTAGTAACATATAATCAGCTGGTACCGAAATACCGATTTGTTGAATTATAAGTTCGATAAAAGTGGTTACATCGATTGTAATCAGGCGTCATATAACTTTTTGTCGTTTATATTTAGTGTGGTTCTCTTACGTGGCTCCTGATTCCGCCTGTAACGTATTATGCTGTTCGTTTATTGGCCCCCCTCTCAGAAATGTTAGATAGTATTCTGGAACATGACCATATACAGTGTCTCCCTTTAGTCAATAATATTTATAACTAACTGATGACATTTTCACCGAACTTGACCTTTTCACCGAACTCAAAAGATTTTCATGTAACATTTGTGACGGGTATGACATGCTAACAGAGGATGCTGATCCCATCTCGTTCCTCAAGTTGAGACCATTTGTATATCTAAGTTGTCGTATTCTAATGGACTTGGAATTTCGATTGTCCATTGGTGCTTTTTCATTTTTACTTTATTGACTTAAAAGTTTTTCTCTGTTGGTAATACTGCAAATCACTAATGCTTCGCGAATATTTTATTTTGCTTTCAATTTTTTCAGAAATATTCAGAATACCTTCTCCTCGTAGACGTGTAATGTATATGAACATATTTTTGATATGTCAATCAAATGTAGGATAAAAAACAACCTTTCTCTTTATAATTCTTTTTTCTCAGAATATACCAAAGCAGACAAAAAGGAGCAGAGTCTGGTATAAGTTTTGCAAAATGGATGGGATTTGGACTGCCGTTATCAATCATTGTTTTAATTCTATCCTGGTTTTGGCTGCAGTTGATATTTCTACGATGTTCGTAAGTAAAGATCAACATTCAATATATATATTTGAGGAGATGATTAAAAACTTCAAATTATATCAACTACAGTATTATAATGTAACGGCGAGTTTCCATCTGTCAATTCAATGAACTGGTAAACATAGAAAAACCAATGTTTTATTAGTGTGAAGAGCACGGAAAGTACACATAATTATTAAATTGTCATGAATTGAGTATAGTTTCCATAATATATATTGAATATATGAATTATTGATATCGTTTCAGATGTTGTGGAAAAGCAGATGAAAACAGGAAAAAGGCTATTAAAATTGCCATTCGTAAACGATATAAATTGTTAGGTCCAATAAGGTAAGAGTTCCTCCATTCAAATAAATAGAGACTATTGATCGCAATAAAACTCCATTCATATTTTGTAATTTAGATCAGAAATTGAAGTGGGATGGGATTGTTTGTGGTGATATAATAGACAGTATATACCCTATTAATGAGAACTGAATATTTATACCTGTATCTTTATAACTGCATCCTGTATGGATTAGATTTCATGTTTTGACATCCGTTTAACTTAGCAGTTGCTTCACTTATGTGACATATTAAATACAACAATAAAAAAATTTCAAATGCAATGAACGCTAATTGATATTTCACACCCAACGAACTCTCGTTAAAGTTATCGACTCGAAGACCACGCCTAATTTTTGGCAACATAACATTTTTGAGTTATATGGTGATAGCCAGCTTTTAATTGTGGAGGAGAGAACATGGTTATAGAGTACTCTGGAAGAGAACCACTGACCTTCCGCAAGAAATTGACAAACTTCTCATATAAATCAGATTAGGTTTCTCTAACGCCAAGTAAAAACGAAGAAGTATCAATTGATAATAAAAATTCAAGTTCATTAGAACACAACGAATTAGATGTGTAAATGGTCTCAACACGAAGAACCATTGCGAATCCCAAACGGGATAGGACCAGGTATCTGGAGGGAATCAGCGTCCTCTACTGGCATGCCACACCCATCGCAAATGTTCCATGGAAACAAATTTCTAGTTCGATGACAGGTCAAATTCGGTTAAAAGGTCAAGTTTGATGAAAAGGTCAAGTTCGGTGAAAAGCACGATTGGCGAAAGGGGGTCACTGTCTGTGGTCATGGTCCAGAATACTATCTAATATTCCTGAGGTGGGACTTCATATTGTTTAACGAAATCCCCGTATCGACCATTAGACTTCTTATTCGACGGTTTCAAGCGTTCAACAACGTAACTTGTGTAAGTAGTTTTTTGGCAAGTTGTTTAGCTCTCAGAATAAATCATTCGTAAGAAGAACATGCCCTGGCATAACGTTTAAGTTGTAAAATGAAAACGTCAAAATGCAGGAGAAAATGGAAATAAATTATTTAGTAACGGGAAGTTAGTGATATGGAAATTGAAATCGTCGCGTTTGTCATAACGGGAGATGTGAAGTTGACCTTCCTTTTCAATCGACAAGCGTAATTATAGGTAAGAAGCAGATGTGTTGCCCTTTGTCGTCTCATTTATCTCAAGCTCAACAGGATACATCTGGCCGAGGTAATTATGAAATTCTGATTTATTTATAGACAGGACATCGTCGATATACCTATAAATTCCGCTTCATATGAATACAAAAAGATGTCAGCCAAGAGAGGTGCACAATAAGTACCCATTGGAATGCCAACAATTTGTTGGAAAACTTTTCCCGCAAAAACCCCAGCATCTTGATGATATCGTCTTCAGTGTACTTGTTATTGGAATCAGAGTGTTTCGTCACCAAATAAGGGTCTTCATGACCTAACAATAAATATTTATATCTGCGATTTCCATTTTTGTATACGAAGGAGTTCTGTACAATAGATGTTATTCTGTTTTTTTTTTTTTTTTTTGGTTTTTTTATGAGGTATTGTTGCGTAAAGTGTCGAAAAACCTAGCGATAGTATAAATAGCAGGAGTCACTACTGTAATAGAATTCCCCCTGATAACTTCTTCATGTGGTTCATTTTAACTCATCACCGCTGAAAATGGACTCTTCTGTAAATCAAAGACTTAGACCGGACACAGGTTGTGCTTACATTTCGTGAGGTTAAAGAACAAAGCAGAGTCAATAATTTTTCTAAAATTCAGGTCATGGATGTCACGCACGTATTAGACGTTCAACCGAAATGCATGTGAAAATTTTACGAAAGTTAATTTTCACGAGTTGATGGAACATCAACGCACTTATTTTATGTTAAGTTGTTTATTGAGAACAAGTCAAAGCACATTTTGCAGTATGGGGTTAACAACACATTGTATTGACGCAAAATTACACATGTATGTGCATTTCAACTTCAAAATTGAAATTTCCAAATCACACTTTTATTCGTATAATTTTTGCTTTTTAAAATGACGAAAATATAGTAACAATTCGCTGAAAATATAGGTCTACAAGAATTGTTGAAATATATGCTATTAAAGGTCAGTTCGGCGTCCTTTATGAATTTTAAGATATAATAAATTTGCTTTAGCATGTTACTTTTCAGTTATTTTTTACCATTATACTATTGTGATAGAATTGACATTCATAGACTGGACTGTTAAACAATTCTTGCGCACGATTAATATGCAAATTAGTTTTGGTCAAGTTTCCCTTACTGTGTATTGGCACGATCTGTCTGGGAAGTTGGACATAGAAGTTGCGTCATTCCTCAGTCACGTAATCTTAACTGATGAGACTTTGAAGTTCGGAAAATGTTTTACATCTACACGTATTGACCTACAGATTTAAGGCTACTGATAGGAAGTATAGCGTGAGGGTATAATACTGCACTGTTGCATAGAAATTTAATATCGATGAAACGATGTATTTAAGCTGATATAATATCGCTGATCTATGTAGATCTGGGAGAATGTAAAAATGATATAAATTCCTATCTTAGATACAACCAAACAATTTAATGTGTATCAACTGAGATATACTGCTAAGTCAAATTCTGTGTGGAAAACGCCATTACTGACTTCCATGCCTTCCTGGTGGCCGCCATGTTTTTTCATGAATCATGGGTAATTGCCAATTTTTTTTATCTTGAACCGGATCACAGAGCTCATTGATTTTGCTGCTTCATTTCGTATCTACTTACTGTCCTGTGTATTCTACTTTATAAACTAAAATATATGACATATTCATTTTGAACTGCGCTTTTCCCATAGACAATACCTAATCATATTAATTTGATACCAGTAAGGCAGTCGGTATAACTTCCTTATTTCAGATTTGGCGAAGTAATGGTCACAATATTGTTCGTCATTCTAGCGGCTTTGTGGATATCCAGAGACATTTCCGGTGTTGGTGGGTGGAAAAACATTTTTGGAACAAAGTAAGAAAAGAAACACACTGTCTATCAGGTGTTCCGGAAATCATTTTCAGAAGATTTAAACAACAAAATATTTTGTAAATACTGACTGTATATAATAAAAGTGCATTGAAGAATTTAGTATGTTGCAACAATATTTTACTAATATACTTATCTAATTATTCACCGATTAAGTGATAAAAAAATGTAATTTTGATCATTCGGAACATCTCTTATTTTTAAAAACACTTTTTAACTGTATCAATACCAAGATAAACTGCATCAATGTTGTCATATTTCAGAAACAGTTATGTGCGTGATTCAACAGCGGCCATGTTAATTGCTGTAGCATTGTTTGTCTTACCTTCGGAACTACCAAATGTCTTCTGCTGGAACAAAGTAACAAGTAAAAACCATATAGTAGAAGTCAAATGAGAGAGAGAGAGAGAGAGAGAGAGAGAGAGAGAGAGAGAGAGAGAGAGAGAGAGAGAGAGAGAGAGAGAGAGAGAGAGAGGTTTTTAATATTATTCAGTAAATATCAGTACGGACACAAATTTCCGAAATGTATCAAGAGCCTGAATTATCACCCACGTTTTAACTGAATACACTCCTTTACGTACTCACTTTAATTTCATTCTAAATGTGAATAATTTTAATTTTCAAATCAAAGAAAGGATGTACACAGGTTTTACTTAGACTATTTATCATTGTTATATCATCAATATAAAATAAAACAAAAAAGCTAAAAACTGTTAAAAGAAATCAAATATAATGAGATAAATTGCTGTGTTTGACAAAAGGGTTGTCAAAATTAAATAAGATTCAATATCCATAAGGATAAGGTTGTTCTAGAAAGTCATAGGTTGTTATAGCTGTCGAGTCCCATTTACTTACAAAACGTTTGTATTATCTGATAAACTCAAACCATGTATGGTTACATGATACACACGCTATCAAATCTAGCAATTGAATTAGGAGCTTTAGTGACATCTCTTTTTAGCCAGATTCGTGATTCACTACCACATTCTAATGCGCTAATCGATATAATACATGAAAGTATAATAAGAAAATTAGTTTCAGTCATTTTTCCCTGCAATTTGATGAACACATTTTCTACTAAGTAAAGTTAATCACTTACGTTTTTACTAATGCAAAACTGCATGTCACTGTAGATTTTTTGTTCAATGTACTGTAAAATCGATTTTTTCGCGGGACTTTATTTTTGCGATACACAAGTTTAAATTTTATTTCCGCGATTTCGAATGAACATTTCGTCATACTATTATTATACTATTATCATTCTCGCGAATAAAACCGAATTTACAGTACCTAAAATTATATTTATCATATAATGTGAATGTACTTGTCGTTTAGGTTCAGGAGATTTCGAAAAACCAAAGTATACACCGATATTATCGTGGAAGAAAGCTGTTTCAAAAGTACCCTGGGGAGTAATACTTCTGCTTGGAGGCGGTTTTGCCTTGGCCCAAGCAAGTACGGTAGGAATCCTAGGTTTTATAAAAAATAATCATAACAACTAACATTGCAGTTCCAAATCTACTATAAAAAACTGTTTTACTTGCATACTATTTTATTTTATTTTCTGCATTACGGTTCAGATTGATGATGACGTCATAGATTAATACCGATTTAGTTATTATAACAATTTCACAAAATGATATGTTGAGGTACCTGTTCGATAGCGGTTGTTCAGGTGTCTTTACCAAATGTCACTTATTTCATATGAATATGACTGGACTCATGGCGGATATGATAGATCTATAAAAGATGCTTACTCCTCCATGACACCTGATCCCATTTCTAGATTTCCAGAGGTCCGTGTTTGTCCAATGTTCAAAAGATTTGTATATTGTCTTCCTGGACATCCTAAACAATTATACTTTGGTTTCTGTGTTTTTTATATTGAGACAAAGGTTAACCTCCAGATTTGCACAAATTTAATAATAGAACCTGGTAACGAGTATTCAAGAGCCGGCCTGGCTCAGTCGGTAGCGTGCTCGACTCTGGATCGTGAGGTCGTGAGTTCGAGTCCCGCCGGCGACAGGTTGGTTTCCTGTCTTTCGGATGAGACAGTAAAAGCTGGAGGTCCCGTGTCACAGTAGGTGTTGGCACGTTAAAGAACCCTACTGCTCAATGGCCGTAAGTGCCGAGCATAGGCCAAAATTTGTAGCCCTTCACCGGCATTTGGTGACGTCTCCATATGAGTGAAATATTCTCGAGTGGGACGTTAAACAACAATAAACAAACAAACAAACAAACGAGTATTCAGTCTCATCGCCATCACCGATGTTTTGTTTTTCTATTGCAGGATTCAGGGCTATCGGTAATGGTTGGTTGCAATTTAAAAGTCTTTGAAAAATTTGACCCTTGGGTCATGAACCTGGTTTTGTGCTTGGTTGTAGCTGCAGCCACGGAAATAACAAGTAACAGTGCTACTGCCACTCTTCTTATGCCAATAATGGCAGAATTGGTAGGTATTTTATCATTTCGATAGACATATTGATTTTCCAAGTTTTGTTTAACTAACTGATTTTCATATTTTCGAATTTATGCATTCTGATTACCTTCACAATATACGATTTTGCACCCATGTTTCAGATACGAATCTTGTTTTTCAAGATGAATTATGTATTTTGTTTATATATTTCTCTAATTTTACCGATGACTGTAACTATGTTTACGGTACAATTATAATGAAAAAGACAGATGAATGTCCTCAACCATACAGTCAGTCAGTCAGTACAAACAAAAGTCAGTTCAATTATTCAATTTGCAATTTTTGCTTTTCTGGGCATTTTTCCGCTTTTCTGGGCATTTCCCGTTTTCTAGGCATTTTCCGGCTTTTTGGGGGCATTTTCCACACTTTTCTGGGCATATATTTATTTTTGCTTTTTTGGCATTTTTATATTCTAATGGTGTTCTTTCAGAGACTTTCTGGTATTGGTTTTATTTAAGGTTGAGCCATATTTTAGCGACTTAAAGCAATAAAAACTAAAACATAAAACCTATATTCAACATTGTAACGACCAGGGTTTTATATGATTTAAATAAGGGACTCGCAAAATGGATTTTATTTGAAATGCTATCTTTTAAAACAATGCAATGAATGTTATTTTTCTGTAAATAGAATGATAGGGAAAATTGTACAATATTGTTTGTTTGTTTATTGTTGTTTAACGTCCCACTCAAGAATATTTCACTCATATGGAGACGTCACCAAATGCCGGTGAAGGGTTTCAAATTTTGGCCTATGCTCGGCACTTATGGCCATTGCGCAGTGAGGGTTCTTTAACGTGCCGACACCTACTGTGATACGGGACCTCGGTTTTTACTATCTCATCCGACAGACAGTAAACCAACCTGCCGCTGGCTGGACTCGAACTCACGACCTCACGATCGAGTCGAGTCGAGCGCGCTACCGAGTGAGCCAGGCCGGCTCTGTTGAATGTTGAATATCTATGTAATGGATTAGCTGTTATTAGTGATTCTAGTTGTACTCTTCCAATTGGTAAATATACAATAGCATAGTGCGTAGTTGTAAGGGTACTTAAAGTTGTTCATGATTCCCAAGGGGTCCTCTACACCGTGAGTCACAGTGTAAACTGAAATATTTGACATTGTGCAACGTTCAAAAGTACAGTCAATTTTGTCTATAAAGGCCACTCAAGGGAACAGGCAAAGGTAGTCTTTATAGACAGGTGGTCCTTATTAAGAGGTTTATCCATTATGAAAAAGCTAACATAAGCTAAGTTTGAATGGCCTTTATAGGAAGGTGCACTTTATACAGAGGTAGCCTTTAATGTAAGTTTGACTGCATTTTATTCCTATATATTCATGACAACTTTGTATTTTGCAGGCAATAACAATAGGTGTACATCCTTTATATTTAATGATATCAGCAGCAGTGGCCTGCTCGTTTGCCTTCATGTTACCCGTGGCAACACCACCGAACGCAATCGTATTCTCTACCGGATATGTACGAATCCCAGATATGGTGAGAAATTTAATTCTGTTTATATTTGTGTAAATGTCAAGAAGTAGGTCTATGTAAACTGCTGGCAACGATACAGATATACTCTCTGTGGCATAGCTAAATCATATTTGGGGAAAATGCCCGTTTGTGATACACGGTCCCTATGTTACATTAGCCATGCACCTGGAAACCATGCATTATCCTTTATAATCACCCAATAATGTTGTTCTTTCCAAAACCACACACACACACACACACACACACACACACACACACACACACACACATATATATATATATATATATATATATATATATATATATATATATATATATATATATATATATATATATATCACTGTCGTTGCTATTTTTATAAAATTACATTTCTAAATCATTATATATGCCAAAAGATCCAAGGAAAATAATCGAGTTTAGTTTTTGCATAATTTGAATAGACAAACAATTTAATTACCTTACTTCTAAGAAACGTATTTTGTCAGTTTGTTCAGATTTCATGCGTAAAGGGACATAAGCTGTGTTTACCAAAATTGTTTTTCTACTTTTACTACTTGTACTTGATGTACAAAAACAAAAAAGAGCTATACACAGGCATAAAAATCTTATATTTTGTGAAAATAAGGTATGGTCCTGTTCATATACAAATAGTAAGGTTATCACTTGTAATTGAAAAAGTGCCAAACCTGAGTTTCTCAAGCAATTTTCACAAAATATATAGCAATTTAAGAATTTATATGGCTGTGTATAACTCGTTTTTGTTATTGTATATCAATGTATTTAGTAAGTAAGGGAGAATTGAAAAAGCATAGTTATTGCCACTCTAATACTTTGGTGTCCGCCATTTTCATATTAAACATATTCAACTAGTATATTTCATTTTTTGTCTTTTTTATTTCAAGGCAATGGCGGGACTAATGATGAATGTTATAGCTGTTCTATCACTGACTCTAGCCATCAACACCTGGGGTAAAGCTATATTTGATCTGGATACTGTTCCGGCCATATTTGTCAACAGCACAGCAAGCGGAGCTTGTGCCACTACTGACGCAACAAACAGCACACTATTATCATTAATGAATGGCACAACGGCGTCAACAAATTTGGGCTGATAAGAAAATTCCCATCTCAGTCCAAACAAGTTCCTTTACATTGTTTACTCAAAAGATGAATGAATATAAAAGGAAAACGAGAGAGAGAGAGAGAGAGAGAGAGAGAGAGAGAGAGAGAGAGAGAGAGAGAGAGAGAGAGAGAGAGAGAGAGAGAGAGAGAGAGAGAGTTTAACAATAGCCAATAGCCATAAAATAATGGCGAAATGTATCACTCGTGGTACAAATATACTCACATTAAGAACGCATGTTTGACGTATGTGCTTATGTGCTGCCATTTTATATTCTTATAGCTATGTGTTGTACCTCTGTAAATGTTTGGGATTCATGTATATACCTTCGCATATATAGAACTTCAGCAGACTACAGATGTATTTCACTTCTCTCGGCGGATCGCATTTAAAAATGCCATCTATCTTTCTTTCATTCCTTAATGTTAATTCATTCCCACTACATATCAGTATTTCAGAGTCATGTCTGATAAATCAGCATTTTCAAAGATAATTGATATTGGAGAAAATATATCTCTGATAGTTTTTCCTGACATGTTATAGAGAGCGCAGCTCGAACGGGTCGAAGGCCCGTCTGCAAAGTCAACTCATAGACAACACGTGTACATAAAATAGAAAAGTGACAAGACTGTGTTAGAAGCTGTACACTGTAGAATCTAAAAAATTATCCAGCCAAGATGGCCGCCGATGGACCATGTCAATCTGACGCTTCATCAGTTATTCTATTCAAATCAAACGTTTTTGAAACTTTCGATTGTTATATTTTGCGGAAGTGCAGATATGTTCTATATATTTGACGTCACAATTAAACTGTAACGTCATTTAGCCGGACAGGAAACCCATTCCTCCATGACATCTTATCTCGCTCCGGGTTTTCCAGAGGTCCGTGCTCCATATGGTCAGACACAACTAAATACCCAGGAAATTGATTGGTTGAAAAGGTATAGGGAAAGCAGAAATGTTATTTTGAATGTAAGCTGGTGTCTGATTGGTAGGTTATTATATGTTGTATCCAGAACACAATTTTTATATTTTACAAAGTAAAAAATGTACTAAGACTTAGATATGCCAAATCAGCATAATTTTACTGGTATTTTGCTATAGTCGGAGCATATTTCCTGATCTGCATAGAGATCTCATAGTCTATTTACTGCAAACTTGCGTTGGGTTGAAACATGCACATGTGACAGAAACACAAGATGTTGAAGCCTATGTTTTGCGTTTATATTCTGATTACAGTTCGGACGCCGAACAGATCTATGTACAATTTATAAGTCAACACTCGCTTGAAAGATGAGATATGCCAGAAAATGTTAACATTGTCGCCTTCGGAAAACTATTTAGTTGCCTTTGACCATATGTTTGTATATATTGTGTGATGGATTCCATTCCATTCTCTTTTATACTTATTTCTATTGTAGATAATAAGATTTCTTTTTTATACTCATTTCTATTGTAATGTATAACGAACTACAATAAATAAATTTTCTCATTGTTCATTACATGAATTTTAGAGAGAACCATTTCTGGACAGTCTATACGAACTTTGAACGTAATTTAAAGAGTAGAGTACATAACACACACAAAAGTGTTCGCCTTGTAAAACAGTATCAGTTCCAGTTTTCACTAAAAACGTTATTAGGTCAATCTGTACATATTTCAATATAATTGTGAAGTAACTAAAATTATTTCAAAAAGATTGTTTCATGTGGAAAGTAATTGAAAAATGACATTTGTTCATAAACTTATGGCATGACGCTGTAATTTTAAGAATCACACATTATTTGGACATATATCTTTATATTAACAATTATGATTCAGTTATATAGATTGTCGAGTTTTTATGACTATTAGCACTTCTGTATCTCCGTAGCAGAAAATATTGTCATTACAGTGATATCAACAATTCCGGATTGTGGTTTTATGACGATGCATAATACAAAATGTGGCCATTTTGCTTTTCGCACCTTCCGAAAACAAAATTCTTAACTTAAGGGAGCTCCTCTGCTGTCGTAAGTTACGGAAGAATTTTGGACGTAACTTAAAGTTATGATGTTTTGTGAGACAAATATTGGCGAATATGTATATGTATTGTAAGTTACGTTAATGAACAAATCATAAACTTACGAAGTTTAGTAAAACTCAGTCCTGAATGTTATGTCAATTAAAGATAAATAACTCTTATTGCTTTAAACGGCTATAGTAATATAGGCTGTAGACTAATCATCAGGTCATGAGAATAAGCGTATTTGTACGTGTTATCATATACACAATTAATGCAATATTGAAGAAAAATTAAACTGGCTTCTTACAAGTGTTTTATGACAAACTCAACATCATAATTCAGTTATATAGCAGCAAACGAGTTTAACAGCAAAAGGGAAAACACAGTTACAATGTACCTATGATAAAATGGCATTTTTGTGCACTTGTAACAAATTTTGTATAATCAGAATAGACCTAGTGAAGTTCAAATTTACTATGACTAGTTGCGAAAGATGTAATGTGCTACTGTAGCCACTATGAAATATGAAAACGAAAATTTAAAGATTAAGACGACTATGAACTGAATTTAAGTATTCTTACTAGTTCTGATCCACGACCTTAATACAATGACTTGCAAACCGTAAATAAAAGATAAAAACCAAAAGTTTCATAAGAACAAATATCAAATTTATTGATGAATATCTTAAAATATATACAATATAATGCTGGACGTATTATTTCACTTGTATTTCTTAAATTGATAAAAACAAGCATTCCGTTTGTACTAACGAATAAATACATATATGCCTAACTTCCATTACAAAAACTTGAACCTTGTATATCGTGTATATTGTTCAAAAATAGCAAAGTCCAATACCATGGCAATATTTTCAAAATATCAAAAAAGATTTGTTTCACCCCTCAGTATATCCAAGGAAAATTTGTACAAAGACCAGCATTTTAACACCATTATCGAGTCAATGGTTAACAATTACAAAACTTAAACAAATAACTTAAATAATCAGACATGCTGACATAAACAAAACATATAAAGTACCCTGTTTAACATATATGGGACTTATTAATAAAAGATAAGACTATGAAGAATAATAAGTATTAAATCTTTCACCCCTATAGGTCTAAATGGTATGTTACTTTCTATTGTTATAGAACAGTCCATTATGGTCTATAGGTTGAAAGGGTTAATTAACAGAAACCATCTGTACAACTCCTATATCACATAATAAATAATAAAAGGATATATACAACAATGACTTAAACACATACTGACATAGTATATGTTTGTTCATCAGCTAAAGCGATCCACGAAGGTAACTGGTCCGGAATTAACAAAACAGTATAAGACATGAAATTTTACAATAATTTACCAGTCTAATTTGACTTCTTTTTACATGTGAAAAGTGAAACCCTCAAAGTTTTATTTAAAAACTACAAAATATGTACTAAAAACCATAGTAAATATTTCTTTTATTCAAGATCCAAATTTTTAAATTCAAGACCTTTAAGTGTTTACCTAGGCTACAAACCATAAGAGGTAATTTTTGTGCAACTGTTTTTTTCAATATTGTAACAATATCATTAATAAGAAGCATGCATTTGTTTTGTATAGTAATATACAGGAGAATTTTTTTTTTACTCTTTCTTTAAAATTAACCATGAATGCAACTGGTGCATTGCTATTTACAGCCCTAACCTTCTGCAATAATAAAACTTTGGTACTAGTATGATATGAGAGACTGCATATACAAATATTGTGTCATAACTATAGAAGTGGGTGTAAAACTATTATAACTAGCAATTAAAACTATCAGCAACCACCTATTTTCATGGTAAGCTGTATACATCAGCTTTCTCATACACAGAATAAACAACCCAAACTCTGAATATTTTTCAAATTGACGTTATTATGAGTCTACTTCTGTCTTTTTTCTTAAATGGCTTCTTTTGAATTAACAGTGTTTTACGCCACATTCACAAATTTCTCAAATATATGAAGGCGGCCAGTTTTTAATGGTGGAGACCACCCCGTTACAATGTAAACGGCCAGCCGCAAGTGAGCCGTCAATCTTTCTCACCAAAAATAAGCTTAGGTTCCAGAAGGCTCGAACCTGCGCTGACCAGAAGTGAGAGAAACTTAGGTTCCAGAATGCTTGAATCTGCTCTGAACAGACGAGAAAAAAAATTAGATTCCAGAAGGCTTGAACCTGCGCAGACCAGAAGTGAAGAGACTTGGGTTCCAAAAGGCTCGAACCTGCGCAGACCAGAAGTGAAAGACTTCATGGATCAAAGTGCAATGCTCTAACCACTCGGCCATCTAGGCTCCATTGTGGCTTCTTAAATACTGTGAACCACTTTTACTAATTAATTATGCATACTCAACTTTTCAAACAAGTTCACAAATTCAATGTACATCAATTTTTCATTTTAAAGACATTAATTCAGTGAGATAGAAGCGGTAATATAGAAGAACATTAACATATAACAATAGAAATAAATTGACTTATACAAAGAGGAATTACCGCCTTTTATAAATTGTAATTTTGAACAATTTGGAGCAGATCTGGACTGTATTGTAGGCGACTCTGTCATATGAACTTACATTTGTGAACATTAACTTGTTCAAGTCATTATCCCGTTAGCATTGTGGCAATGAAATGAAAATATCCCTGAGGATCACGTGAAATTGTTGTGACAAATGAATTTGGAATGTTTGAACTAGTGAAATGTTGCATTGCCTAGATATGTGAAGAAATGTGTGTATATTTGTTAATAATAATAACAAGTAATCCTGATATGTTTGAATTAGTAATACACGGGATCGTCTAGATATATAAAATGAACTGGTGTTATACTTGGTTGACATAACTTGATTTCATGTTAGGTGATTTAATGTCAGATATCATGACTTAAAATTTAAGATGCTATGACCTGACGTCACAAGATATGACTTATTGTCAGATGTTTTGACTTAATCTAAGTTATTGACTTAATGTCAAATGTTATGACTTGATACCAGATGTTATGACTTAATCTTAGATGATTTATTTCAGATGATATGACTTGATATAAGACGATATGACTTATTGTTTTGCCTCTGAGTGAAATGTGACCATTTCATTGGTAAGACTAATCGTGTGACTGCCTTCCAAGGATCTATGGTATGGACAGTAGCAAAAAAATAAAACAGTTATTAGGTTTGTTACTGACTGTCCACAGATATTTGTCATTATGTCGGGTTGATCAAGTCCATGGCAGATTCGACTATGCTTGCCTTCCATGGACTTGATCAACCTGACATATTCCTATGTACGGTCAGTAACAAACCTAATAATAAATGTCTTGACATCAGATGCCATAACTTACTGTCAGATGATATTACTTAATGCCATGTTTATGACTTGATTTCAAGGTCATGACTTACTGTCATATGTTATGATTTCATGTCCCATATCAATACTTAATGTCAGATGATATGACATGACTTCAGTGTAGGCAAATAAAGGATATTAAACATAATATAAAAAAAATTATATGACTAGCAAAAAATTAAAAATATGTTCACACAATAAACTGACTAGTAAAACCTCCTCTTACACAATTTTCTCGGAGTAAATAGTTAACTGATGTGATGTCAACATGACATCAAAATTCAATGATACCTGAGAGAACAACAAATTAAAAATATTTAGATATTGACTGAGATCTTCACACAATAAAAATAATCTATAATAATAATATCAAATATCCATGTACATTGAAGTTAATCAACTTGTACAAGGAACAGTCCTGATATATAAAACAAATGATAAAATGAATACAAAAAGTCTTACAAAATTAAATATTTAAATGTAAGGATCAAGAATTTTTTATATCACACTAATTGCTTTTCTTGGCATTGAGCTCCCCTCTGAAAGTTAAAATTGTTTTTGCTTTGAATCCAGGTCTATCTAGGTTGATAGCGTGACCACATCTTGGGATAATGTCAACTTTTTGACAGTTTGGCAAAATGTTCTTTAACATTTCAGCTCCAGAAACATGTACGACCTGCAAAGGAAATAAACACAGAATATAAAGGTAACCTCTAAAACCCATAACTTAATCTTTATAGTTCAAGTTGAAGCAAGGACAGTGATTTTACCTTACCGAGATAGTTCAAGTTGAAGCTAGGACAGTGATTATACCTTACCTAGATAGTTCAAGTTGAAGCTAGGACAGTGATTATACCTTACAAAACAAAATGTTTACATGTATTACAGATGGAAATATAGACCTTGGGAATTGGGCATATCCAGCACGGTGGTTACGACGAATTACCGAATTTACACAATCGGCACTAGAATTTACTGAATTGGCACCTTAAATTATTACTTGTTCATTTTTTCCCTCAAAAATATATCAATTTAACAATAATTTTATTGATTTAAAAGTAATTTTTCGACTATATGCGAGTGGTATGTTCATTTTCAAATGTAGGATACAAAGATCTGTTTTACTTTAGTTTCATTTGAAAGTCTGTCGTAACTTGCTAGTTTAACTTGGGAAATTGTGCTTTCAACCTCTCACTCTCAGTGGTCAACACAACTGTGGATTACTTGGTTTCAATGGAATAAAGAATCATACAACATTACTGTACATTAGTATAAACTTGCACACCAACATTGGAATGGACCCCTGTATATTACATTTACATGTAAATGGAATATATCAGATATTTGTAGTCGAAGTAATCCTTTCAAATTAATCATATTATTGTTATATTAATATATATATATATATATACATATATATATATATATATATATATATATATATATATATATATATATATATGACAAAAATGAACAAGCTACAATTTAAGATGCCTATTCAGTAATTGAGGTAGTGAGTGTTAATTCGATAGTTCATTGTACCCAGCACGGTACAAGTCATATTCTGTAAGTTTTGGAAATTGGGAGAAGTAAAAGTGAATGGACGGATAAGGTGATGAAATCTGTACGAGTAAATGATGTTGGTCTGTCTTTGGGAGGTATATAAGATACCACATAGAGTCTGACAGCGATAACAAAAACCTTCAAGAAAATGATGATAATGATTGACTCCCAACATAGTTCTGATCCTGGGAGTAACTCGATATGCACAAAACCTATTGAGGTGCCTTACTTCAGTAGCACTTGTTTCAGAGATATTTGTTTTTACTCTGGTACTGATGATAGTCTCCACAAGGAGACTGGTTTATATCCTGTATGTTTGAATGCTCAACAAAAAGTGCCCCTTCTAAAAGGAAGCATATTATGACTGCAGAACATGATAAAAAGAAAAGAAACTAACTCAGCTGATTTTTAAAATATAAAGGTTTTATTCTGTGTTTTCAATAAATGGTATAAATGAAAAGTGTGTTGGTTTTGTTAGAATTTTATATGTATTACTTTGAAAGTGTGTGAAAATTACAATCTTTCCAGGGAAAAAAAAAACCTGCCTGCCTCATCTGATTTTTCAAAAAAGTGCCCGAGAAACTAATGATTAATTTTTTGGGGGCCTTAGATAAAATACATGAAGATGTATACATTTTCATGAGTTTTTACAGTATGTAAATCAGACTGGACAGTACCGCCCCTGATATTTATTTATTCATTTATTTGTCCCTTGTCTTTAAATAGACTGAAATTTGTGAGATTCCTCCTCAGTAGTGCTCATGGGAGGTGATATGTCACATGTCAACATGACTAGAGGATCCTTTTGTTGATATTTAAATAATATGGAACTCTCATTACATTATCCTCTGTCAGGCCTCTGAATTTTCTCTAATTGAGGCCATTCGAGGGACCCATTTCCAATCGAAATAGGTTACCACCGTAAATTCTTAATGCAATTATATGACAGTTTATTTGCAAAAGACTGGTAATCACTTCCCGGCTACATTGTAACCCAGTTCTGTCCTCCAGCATCAAAACCTGGCCACCACCATGTAACTGAAAAAATTGTTGAGTGTGGCGAAAAACACCATTAAAAAAATGAGGGAATAAATGGACCTAATACTCAAACCAAGATTATACTCTTCTGTGAATATGTATACAGAAAACGTTAAAACAACAATAACTCACCTGATCATGTTCTCCCCACACGATGTGTGATGGTACAGTTATCTTTTCTGCTGTTTTCTCCAGAATAAAAACACCTTCTAAAGACACAATGCTTCTAAATACTGAAAATAAACAAACAAACAAAAATACAACAACATTGTCATGTAATTTTGTAGACCTGTCACAAACAGACTGAGAATGTTATAATCAAAAAGTTATCACAATTTCCCAAAAATATTTCACGAACACATAGATAAAACGAAATGGCAACAATGTCATCATAAACAGCTGCTTATAAAGTATAGTTACATCCTCTTAAAATTGCAATTACCTTCATTTTACTTCAATCTTTTGGTTAAAGGTACCTTCATTTACAGGCCACATGGTTAAATTAAACATTTTATGAATTTCAATGTCCAATCATGAATTTATATTATTACTACATGTATATCATTACTAATTTAATTTACGTGCGCATCAATGAGCAATATTTTTAAGTTCCAGTGATAGATATATGTCCCTGTGTTTTATTTAAGTCATTAACCCCTGGATTAAAATGGACTCTTCTGTAAATCAATGATTTAGGGCAGACCAAATGTGCCTTTACGAGTCAATGAGTTAAGCATATACAGGCAATCTTAATTTCAGAACATTCTGGGATACTTTTGATTTGTATCCATGAACATCCCAATAATTATCTGAAGCCTTGTCCAACAATATCCAAGGCTATATCTTCGGAACATTCTGTAAATATGCTTGCTGGTCTATTGTAAATATTATGAACATACTACCAAAGTTATTTTGCAAAAGAAAAAAAAAAGCCCAAAACAAACGCTCAAGACAATCGTTTATGTCAATCAGACTTCATCAGGTGGTGTCATAGAAAGTGGTATCATACTAGGTCAAATAATAAACCTAAATGTAAATGACAGAGCTGCAGTGCTGTACTTGAGCCGGATTGGCTCAGTCGATAGTGCGCTACACTCTTGATCGTGAGTTTGGGTTCAGCCAACGGCAGGTCGGAGTCCTGTCCTTCGGATGAGACAGTAAAAACTGAGGTCACAGTAGGTGTCAGCAGGTTAAAGAACCTTCACTGCTCAATGGCCGCAAATGCCAAGCATAGGCCAAACTTTGAAGCCCTTCACTGGCATTGGTGACGTCTCCATATGAGTGAAAGATTCCTGAGTGGAATGTTAAACAACAATACAACAACAACAGCAGTGCTGTATTTCGCTGTTTTGTACTGGTGTAAAATTTCAACATGTATGTACTAAATATATATACAATGTACTTACATCGAAGATAAAAATCTAAGTAGGGTCGTCTCATTTCAACAGCTCCTTGTAACATCTGGAATCCATATAAAGAATAACAAAATCATTATAAACCCTTTAAAGATGTCTTGAAATTAAAGACAGTTTTAGTATTTCTGAATGTCAATTTTTCTTCGAATCATTCTGATATACAGTGGAACCTGTCTTGAGAGAGACACATGTTCTCTCAAAAGAGATTCCATGTTTAAAATCATTTAACTGAATGATTTTGCAAATGTGGTCTCAAAATACAGGTGGTAAGACCATAAGATTGGACCTTAATTTGAAGTTTCATCCGATTTTCACTTCTAAAACCAAGCACAAGGTGAAGGAACAGTCACTAACTTGTTGGGAGTCTTAGGTATTACCCGATACTAGGATCAAATCTGGGACCTTCCACTCATGAGTTGACACTCTAAAAAAATAAAGGGGAATAACTCTAAAATTACAGGTGGTAAGAGATTTTTATATGCGACACTTCATCTACTAAAGATGTATAACTGCATCACATATGGGGAGTCTAGTTGAAGAAATGAGGAAGATATACATGACCTGAACAAAACAAAAGGGCAGACGGATACAACTCAAAACTGAAGACCGCCCTCCCCCCATCCAGAATCCGTTGGGGCCTAATAACTTAAAGCAACAAAACATCACATGGACATACTGTGATAGAAGAGAACATTTACATACAAATGTTAACATTAATTGCCTACCTGTTTTGGAATGAAACCACTTTTGTGGAACTTTGCAAAGTCTAGTAAGTATTGCATTTCCTCCGGAGTTTTGGGTAATAGTGGACAATTTTGTAAAATGTGTTCTTCATCTTCAGTCTCCATTATTTTGCGTATTTGTGCTCCGATGTCTGTATCAACAGGGGTTTTCACTGAAAATTTAGAGAAAAATGCTCTAAAATAAACAATTGTAAAATAATGTTGGCAAGTAATCGTGGTATATGGTTTGTTGTGAGTACCAGTAGCTTTTTTTTCAATTTTGTTTTGCGCCACACTCAACAATTTTTCAGTCTTATGATGGTGACCACTCTTTGGTGGTGAAAGGGAGAACAATGTAAACTGGAAGAGACCACCAGCCTTCAGAAATTATGTATAGTTGGTCCATCCTCCAGTGTTAAGTATGTATGTACCAGAGATTACATTTTCTAAGTACAACAAGACATTTTCATGGCCCTCTTTTGCTTTTGGCTATGTTTATAAATCATGGAGGCACTACTTCATTAATTAAGCATTTATCTAGATATTAATTTAGTAAAAGATAAGTTACAAAGAATCTCTGTGTGACAGAAAAACAGAACTGATTTGATCTAAATGTTACAGTTGTGTAACTAAAAAAGCTATGTATTGTTTACTCCCAATAAAATCTTACGGTTACATAAATGATTACATAAAATACTGAACAGAAATCAAATAGAGATGATCAATTATGTAACTCATTCACCCCTAAAGACACATTTGGACTGGCCTAAATCATTGATTTACAGAGGAGTCCATCATTTTTTAGGGGTTTATCAGTTAACAGATTACAAAATGTCAATTTCTATACTTACTAGCAGGACACATCAAGGTCACCCTCTCTACATATGTAGCATACTCTGCTGAATACAGCCCTGCTAACGTACCACCCATAGAGAGCCCCACAATGTGAAATGGATCTGTGTCTAGGCCTAGTTTCTGTACAATCTACCGGTAGATAAAAATGGCAAATTTAATCATTTCATTTACACTGACACAGGTAGAGAAAAAAACTTTGGATATAAATATTGGAGAAAATATGTACCTTGAATACTTGTCTTGATAAAATGTTTATAAAATGGATAATAAACAAACCAGTCAACATGCAATAAAACCTGCTTTAGTGACCACCTGTGTATTAAGACCACTTGGTCACTTGTTTTTGCTGTCCCGAATAGTACCACTTGTGTACAAATCAACCTCTATATAAAGACCATCTCCCTATAAAGACTGGTTTTTGTTGTCTTTCTCAGGAGGTATATTTATACAAGTTTCACTGTATAGGTAAACTATACACAGAGAAAAGTTATTAACTTGAAGTACAGTGGAACCTGTTTTGAAGGACCACTTTCATGAAAGACAACCTGCCTTTTTTAATTAAGTGGCAACACGGGGTGATCTCATGAAAAATCACTGCTGAAAATATGATTCAACTGAAACCTTCTTGATGAAGATCTAGCACTGTATCAACCTACCTATGCTGTTCACTTGCTTTAAACCATGATGTCTTTCACATCTAGACAGCCAAGATTCAATCCTTTATATTATGTTAAATTTTGGGGAGAGGGGCAGGGTTGGGGATTGCAGATTATGTTGTATCGAGATTTTACCTGATGGAGCCTCCTGACTTGACCTGGAAAGGACAGATCTTCATTGTGTGGTGGAATATCACTGTCACCATTTCCTGGTAGGTCTATTGCTATGACATGTAAATCTTTTGGTAAATTCTGTAAAAAAATATAAAAGATATTTTGAAAATAGAAAAATCTTATTTATAATGTCACATACATCATCTGTTGCATCAATGCACGATGATGAAACACACCTCATTTGTTGTGTGTAAACAGTAAAGGATATATAGGCAGATTAACTGTCTAGTCCAATAGCTAGCTTCTGTGACTGGATGGCTGGCATTTATATTCATGTACTGAAGCTAAGCAACGGCGAGTGTGGTCAGCATCTGGATGGGTGACAATCTGATGTGATGCGCTCGGAGAACGAACGATCACATTACAGTGGTATGTAAGTACAGTAGAACTTTAAGTTTAACTTCAGTGCGTTGAATTATTAAACTACTGACAAGGCCTTGAACAAATTTATTATATACATGTAACACTATTCAGAAATTATTAATAATTCAAATGTTTATAAGTCAAATTCTCTGTATTTTGATAAAATTTGTGGACCATCTTCTATCATAAAATCGGAAATGACAACAAATAAATAAGAGGCAAAGCCTACCTATGTGCAAGAATGCCACATATAACAATTATCACCTTACCTGTTCCATCTATAGAAGGAAGCAGGTATTCAGGTAACAATAAAGTCCTTATTATCAAAATTAGAAGTCATTTCTAAGTCATCATAATTAATTTCCGCTGTAAAAATTGTTGTAAATACCATTAATTTTTTATTTATGATTTTAAATATATATACTATTTTTATGTTTACAATCACAATGATTAAACTAATTGTAGGAATTGGAGTTGGGATTGAATACTACCACTCAATAAATGATAGATGTAAACAATGGTAAATCACTTAAAATAACTACAGTAAAATCTCCTTACAATACCCATTTTCATTTCCCACCTCGCTTAATGCAGACATTTTGAAATAAAAAAAATTACTGGTCAACCAGACCAGTGAATAAAGGAATTTCTCTGGTCAAAGAAAATTTTATACTGGTCTGTATATATACACAATTGAAATGAAATTGAAAATTACTGGTCAATTGGACCAGTTATCAGATAGATTTCACCGGACTTTTGTAAAATTTACTGGTTTTTCTGGCAAGACCTGTGAATTTCAAAAACTCTGTTAATGGCACAATTTTTGAAAATGTACTTTTCCATTCTTCTCTAAAATTTCATTTGAGGTTTCCCTCAACCTATTGCCAAACCCCTTTATAATGCCAAATTTTGGCAAAACAAATGGTGGCACCATGACAAGGTTTTACTGTACAACTGTTTAAATCTTATACAGTAAAGGATACCATGACAATTAATGATCAAGTTAAAAATTTGACTCATATATCCCGTAATACAATGTAAATGTATATGTGAAAACCTGGACTAAGTAAATTTACCTTCACTAGGGGAGCCCACATCGACTTATCAGCAGAGAAACCATGCAGTAACAGCATACTGGATCTGTTCTTCTTCTTTGTCCCCCTCTCAGCATAGCAAATCTTCATGTCGTCATCTGTTGTGATATATTTAATCGTCATCCCACTCAACAAAATTGTCATCCTAACAGAAATATATTTTGTACATGGATTATGTAATTTTGAATAAATCAGTGATTATATACTCTTGTCATCCAAATCAATTTTGGTTGACATACATGTAGATAGTGTACCTAGTCATGCCAAGATAGCTCCATGATGTACCATGTCGCCTCATAATAACTCGGGATATTAGATGAGATAAAATTAGTACTAACTACTGTAACTGGATATTAAGTGAATATACTAATTATGAAATAATCATAACATGTACATGTGCTAAAGTGATTTAAGTTTTCTATATTTTCAGTGGTATTTTTTTTATTTTTGCCCATTATACTCAGACATTCAACTGTCTTTTAAATTAGGAAAATTTTCATACATAAAGATTGAAGAATATAAAGCCAAACTGGAAAATACATATATACTTAACCTGCTAGAAAAGTACAATGTAGGTGTCATTCTGTCAGGGAAAACAGTCTATGTGTGTATGCATGTGTAGGTGTGTGTATGTGTTGTGACTATGTGTGTTTGTTACTGTATGTGTGTGTATGTGTACGTGTTTTTTTGTGACTGTATGTGTGACTGTGTGTGGCGTGTGTTTTTGTGACTGTATGTGTGTGGCTGTGTGTAGGTGTGTGTGTTTAAATCTGTATGTGTGTGACTGAGTGCAGGTGTGTGTTTGTGACTGTGTGTAGGTGTGTGTTTGTGACTAATTGTAGGTGTGTGTGTGTTTGTGACTGTGTGTAGATGTGTGTTTGTGACTGTGTGTAGGTGTGTGTTTGTGACTATGTGTACAATTGCAGGTGTGTGTATGTGTGTGTGTTTGTGACTGTGTGTAGGTGTGTATGTTTGTGACTGTATGTGTGTACAATTGTAGGTGTGTGTGTTTGTGACTGTGTGTAGGTGTGTGTTTGTGACTGTGTGTAGGTGTGTTTTTTGTGACTGTGTGTGTACAATTGTAGGTGTGTGTGTGTGTTTGTGACTGTGTGTGTGTTTGTGACTGTAAGTGTGTACAATTGTTGGTGTGTATGTGTTTGTGACTGTGTAGGAGTGTGTGTTTGTGACTGTATGTGTGTACAATTGTAGGTGTGTGTGTGTTTGTGACTGTAGGTGTGTGTCTTTGCAATTGTGTGTGTAGGTGTATGTAATGATGATGATATATTTGACACTGTGTGTATAGGTGTGTGTGTCTGTTTGTGACTATGTGTGTACAATTGTAGGTGTGTGTGTGTTTGTGACTGTGTAGGTGTGTGTTTGTGACTGTGTGTAGGTGTATGTGTTTATGACTATGTGACACTGTGTGTAGGTGTGTGTGTTTATGACTGTGTGTACATGTATGTGACTGTATGTGTATGTGTCTGTGTAGGTGTGTATTTGTGACTATGTGTAGGTGTGTTTGTGACTATGTGTAGGTGTGTGTATTTGTGACTGTGTAGGTGTGTGTTTGTGACTGTGTAGGTGTGTTTGTGACTGTGTAGGTGTGTGACTGTGTGTAGGTGTGTTAGTGACTGTGTAGGTGTGTGTGACTGTAGGTGCATGTTTGTGACTGTGTGTAGGTGTGTGTTTGTGACTGTGTGTGTAGGTGTGTTTGTGACTGTGTGTGTAGGTGTGTGTTTGTGACTGTGTGTGTAGGTTTGTGTGTTTGTATGTATTGACTTTGTGTGTATATTTGTGTGACTCATACATGTACATTGTGAGGCATGAAAAACATTTATGTAAAAAGTAAAGAGAATAAAGTCAGTGTATGAAACTCATTACAATGAGATCATCTACGGCTAGAAAAGATGTTTGTAGTTAAAATTTTGACATACACCTTTCAAAAATTGATACATGTACTTGGATTAACTGTTATTTCTTGCATTTATATATCTCTGAAGAAAAATAAATCAAAAATTCATTTACAAAATGGCTTCTACATGTACATTACTACATAGAATACATGAACATAACAAATAACAAATCATGTTAACATGTGCTTCATACCTGAGATAAAATTGTACAAGGATATTTGGTTTGTTCATATATATGTAGAGGGATGCAGCTGTCACTGTTGTTGCCATGGCAACAAGAGGATACACCAAACATTCGGGTGGAATAATCATGATCTGAAAATAAAAAGTGTTAATTCAAAAGTAAGTTCAAATGAAACCTTAGTCACAGTATTTTTCATTCAAAACATTTCTACAATGTATATGAGGCGACACACTGTCAGGATCTCGGTTAAAACTCTCACCCCACATACCTAAGTGATACTGTGACTTACACTTCCCAGCATTCCCCACTATTGCATTTGACAAATCTTTTCAAAATCCATGTAACAAAATACACTGATCATGGCAAAAATAATCAGAGAATGAAAATTTTGAGCTAAAACATTCTTTATATATAGACACACTTAAAAAAAGGTTTAAAAACTGATAATTCTTGTTAAATACATGTAGCCTACATGCATTTCCAGTCTGTCTGTGTACACTGTATCCTGTATAAGTTTATTTCACCCTTGTGCATTGTTTTTAAAGTACACAGGCCCCTGGGCCTCTGGCAATATGTAAATAGGTAACTATAAATGCTACTGAAGTGTTACTTGTCACGACTAATTAAGCATAACTGCACTTTATTGCTTATACAATATCTTATGATATGCCAAATCAATGGCCCTGGGCAGCAATTAAATCCCGATTATCATTGAATTAGATAACTACAAAAACTTCACTAGGCATTAATGTGTCAGATGAAGAAAGGATGACATTGATTACACCCCAAATAAAAATGTTTCACTTCCTAATTAGTACACTCATGACAAATATTCACAAAATATTTCAGTAAAAATCACAATACTTGTAATTCAATATGAAGAGAAAGTAAGAATGAGAATGACATGGACTTGGCCAATACTTTTTTAGACACAGTGATTGGATGAATCAACATGCTAGTGCGGTACTGTAGTACCATTGTTACAAATGGAATTTTAGTATATATATCTACACATGTAATTGAGTTAATTTAATTACTTTTAGTTTAGAAAAAAAAATGTTAAAATATCTGGAATTCTGTTTGTAGGTAGGCCTACTGCACAAATGTACTATAAACAGTTCATTGACATAGTCTGTCCTCTTTTCTCCCCTCATTACTGAGATCAGGTTATATAAATTAATGTTGTATTTAGGCCTATGCAGCTACGAACAGAATTTCAGAATAAGTGTCTTGCGAGTGTGATAAACTCTACGCGTGAGTTATGCCCCTTTGTCTTTAATTGTGGGGGATTCCCAGATATTTCTGATCAGACGCATACACGCATGCTTATTTATGGATTAACTATCACACCCCTCAACTTACTTATTTATTGTATAGCGTTCGTAACACAGCTCTGGTAAATTAACTGATTCAAATTTCAATAATTGTGCATGTGTGTGGTGCAAAACGATGTGTATTTTAGAGAGAGCATGAAACTCATACTATACTCTATAGTCATACAAATTACAGTGTACTCATGTCTTAGGCTTACACGATACTGATAGTCTATCTAATAGTTGGAATTCTCTAAATGTAAAATTAAAACACTCACGTTAATTTTCTCTACCAGTCAATCAAAATGTTCGTGCGCCAGTCTCCAGACGTCCAGTTCATGCAATGTTGTCAGTGTCATATAAGGCGTTGACTGTTGTCACCGAAGGCGAGGCCAAATGATATATATTTCCGTTTCCGGTTTCATGCTGTGAGATTTGAACGTCTTTTTATATAACGCACCACTCGCACATTTCATGCTTTTTATCATTGTTTTATAATATATATTCTGTAATAAATGTTATAAATTCTACAGAAATGTCAAGTTGCAGCATAAATCATGTGCGTTTAATTTCATGGTGAAATCCTGAGACGTTAGCTGAGCATACAATCTGTCAAAATGGATATTTCACGGTGTTTCAAATATTTTTTTTTTGTTCATTAAAATCACAGCCTTCTTCTTCTTCTTCCAGTTGGGCACCCGGCAGAATCCAGCCGGCCCGGGAATGCTTTAAAGTACTGAGTGGTGACTTCGGTCCCAGATACACCGGTAGGCCTATTTTTGATAAGAAATTCCGAAGAAATTCAGTGTTTTAATGCTATTGGCGATGTATAAACATAACATGTCAGGCTTTATATTTCGCTGTTGCTATTATGAATGTTTTAAAAAACATCTTCACCAAAGCAAATAACTTAATTCGTGTCTATCAAAATGTCTTTAAGCTATGTTCAGCTGAAATTGCATGAATTTAGTTTTACCAGCGATATATATTAGCTTTATATATCGCTGGTTTTACCAAGAATTCAAATTTGGTAGAATTTTAAAACACAATTTATTATACCTGAGAAAAGATATGAACTATGATAATCAAACCCTAGTTATGCAAAATATTTACATTGTAATTACTCTTAAAATGTTGTATCCTATTGTTATTAATACTGTTCACCTGTTACATGTTATATTGATTTGAAGCAATAAAAAATAGAGTTTAAACTAAAATGTTGTAACATGGATACGATTTTGTAAGGATTCAATTTCTTGTGTCACATTAAAATTAGATTTTTAGTTAATTTTAATTCAACAATATCATATCCATCTATTTTATTTTTTCTTTAATTTTCTTAAACTTTCTCATTTTGAATGTAGCCTAACATCTATTGTAATCGATGGTTTATTTTTTTTTCTAAAAATAACACCAACTACTCTAACATCACAAAGTACACAAAAGCTTCACCACCACTGTAAGTGATTTTTGTTCGGCACACTGTCCTCTCCTAACTTGTGTGTTATTTTGTAAAGTTTAAATTTACTGCATGGGTGGGTGTAAATACAAAAATTAAACTTGTTGTAAATTTTGTATCTACACCCACCCAGTAAATTAAAAATTTTACAACATGACATATGCCTACTCGATTCGCCACAATTTTGCCACATCCGTCCTTTTTTAAAATTCCGTACATACATCTGTCATGTTGTAAATTTTGTATTTACACCCACCCAGTAAATTCAAAATTTACAAAATGACACATCCGTACACAGAGCAGAAAAATATACTACGGTATTAGTCTGATTGACTGATAGTGACATTTCCAAACTGTCATGCCGATATTTTGTGGTAGACTAGGTTCGCTAAAGATATGCCAGAAGTATATGTTAATGGAAATTTATGGTGTAGAAAAACATAATGGACTTCTTAGGTAAATGCCCTTTTATTTTCATCCGTATTGCAAATGACCTTTTTGACGGGCGTGGAAATTGGACCCTACCAAACAAATCTCTACCTGGAACGTTAACGAATTGGGAAGCAACTATCGACAGAATTTCTAATTCCACCATGGATTCACGGCGGTTGTGACCGATCGACATGCAAATGCATACGCCTTCATACCACCCGATCCTTTCCTTGGGTATCCCTAATCTCTGCGCATGTGCAGTATCCACTCTCTATCGATATGTTGTCTTCTAGATATCCTAATGGTTAACTCTTCGGTATATGTATTTTTGACATACTTTCTTAAAGACGCTCTTTCGCAGATTAAGTGTGGCATGAAGTTGTTAATTGATTAGTTGGCTTTTCTGGGGTTTTAAATAATTCTACTATCTGACTGAAGATGACACATTATTATGTTTCACCATTCACGTAAAAGGTCTCCGGTTACACTTACGATTTTCCAATAAAAATGAACAAATGTGTTGAGTACGTTGCTGAAAATTTGAGTATGTACTCCAACAATTATAAAAAAATATTTCTGATGGTTTCTTTAACATTTATGAGCAACGGTTTTCATTATTATTTACAACTGTATACCAACAATTCCCAAACATGTCACGTTGCAGCATAATTTTGTGATTTTTTTTCACCTTTTAATAATGGAGACTAAACTAAGCTGAAGTACATAGTAAATTTGGTGACTTCGGGTGCTGGCTTATTGTTTTGAGTACAATTCATATGTTGTTTTATTGAAAACCTTACAGATAACACTTTGCTATGTTTTATTGAAAGCCTTACAAATAACACTTTGCTCTCTATGTTATTTATATTTGAACGATGAAGATGATTCACAAAACGACATCAGTCTAATTATTGGGACACTCATTTACTGCCCACCAACTCTCATTTAGCTCACCTGCACAAATGACCCGTATGAGTTATTGCCATCATTTTGCATGTCTTCATCTCGCATGCTGTTGTCACAAACATTTTCAAAATCTTCTCATATATAGAATTAAACTTGGTACCATCATATTTGAAAAATTCACCTTCCAGGATATCTACTCCATTGTATCTATTATACCCGTCGACAAATATGACAGAAAAGGGTAAATGAGAACATAAAAGTTCAACACATACTAATTTGCCTTATCTCGAAAAAAGAAAGAGAAAACTGGATGAAACCATTTTTCATCATTTTAGCTGAATATAGTGTAGTGAATAATCGTAATGTGCACAATCGGTCGTAAATCCAGCTGTGACATTCATTTGGTGGACATTTCATATTAGTGCATCACATGATAAATCCAAGAAAATTCATTGATGGACACAAGGGTTTCAATGAATAGGACGGGAATAATATGGCGGAAGACATAACGTTACTAAACACGCCGATGATCATTCAAATTATATTTCACTGCCGATGAATCAGTGCCGTAAGAGGCAAGTCTGTTTATATGAAAAAAAGAATATTTCGTGGAATAACAATTTCACTCTCGCAATTGTTGTAAAACAGGTGATAACCTGGGCCCAAAACGCAAAAATCTTAGATGACACTAAACCCAACTTGCTGTAGAGGAAATGAATACTTTCGATTCGTTATTTATCATTCTTATAAATCAAATTGAGTTTTGGTTTGGATTGTAACCTTTCAACCCCATGAACCATAATAGACTTGCATAAACAATAGTAAAGAGTATTCTGTTTAGATATTTGGGGGTGAAAGGGATAAATGAAGTTCATTATTGATAAAATAGCTTTTATAAGTTACAATAAAAAAGAAAATAAAACTACATGTATTGTCAAAATAATTTACTTTTAATTTACTTAACTACTCTGCGTATTGTTCATGTCTAAAACATAAAAAATGATATGCTCATGATCAATATAATCTATCAAAATACTGTATACATTGTAATGCACTTCATATAAATAATGATATAATGAAAGAATAACACAAACTATACTTTTATATATCTTAATACATATTTTAAACGAGTCCGTAACATCATCCATCAAAATACTGTAGACATTGTAATACACTTCATGTAAATAATGATATAAAGAAAGAACAACACAAACTGTACTTTTAAATATCTTAATACATATTTTAAGTCCATAACATCATTTAAGAGATTTCATGTTTTAATCTTTGAATTTAATAGGTGGGTGGTAAATATAAAAATTAAAGCATGACATTTCCTTCGCTAGTAAGACCGAAATGTGTCAGTCAGGTTCATATATATGCCACTCCGTGTGTACTGGTATGTTTGCGTAATAAAGATTTCTCCGCTGTTCAAACATAAATCATTGTAGACATAAGTTCTGTTTAACATTTGTCGGATTATGTATATAAACCTCCCAGAGTTTTTGTAACAAGTTTGTAACTTGACGTTGTCAGTATGTAACCTACAACTCCTGTCCAATCCTCAAATAAACTCATCTGCCATTAGTTTGTAAGAAAACTTCGTTATAACATGTATCACAAACTACAACCTTTTCACCGCTGTTACTAACAATATGTTTTTGATAACAGTTATCGCATACGGTTTCATTACATCTCCGACACTGAAACTAAATAAAGAAAGGATTATATAAGTATAAGTAGGTGTACATACATGTAATTAAAAAATAATGTGTTTGAATAAAAGGTATGAAAAAAAATAATTATACTTAGTTCGAAATTCAAATTTTAAAGGGATATCGATGGCTATTTTTGGCGTTAATTAAATAGGGTCATGTAGGAATTGATTATAACAAAATGTAAGTTTTTTTATATAAAATGCCAGGACAAATACAATAGTGGATGCACAAATTTTGTTATCTAAATTAAGCGTAGAAATAAACATTAAGCATTTTAATTGTTCCCATGTACGTATGGAAACTAAATTATTTTCTTATTCAAAAGTGTGATAACTTGATAAGAATGACGTCATAATCCCTTTGATATTCGTTTGCCGCGGGGTGTGTCGGTCCCACGCGTAATATCATTGTATGTTATACGGAAAGGGTATAAAGTCCATTAAAATTAAAACTTTCCTCTTACAGATGTTCATCTAATCAGAAAAAATGACCACTTAACTACAACAAAAACAAGGTAAAACAAGGTATTGATCTAGAATTAAAAGTTACATTAACACTCGTTGAGATGAATATAGATTAATCTGTGGCATTGAATTTGTAAATAAAACTTGTCTAGCATATCTTAAGAAATAGAATTTTACAAAGAAACACAACGATTGGCTTTTAACAATGATTAACTCCGCATTATTACTTAAATCCGTAATTTGCCCCATTGTTGAAAATACAAATATAACATTCTGTCATTAATCTTTTGACTAAGTAATTTCCAGAAGATTTCTTGACCATGAAATATCAAAACAGGACAAGTGGTCAACATAAAAGGATTCTATAGAACAAGCGAATCGTCAAGAAGAAAAGTGGGTGGAGGAATGATGTATAAAATGAGATCAATTTACCTTGAAGAAAATCTAATAAACATGTTATTTTATATCACTGGCACTACGTCAACTTCGTAATATCTCTATTTGACTATCAGAATAGTTATATTCTCGAGATTTTAGCTTATACAAAAATTCTTTCAATTAAAGAAATTTGAGATTGCACACATGCTTTGGCATGCATACTTTACATTAAATAGGTGTTTAACTGATATATTAGCTTAATTTAGGATATTCCTGATTACAAAACCTATAGCTTACGTTCTCTATTTTGATTAGCCTCCAACGTATATAAAAATAAATAAATTTCACGACTTTACCTTTTGAATACTTCCTCTATTTTGCTTTTGACATACTGCACACTTCCAGTATTGTGGCAAATTGCCGGGGGTATCTTGAATTATATCGGCCTACAAAATTCAATAAAAATAATAATTCAGTATCTTTTTCAAATCACATTTTTCTTGAGCACTTTTCCTGATTTATGTAGAAACTTCTTATATTCTGCATATTTCGTCTTTGTCAATGTGTTGACAAAAGTTATGATCAGCGAGAGATCATTTCATTTAAACTCGCACTGCTCAGCTAGTTTGAGTATAAGGTTCCGGCACAGATTCTCAGTGCAAGGTCATAATTTCATAAACAGGCCTTTTGCTGGACTCCAACTCACGACTCATGACTATGCCAGGCCGGCTCGATTAGGCTTTTAAAAACCCTACTTCGGCTCGATTAGGCTTTTAAAAACCCTACTTCAATTCCAGATGTCAAATTTCGTCTCACATCAACTTGAGCATATAACTGAAAACAACTTAGGCGGAATGTTATAGAAAAAATAAACAACACACTAACACAAGAATCGAAAAGAAATTTGAATGAACAATTCAGAACTAAGTACCTACTTTCTGATTGACACATTAGAAAAACAACATTCAATTGCTTAAATTTGTTGTGACTCAATATGAACTTTTGTTGGATATATTGTAAATGCCCATGTCTCCGGTATGGATTGTCAATGTGAAATACCATACGTAAACCCATTTAGATACTAATATCATTTTATCCTATCTCTTCAATTATATTGAATGTTTGGATATTACTTATAATACAAAAGTTATTATATTACAAAAGAAGTCAAACAAGTGATCAATACGATCGTTTCTGTCAATAAGAGTTCATCAGTTGAGCTCGAATTGTTTCCGAAAGAAAAAGTGGTGTCATACAAGGCCAAATAATAAATCTAAATGTACTGCCAAATCCGTTGAAGAGTACCCAATGTAAAATGAATATCTTTGCTTTTGAGAAATTTAGAATTGAAATGAAGGTATTTGAGCGAGATATGACTTTATTATAAAATAATCGGCTGGTACCGAATTACCAGGTACCGGGTTTATGTATACCCTCGGTGATGATAAATGCATACCGTTCGTGGATTGGTAACGATGGTTGATGTATGTTGTTGTTGATTTGATGTCTGTCCTGGTACATTGTAAGGTGGTGGTGGCGTTGAGTACATTTCATACGGAGGTGGTGGACTAGAGTAGTTTATTGCAGAACGTGCCCTCATTGGGTAAATGAAATTTGACCGCGGACGGCGCCATCTGTCTCTTCCTCTGGTTTCAGTATTAGGGTCGTCTTTATAATATTCCGCTTTAAAACGGAACGATTTAAAATGCATCATACATGTATAAATATTGACGAGAAAGGTGTGATGTTAAAAAGAAAAATTGAAAAACATGATGTGTAAATAGGATCTTTTAAATTATCAAAAGCAAAATGCTTAACAAATGAATAGATAGATAAATGGATAGATAGAATGACCAAAATAAGGATAGATAAAAAAGTAAAGGTATTGACTTAAATTACTCAGTAGTCCAATACATAGTCATGTTATTTATTTATACAATTTAGTCAAATTACATGTACATTTTTACTTTAAAATAAATATTACTACTTGACATCAAAATATTACAAAATTAGAATTAATGATTGATACCTGCTGTTTAAGTGTATAAATATTGTAAGTTAATGTTTTGCATAATATCGATACAGTAACATCAAATTTGAGGCATAACTTCCTAGCCCTAGCATTTTAATGTTCTTATCCTAGTACTTGACTGGTTCATAAATCCCCAGCTTTATTATTTCCACAGAGAGAGAGAGAGAGAGAGAGAGAGAGAGAGAGAGAGAGAGAGAGAGAGAGAGAGAGAGAGAGAGAGAGAGAGAGAGAGAGAGTCTGTATCTGACATTATAATACATATCAAGACATAGACACAGACAATATTAATTGCACCTATCAAATTCAGATTCGTACAATTACACATATTTTATTACCTGACATTTTAACTAGGGATATACCCCATAGTCCACTCCATATCCAGCCAATCAAAAAACACGTGACCATAATTAATTGTAGGGCCCCGATCCCGATGACGATGCAGCATGAGGTAAACTGTTGTCGTTTGTTCAGGTCGTCCACTCTAGCACAACACAAAACAGAGAATCCAGCAATGATTGTACCTGCAATTACAACATATAATAGATATAATGTATAATATATTGTTTATAACGCGATATATTTATTTATTTATTGATTGATTTAGTTTTAATGTGTTTGATAAAATCTTGAATACTTTGCAAAATAATAAGATGGATTGCGAAAATTTATGTAAAACTTGACAAAATTATATGTGAATCTGTAAAGAGAGAGACCCTAAGTGCTGAAATTAGTGAAATCGATTAATGGTACCCATTATTTATGTCTATGTATGAACTCAATAAATTGTTACCAAAACACAAATATTGAGAAGAGTAAATAAAACTGAAAATAAAAATCAAATTTGACGGATGTGAATGCAAGAAATTGTTTTTGTTGCTACTGTGAGATTCTGTTGCTAATTAACTAGGCCTATATGCATGTCTGCCACTAGCACGTTGTGACATTGGAGTTGTTATGAAAGCATCGCTATTTCATCATTGTACTCAAATTTATTTATATAAAATGTACAATGGCGTCAAAATCAAAGTGACTTTAACTGTGTTTTTTTTACAAAATTATTTTCCCCTTTTTTAAATAACAAAAAGGAGATATACACAGGCATAAAAATAGAAATGATTTCTACATATTTTTTGAAAAATTGCTTGGGAAACCAAGGTCTGGCACTTTTCAATTGAAATTGATTACCTCAACCTTACTAATTGTATATGCATACCACACTGGACCTGACCCTATTTTCACGAAATTTATTCGAAATAATTTTTTGGTAAAGACACGTACAGCTAATGCCCCTATAAGGTGACAGCATGAAGTAATAGTTAATAATTCTGAGCAATTCCAGTTACAAAATGGGAATGAAAAATATAAAAAAGAGTCTCATTGAAACTCCGAAGATGCTTAATAATTGTTTAATCTTCTTGTCAATATTTGTTAGGAAAAGGTCCTTAAAAATCCAACAATGAAATTTTTAAAAATGAATTTTAGGTTCTTCACCACAAAAACATCAGAATGGTTTATTGAAACACAGTAAATGCATATTCAACGAGCGAAAATTTATTGATAAAAAAAACGTGACGTCACAATCAATGGTGCATTAACATGTTAACGATTTACCTTAGATTAAATGGCCGCGATTACACCAACTGATAACTTGATTTTAGATATGATTTGGAATAAAAACGTATTCCGCGTACTTGATTCAGAGCCATATTTTTAGCCAATGAATGTGTTCCTGCCATGTATTGACAAAATATCGAAGACAATCAACGGTGTTCACCAGCTCGTACTAAATTAAAATGGCATAAAAATGGTGACGTTGACGTTTTCAAAATATAATTCCCCCTTTACCAACCTTTGTTTCAGCGCCTATGTAAAAATAAAACACAAGCAATGCAAAATGAAGGCATCTAGTTTAACTGATTATCAAGTATTGGACGCTTCTAATCAACATAATATAACACAGTAAATGCTTGAAATGAATCAATGAATAATACCAAAGTGATAAACTGAAAACATCTACATGGGTGTTTTTATGATATGGGCAGTGAAATAAACTACAAATATTATAAACACAATACATGTACTAAAGTGAAAGCTTTACAGAGTGAGCAAATCAAATGATCAAGATCCTCGTTTCTGTTAAAAAGACTACCTATATCATAACTGAAATGCTAGGATTAGTGAATGACTTTACAGACATAATTACATAGAGAGGTAGGTTCTCTAGTTCTCTGGTTGCAAATGTTTCACTGGAAATGTAGAAAGGCTACCTGCGATCAATTTTCTACGCAGAAATCTTACCCTGGAACCAGTCAAAAATTATTCATTTCAACATTTCTGTCCCCTGAAAAAGTTACCCTCGTAGAAAAATGACCCTCACACATTTTATGGAAAATGAACATCGATACTGAGATCATACATACACCAGGCCTAATTATGATCTGGACTGCATTCAGGATAGTAGTTTCCAAAAATATCAACGTGCATTTTCTAAATTTTTCACATAGCTTTTACGTTAAAATTTCGGAGAACTTTCGTAGAATATACTATCTTCAACGCAGCTACGGTCATTTTAAGAGTTTCATCATAGGCAACACTTCCATTGTATAGTTACCCGTGTATCTTGGTAAATACCCCCGTATTCATGCTGAATTTTAATACTATGCTATGGTAAAAGTATACCCGGGTCTTTGAAAATTCACCCGCAAAATGTTTTAATCACCCAAGTAGATTTTCTGTAGGCGTGGCTAAGATTCAGTAATAAGACGTGATTTTCATAATTAAGATAGTACATGTACATTCAAATACAAGTCTTCGTTGTTTTTATGAAATGCTGAAGATATTATCTAAACCGTTTGATAAATATCCAAACGAAGCAACGAACTGTCATCACATGTTTGATTGAATTGTATTACTTATCTCTGTTACATGTTTTATAAATAGCTACATTTAGTATGGATCTTTGATAAGACCATTTAAAAATTAGTTAGATTTGGTAAATGACAGAATTCTGAGATAATTGATGAGTCAATACACGAAATCTACCTACTTACAATTACAAAACCAAAATTCTGTATTGAATAAATCTTGTTAAATCCGAATAATGTCAAAATTTTCAAAAACAAAAGCCTAAATAATTTTTATAATTTATCCCGCAGTATTTATTCTTGTCACCCAAAGAACCTATATGCAAAAACATACTCATTATGACACAGTTATTAATACGGCAAACATTTACAAAACTGTAACTCTATTCATATTGAATAGCTTACACATAACCAAATTCATTACACGTGTTTAAGTTGATATATACATCTTACCAATTCCAGGGAGTACAAAATTTATCAAACAACAAGTAACAGCGATTTCCACTGGTAATATCGGAACTACAAAAGTGTCGTCTTCATTTTCCTCGTTGTCTAAATCATCACTTAAAGCATCTTCAGAATTAAGTCTTCCTGCTGTACCATTCTCTTGTCCTCTTTCAAGAGTTTCTAAATTTTGTCCTCGTTCATTATAATCTGGAGCCATTTGTAATTTTATGTCAAAACTTGATCCTTTATCCCTTACATGATTTGGTTTCCTAAGACAGAAACAATAAATCCGATCGTAGAACACTTTTTGAAGTTTACTGCACACATTTTTATATTTACGTTTTACACCAATGGTACCAAATGTGATTGCTGTTTCATCATAACGCGCGGTTCTTTAAAAACAAAAACATTTTCCTTGTCCACAAATTTGTTAGGAAAATATATATTTTGTCATAACTTTAGTTGACTATATGATTCTGTGTGTTTAATAACTGCATTCCATTCATAAATGGAATGGTTTAATCCAACAATAATCTGTAAAGCTATGTGAGCGTATGTTCCTGTTTAGTTTAAAAAAGGAAAACAGATCAATGGATAGAATATGATATTGGACAAATTGTGACAATGCTTTGGTGACAGGTAAAACCCACTCATTTACCTGTGGTATTAGTTTAACAACTGTACATATTGACATTCAAAGAACTATTTAAAAACTATTTTACAGTTAGTCATGGCTCGGTGCATGTTAAAAAGATCAATTATAAATATTTGACCTTTGACATGATACAATGTAATCTTCTATCAAAGACTGATCCGAAGATTATTAAACTTTGTACAATGCCTGTATTTTGGTATTAAAGAGACAAAGTTGGCTATGTATTACGGACTGTGAAATGTACAACACAAATAGAAGGGCTGTCACTCTATCTACGACGTATGTCGATTACCGGGTTTGATCTGTCTCACATTAAAATCACCTTGTCTCTTTACGTTTACTAGTGCTTACTGGCCTTTGGCCCTTGTAATATTTGAAGGGGTCTTTAATAAGTGACGTGCTATGACCTAATCTCATAACCCACAACGTTTGACTCGCTAGCATTTGCCCGATAGGTTAAGCGTCACATGTTTACTTGCTTCAAATTTTCTGACTTATTTTCAAATCGAGGATTTTAAATTTTATTATTTCAAATCTTTATTACATACATAAACGATAATTGAAAAGTTTGACAAATAATCTTTTAGTAAAATGAAAACAAACATCATATACATATATTACAGACATACAATGTTGCATTAAGAGATAAGTATCTGGAGATCACAGTTCTGTCAATATTTCTTTTTAATGTACAAATAAAGAAAGTAGAATGGATTATGACATCGGTAAGTGATTTTTTGCATGCGTGCGCGTATGTGCTCATTTCTTTAAAAAAGAAAAAAAAATTTCAATCGACTAAAAAGTATGTACGATTATTATTTGTTTAAGACTGTTTTCTATTCTGTTTTATTAATTGACATTAATTAAAAATTATATGAAAATATATCTATAGTTAGTGATCGTGCATTGTATCTCATTCCGCATTTCACGAGGGGACACTGTATATATATTAGGAGAAAACATTTCATTAGGAAATACAATTCTCTACAAGTTTTGAAAATATTCAAATTGATAACTTAACCATAATTTTCTGCAAACATAACAGTGAGTTGTAAAAGACATGAAGAAGAATGTATTTTTTTTTTCAGAACGAATCTTCGCTTCAGTTTACGTACCGGTACCGTATAATTGTTATTTTAGCGGGTATTACATTTCGCGTATTGCCGTTTCCAGAAAAAAAACGAAGTGTAATATGGGTTATCTACCTGTTGCAATCGGAAACATCCATAACGCTACTTCATACCATTTTCAGTGTACTTCAGATGCTATAATATAAAAGATCACAGATAACAAAGAATAAATGCGTATTTAATTTCCTGATCGGAGGTATGTGTTTGAGGTCAAAATTTTTTTTAAATATCAAAAGTCAAAATTCACATACTCGGATGACATACTTGTGAATACAGTCATGGTGATCATAATGCATTCTAAGGATACTCCATGTCATTATTAACTACAGTCGTCTACAAGTCTACAATCATAAGATATTACATTCCAAATACAAAGTTTCGTTTGTTAGATCGTGTATGTAATTCACAAATAAAAACAGTAAATATTTACCCAAGCAATTCTAACGCCTATCTCAATATCAGCCAAAGAAGTTCTTCACACGGAAGTAGAGACGCGCAGTCAACACACATGTATATTTGGGTTTATAAATTTTTTACTGACAGAAAAAAAACTGACCAGTCAACTTGGAACAGCATATGGTGCCTGAAATGAACTGAGAAAAGAAAATAGGCTGACATATTGAAGAGATGGGCAATAGAAAAAACGTCTTGTATACACGAGCCGACCTAGCTCAGTCGGTAGCGCGTTCGATTCTTGATCGTGAGGTCGTGAGTTCGAGTCCAGCCGGCGGTAGATTGGTTTCTTGTCCTTCGGATGAGACAATAAAAACCGAGGTGCCGAGTCACAGTAGGTGTCGGCACGTTAAAGAACCCTCACTGCTCAATGACCGTAAGTGCAGAGCATAGGCCAAAATTTGAAGCCCTTCACCGGCATTTGGTGTCGTCTCCATATGAGTGAAAGATTCTTGAGTGGGACGTTAAACAACAATAATAAAAAAAAAACAAAGTTTTGTATACACATGCGCACTTTACGTGAATTTTCGCATCGTCTCTTAACAAAAGTAACAACAACAGTGATTAACGATTACTTTATGTTTTAGTATACATGTAGCCTATGCTAAAACAGTTATGTATATGATCGAAATATGTGGTTTATATTACAGAGGTAAAGTCAATAATAAGGAGTTACGAGTTACTTCCCTTTAGTAACATTATACACAATTTTAATATAGACTTCCACAGATTCTCGGGCAGTAAAATTTATTTCTGTCAATAAAACTAATAATGCAGTGAATATTTTACAGTTAATAAAAACAGTTTATTATAGAAAAAAATGAATGAATTTATCTGAAAGTTGGTGGCGACCAGCTTTTAAATGATGGAGGAGAGAACCTGCATACAGTGTACCAGGGAGGGGACCTCGGGTCTTCTGCAAGTAAACTGCCATAAATCAGCTTAGGTTCCAACGGGAATTGAACCCGCGTTGACCGGAGATAAAATACTGTGTTTATTAAAACCTGGTGCTCTAACAACTCGGCCTTCTATCAAAGTTTGTAAAAGAGTATGTTGGCGATATCTTATTAAGTACTAATTGAAAATGAAATGGTATAAAAGCAAAGGAAACTATATCTCGTGCATGCAACAGCATATACGATATAACAACACTTCCATAGTATCGGAAAAGCTCGCTTGTATTTATCGTGCAACCGTGATGGTGTTCGCCCTTAAAAGTGAGACATTGATCGGTTTCAATGTCCCTTTCAACTTGATCGATACGACTTGATGGAATGGAGTAGATCTGGCCCTTTTCATACACAAAATTGTGAGCGTTAATAAAGAATTCCATGTCATCTATATAAATATAAAAAGCTTCAGATACCAAGGCATAAATCACTAGGATGTCCAGGATATAGGTACAAATCTGATAAAAAATGGACAAACGCGGACCTCTTGAAATCAAGAGGTGGGATCAGATGCCATGGAGGAGTAAGCATCCCCTGTCGACCTGTTTCACCCACCGTGAGTCCACAGTCAAATTAAAATGAAATACGTGAGGAACGAATTCTCGTCAAAATTGGTACAGACGTCTCAACAATCGCCATCAAACAGATAACTTAACATTTCACTTAGTGAAACAGAGTAGTCACAAACAAGACTATTATACCGACCGTAAAATTTGCGGAATGTTGACATCAAACATGGTGAGACAGAGTAATTGCAAACTAGGACATTATACTGTCCGTAAAATTTGTGGAACGTTAAGATCAAACGGAATTCTCGATATCCATGTGTCAATTATTTGTCAGTGAGTAGTTTACCTCTACATATGAAATGTTCATATGTTGAACACGCCCTGGCATATCGGATCATTTGTGAAATATGCGGGTGATTGTGGGATATTACTGCTTAAATGTGGAAAACTTACGATGGAGAAGCTGAAATCGTCACTTTTGTCTAATAGCTTAGTTGTTAATTTCCCGTCTGTGTCTATAGTAAGTAAAATGTCTAAGTATGAAGCATGTGTGCTTGATTCTGTTGTATCTTTAATTTCTAGTTTGCTGGGATATATTGCATCGACATATGTATGAAAATTGTCATTATTAATTGACAAAACGTCGTCGATATATCTAAATGTCAAATTAAAGGACATCGCTATCCATATTTTCCAAAGGAGATAAACACCTGAAAAAAAATTCTTCATTTGATAAGCATTATTTTTGCGGTATTCATGCCTATCAACATTACCCAAATATTAGCCTCTGAACACGTAAAGAATATTGATCAGCAGGCTAGGATACGGATATGCTCGTTTTGATATTACAAAAAACACACACGCTTCCTAATTCGACAATTTATTTACTATAGACATAGAAGGGAAATTAACAACCAGGCTATACGAACGCGACGATTTCGGCTTTCCCATCGTACTTTTAAGTAGTAATATCCTGTTATCACCTGTATATGGCGTTTATATTTCACAAATGAAACGATATGCCAGTGCCTGTTCAACATATGAACATTTCATATACGGAGGGAAACTACTCACTGACAAATTATTGGCACAGTAATATCGAGAATTCCGTTTGATCTCAACGTTCCACAAATTTTACGGACAGTATAATGTCCTAGTTTGCAATTACTCTGTTTCACTGAATGAAATGTTGATACACCTGTTCGATAGGGGTTGTTGAGTCGTCAGTACCAATTGTGACGAGGCTTTATTCCTCACCAATTTAATTTGAATTTCACTGTGAACTCGCAGCGGGTGTGACCGACCAACAGGGTATGCTTAGTCCTCCATGACGCCTGGATTTCCAGAGGTCCGTGTTTGTCCAATATTCACCAGATTTGTATATTTACCCTGGACATCCGGAAGATTAATAGTTATAGATATTTGTGATTTTTATATGTTGTGATCGTCGGTTGGATATCAAAACAATCTATTTCAATATTTAATTTTAGCTCCGTGGGCACCACATGTGTATGACCTACATATTTACCCCTCCACAATATGAAATGCATTTACAGCAATATTTATCGATGTAAATAGAAGATAAATATAATAATGTCCTGCTTTTTGTCGAAGACTAAACACTAAACTTGAATAAAAAAAAAACTTAGAAAAAACGGTGAGGTACTAGTAGTTATTGTCATCATCCATTTCTTACATCTCAGCTTACAGTAAAAATGTCGGTAAAGTTATTAATTTGTGCAAGATATATCATATCGATTAAACGTTCCCTGGATTTTTTAATAAAATAAATTTTATACATTTAAATTTTAAGTATTATCAGAAACATTATTGATACTCCCCAAGTCATAATGTATGTTTCCAGCAAATTCGTTCTTATCTCTTGCGTGCTGGGATACATCGAGCATCTGGTCTTATGAACTCTTTCAGAAAGTATGCTATTTCACTAAAATAATATCGCTTGATATAGCAGTCGTTCTTAAAAACATACATAGGTTTTTTTAGAGTAAAGCATTCTTTCTTGTTTTTAAATACAGCGGCGCATTTAAAAGTCAAAATCAGAAGTGTCATACATATTATCCGAACATTTCTTTTGCTGAAACGTATGCCTTTTCATTCTTTTTATTAGCACAGGCAAATGCATTTTTATTCTGTCGATTTCAGCGGCCGGAATAACAACATTTATGCAAATACTTAAACTCGACTACATTTTATGATCTAAAGATGAAAACACTTCATTATTATGCTTGAACTGAACATTTTTTACACACAGTTGTAAAAAGTTAAATTTATTGCTAATTTCAAGACAACCTTAGAAATATCAAAAAAGAAATATTTATGGTAGTTTGAATACATACTCTAATTTTGAGTACCACACTTGTAATTTTTCATTTTAATGGGGATATTAAAAACATGTTGATTCAAAGTTTTTTTATATAGATGTAGATGAAAAAGATAATTATGTATTTAATTTCGTTTTTAGTCACTGGCAGATTTTATTTCACAAAAAAACTCTATAATGAACGGATGGAATAAGAGTTGAGATTGAGTATTGAGGTCAGCCTTTGAATCTGATAGAGCCTGTCTGACTCAAATGAACATTTATAAGTGTCGACCTTTATGCTGAAGGTCACGCGTTCGATTTCCGGTTCTGCGCCATACAGAGAGATATATTTTCCCCCAAACGCCTGGGAAAAGAATTGAAAAAAATATAAAAAGAAGCCCTTCCAATAATACCTGACTGAAAACAACAAATGAACATAAAATCTAGTAAAAAAGTATATTGAATCAAGTTAGAGGCACAGTTCTTGATACACCCATGTAAAATTATCAAGTAAAACTGAAGATCTACCATTGGATATTCGAAACTTCAAGACCATATTAAAATATGGCAAACTGGATATAATAAGTGTCTCAACAAAAAGAACAATTGCTACTCTCAATCGGAACGGGAGCAGGTGTCCGGAAAGAGTCAGCGTCACCAATTACCATACTACACCAAATTATTTCTTCAAGCGAAACACCATCATAACTTCTTATTGAGAGTACGTTTCGATATGAATCATTTCCTGGGATTTCTTTACTTTCAAAATGAATGGTACATCACAAAAATTGTATATCGTATTTCAGCAAATAAAGATAAATAATATTAACCTCGTTTCATGCTTCACATAAAAATCCTATAGCTGAGGTATAAATTGGACTTGTCATAAAAATTAAGTATTCTTTTAAAGAATCTGTACATAGTTAACGAATACTTGTATTTTGCTATGATTACCTCGACGGAATATTCCCTCCCTGAACCTAATGCACTGAAGGCACATACAAATACTCAAACTGAAATGTACAAAGTCATGTACGTTGGCATAAACCTTAGTACATAAAATTTGTCGCAAATTAAAGCAATATTTTCTATCTACGAAACATGGAGCCGTTAAGCATCAAGCAAAACGTTTTAAAATTAGTTAAGACACATTTTAATAATGTATATTAGTTTTACGGCTTTCGTATTGGACTGCGTAACAAATTCGTTAATGTCACCGTGAACGAGCGAACCATTTTGCTATTTTTCAATGTCGATCACTGGCATATTGCACTTTCTGCGTAAAAGTAGTAACATGACCTTCACGAAATCTCGTAAATATAATTGGCGATACTTTACTCTTATGGTTTCTGTGTGTATATTTCACATCTTGGTGATAATATATTCATCCTCCAGCTGTTTTTTAATTCCATCTAACACAATCATATCACATATCTTTCTTATTGTGTGTACTGCGCACATACTTTTTCTCATCTTTTCTCTGCGTTTCACATGTTGAAACGTAACACGTTTAATTTACATGGTAATAAATGTGTTACGTTTCAACATCTTTAGATTTTAACCTCAACCTGATTTTTATGTTAGATTCATATAGAAAACCAGATAAATAATTTATGTGCATAATTGTCTACCACTTTAAAAAATTCTCCAAAAATCCATTAACCTCCCCATAACATTTATTGATTCAATATAGCCAAAATCCGTCTTATTGGCTTAAAATACTATTCCATATATAAAAAAATAAATGTACAATTTCAGCGCCTCCTGTTTCCTTTGTCTCATTCCCCAAATACAAATAAATCAGAATTAGCAATGCAATTATAGAAACTAAATAAACTGTATTCACAATTTCGTCAGAACATTTTTTACAATGCTTAAACACAGTCACGGTAAAATATGCAGATAATATATATGGCGTTTGCACACACACACACACACACACACACACACACACACACACACACACACACACTCTCTCTCTCTCTCTCTCTCTCTCTCTCTCTCTCTCTCTCTCTCTCTCTCTCACACACACACACACACACACACATTTAACATTTAACATTTAAATGCATATACATGTATATAATATGTATAATCCAGTTGTAAAATATCGATGTCATCTAATATAGTCAGGTTCTGTCCATCATACTCAAATTCTACCAATAATCAACATCTGAATATGTTCAGTATTAATTCTACATTTTATGGTCATACTGTCAGTACAGTAGGGGGGCATGTCACTTGATGCCACTTATGTTTTTCTTTTTCTCCGGTAGTCTGTGTATTTCCAATATTCATCATATTTACTTTTTATCCTCTATACTTTCGAACGGTTAAGCTTTTAAATTGTAGTGTTTTATGTAAAGCTTATAAAATGCTACCTTTGTAACAGGTTTCTTAAAATGTACAATATTCAGATACATTCATATCCTCCATGACACCTGATCCCACCTCTTGGTTTCCAGAGATCCGTGTTTGTCCATTTTTACCGGATTTGTATCTACGTCCTGGACATTCTATTGATTTATACTTTGGTATCTGAAATTTTTTTACATTAATTGATAGATCACCACAATGATTGTTATTACCGATATCATTTACAAGATCTGAAGAACTCAAATGAGACATCACGTAGAAATCTCTGAAGTTCTTTCAACAGATGCTCTATATGTTCTGAGATTTCTTTCGTCATTGAGAGTGTATGACGCAAAAAACAAACAAATATGCATTTTCACACCGGATTGTACGTAACCTATGTTCGGTATGTTATCACTTGAGATTATTGTTGTACGTTTCACTCGTTAGATAAGTCACACCCGCAATATGGTTTTTCCTGAATCTTCTTTAAAATCAGAATGGCCGTTTTTTTATTTTATTATTTTTAATTTGTTTTTTGCACTAGTCTTGGTATACAACTTTAACTTCATAGTTGCTTCGGATAAGTTAAAACCACGCCCTGAAATGGTTGGTAGGATGTCGAACCTTCACTGAATTGGCATACAATGTAAATATATAGCGGAGCGGAGACCTATATTTCCTGACAGCTTTCAACTTTATATGAAACTGAAAATTTCTTTGAATGACATTAAATTCCAATGAAATATATGTCATTATAATGGTATGTTGTTACATTAACATTCAGACTTACGGTTCATAAGAAATTCTTGTAAATTTTTCTGTTTTGATACTTCTAATTACTTGCTTTACTAGTCTGATAGATAGTACATCATACTGTTATTCTTGACCATGACATAATATGCACACATCGGAAAAACTAGCTTGGGTTCGAACTTCACCCTATCATAGGCTTTTTGTGTGTAAGACCATGGTAGCCGTCGCAAAACTAAAAATATATCATGCTTTGTGTAAACTACTGCTGAACCAAACACAAATTAGTTAACGCCTGTTAAATCTGATGGAATAAATGAATCAAATCTATTTCATAGATAAAAACTATATAACACACATACTTGTCTTGACAGGGTGGATAATCGTCATCGACCTGAACTACAGTTGTCGTTTTAAACAGCTGAATGATAAATTTTGCTTGTGTAACACTCAGTTTGAAGTATAAACAATGATTTAATACAAAACTAAATATTTATTGTTTTTCTTTTCATTTTTTATCGGAACACCTCCACGTTGATTTATTTACGTAGCTCCACCCAATCAAGTCACTCATTTCTGTTTATTTTCAAATTTCTAACGTTTTACTGCACAAACAATTTACATGTTCTATTAAAATGGATTTAAAATATATTGGAATATAAAAGTGTCAAAACGAATTAAAAAAATTATTTTTGCAAATAAAACTATAGGATATCACACAGTGAAAGTATATTCTGGGACTCTTTATTTTCGGTGAAAACTGATACGGATCACGATTTTCTCAGTTTACAATACTGTAAAGAAAAAAAGAAACGAACCTGAACTATGTGCTCTTGTGCAGGAAACTGCGTATTCCTAGTATAAATAGTGTATAGTGAGTAAATGATTAGATAGCTAATTGTAAAGTTAAGCATATGGTTGATAATGTACAAACAAGTGGTATATGTGTTATGGACGTTAATAACATCTGTATTAGCACAACATCTAGATAACAAGGTAAATGAATGTTAAATACTCTTTAGTCTTTCTAATCCTGTTTTACATCTCTCATTTATCTTTTAATTCAATATTTTTGTTTTTTTTTTTCAATTCAGAGTGTCATTTTGTATCTCATTAGTGATTGAAAAATAGAGATATATCACTGAGACAACGTTAAAACGATATAAGATGGGTTTTCACGCCAGATATGATCTGATGTTTGAAAATTTTCGCATTTATTTTGTTCCTGCAGTGATGAAAAATTACCCTTTTAAATATCGTTTAGACAAAATGAAAATTTGATAAAAAATCTAAGGAATATTAAATATGTTGATTGAGATAAAAAAAAATATGCACGCAACTGGGATTGCTTTATACATTCAGGAATTTATAATGTTTAAAATTCTGTAATTATCATTATTATCATAATTATCATTATTATTATTATTATTATCATTATTATTATTATCATTATTATCATTATTATTATTATTATCATTATCATTATTATCATAATTATCATTATCATTATTATCATTATTATTATTATTATTATTATTATTATCATTATTATTATTATTATTATTATTGTTGTTGTTGTTGTTGTTGTTGTTGTTGTTGTTTTCATTGTTGTTGGGATGATAATGATGAAGAGGAGGAGGAGGGAGAGGGGAGGAGGATAATCGAATGTAATAATAATAATATTAATTATGACAATGATAAAAATAATGATAATGATAATATTAACAATGAGAATGATAAAATCATCATCATCATCATCATCATCATCATCATCATCATCATCATCATCATCATCACAACTATTATTATCGTTATTATCAGCAGCAACATTGAGATCATTTTACTTTTATTATATATGAACATAATTTGGCGAAATTTCAAAATATTCCACGATGTCAAGTGCAGACGAGACGAATTATTTATATTTCTTGGGAGTACCCATATATAAACTTTTGATTTCAATTCCTATGTTAACTTCGCAATGCCATGTCGTGAATAATACATCTGTGAAAACATCAAAGAATATATGATACACAATTACGTTTGTAATTGATCAGTAGTTAAACTTTTCAAAGTTCTTACTCTCTCGATAAGATATAAAGTGAACGTAGATAAAAAAGTTTCTTGAAGTAAATAATCGTTTTATTTGTATTTAATCACACATGATCTATGTACTTGATTATCAATACAATTCTAGTGTTCTACCATTATTTGAGAATGCATCGATTCTAGATTTTAATTACCTACATCAATGATAAAAACTGATGAATTTTTACTTGTAATTCTAAAAAGATCTTTTTCAAATATTCCCAGCTCTTTGTAGATTAAGCAACAAAAATTTAATTACCGCTTAAAAGTTAAGTGGTTAACGTTTCTGACTGATATAATTTCAATCTTTATTTATACATACATCAGAATGCATAAATGGTTAATCAGTTAGAATGTATAAATGGTTAACTCTCTCAGAAATGTTAACTCTCAAATGGTTAACTCTCTAAGAATGTATAAATGGTTAACTCTCTCAGAATGTATAAATGGTTAACTCTCTCAGAATGTATAAATGGTTAACTCTCTCAGAATGTATAAATGGTTAACTCTCTCAGAATGTATAAATGGTTAACTTTCTCAGAATGTATAAATGGTTAACTCTCTCAGAATGTATAAAGGGTGAACTCTCTCAGAATGTATAAATGGTTAACTCTCTCAGAATGTATAAATGGTTAACTCTCTCAGAATGTATAAATGGTTAACTCTCTCAGAATGTATAAAGGGTTAACTCTCTCAGAATGTATAAATGGTTAACTCTCTCAGAATGTATAAATGGTGAACTCTCTCAGAATGTATTAATGGTTAACTCTCTCAGAATGTATAAAGGGTGAACTCTCTCAGAATGTATAAATGATTGATGTTTCAGAATGTATAAATCCAAACTCTCTTAAGATTGATGTGCCTGATCATTCCAACATCTTTAATATGATTGTGTGATAATCACTTACTTGAAATTTCACCGGTCATAATTAATAGAATCTATCCCTACCTTTGAGGGCATGACAAAGGAATCTCAATTCGAAAATAAGATTCTTAGATGAAAACCCCCGTTAAAATCTTCATGACTTTTATGATTTATTATTATTATTTTTATTATTATTATTATTATTATTATTATTATTATTATTATTATTATTATTATTATTATTATTTTTATTGATTTCAAATTTTATATCTATCGTTCATACAGCATATGTTTCTGATATAAATGATAAAAAATAAAAATAATATATAAAAGTAAGTAAAAGAATAAAGTTAAATCAGTTTAAAAAATGTATATTAAAATGTAATATCAGTTTTATATGCATAATACGTGTAACCTGCTGATATTTTTAAAACACAGTTTTCACCATTAATATTCTTTTTCTGTTACGGAACAACATTCATCAGACAGATAATGAATATGAATTTTGTCAGTATCGATAGCGATGTACTCCAAATAAAAAAAATAAAAAATAAAACCAGCGATAAAAACATCAAAAACTCTAATTACGACACTTGTATTTAGAAACTTTTGGTCTTTAATTTCTTAGATTTTTTTTACAGATAAATCAACATGATTTTAATTATCTTTACTATCTACGACACCTGATAATATTTTTCAAATGAGTAATCAGTGTTATTATCGGTCTTCAATACACGGATGGTGCATGGTTCAACACTTCAATAAACATCAGGTAGATAGGTGATCGTTATGAAATGCTTTAAGTTCGAGTAACTGTAAAATTATTCTACTTGATACCAGTACAGTGTTATTTTTGCAGCAAAAATGCTTGGATTAAAAAAGCGCAAAGTCAAACATATGTCTGATAAACATACATGTCATAGAAAGTACATCTCTCTACTCTTAGTAAAAATCTATTTCCCGTTGATTTACAGATTTAAGATGCATTATCAGGCTCTGGCACCATAAAACGCAAGAATTTTCGCACACAACACACACACACACACACACACACACACACACACACACACACACACACACACTCTCTCTCTCTCTCTCTCTCTGTCTCTCTCTCTCTCTCTCTCTCCAAACAATATACGTATGTCTAAAAACGCTCTTAACTTCAAAGTGCTGTACAAAAATGATATAATGATATAATCTTTATGAAAGAAACATACTTATTTCTGAATAAAAGCAATCGGTATTATCACTTTATCAGATGATTATGTATGCCTAGCAGAAAAGATGCATTTGACAAAAATATAGAGTTTTTTTCATTTTAAACTTGGCACTTAATACAATTATGTATACTCTGAGCGACCGATAGGATGGTAAACATCGATTTAGCTTTATGCGCCGTGGTTCTTTCTCACACAAATTAAAACACAAAAAATTCAAGTTTAATAGCAATTTTCAAATTTAAATGTGTTAAAATGCCAACAGATGCCCAAAATTTACATTATGTGGCAATATGAATTGTCAGTAACACACGCTCAAATGTAAACTAAGACTGAAATAATTTTACAAAATTTATTCATAAAACCAGGCTTAACTTGTCTATCTTTGATTCATTTTGCAAATAAATAAATATAACAGTCGGTTAAATTTAAAACTTCAATTTTCGTTTTTTTTTCTGAATTCAGTATAACGTTGTTGATTAAATGGGGGGGGCATCATGCCCAGTGGAGGGCAAAATTACTGCTTTCCATTGGTAATTTTGGTACAATAAAGTAAACTAGAATAAAACTCAATATTTTTCGCATTACATATGTTCAATATGAATAAAATGCACTTCCACTGGGCATACACTTGGATTTTGAGAGTAATTATACCAGAGCATGTCAAGTGTAACGTATCGGTTTTAGTCCTAGTGATACTATGATCGATCAGTTGGAAGTTGACTATTCACTTTTCAAGTCTCATTAAGGGCAAACATGTATTTAGTTTTCACTCGGAATATATCGAGTCCCAAATCGGCAGTTCTCTTGTATTCTCGTATAGTTTTGTACTGTTAATGTTTATTTCAAGTATAGCAAGATGACGGAAATGACTTTATACGATCGTTTTAAATGTATTTTATGACATATATAGAAAAAATTAAAGTTTCTCACTTTTGTCACACTTTTGTATCTGCAATGAGCTTTAACTTAACGAAACTATACGATAATTATACTACAAAACTCCCGATTTGCCACTCGATATATCCAAAGTTAAAACTGAGTACATGTGTAAACCAACCCACAAATATCAATAACTCAAACGTATATTCTCAGCACAAGTACAGCAATGGTAACAAATGTTTCAATAATCAGAGAGTATGGTGGTGTTCTCGGTAGGCGGTTTCCCGCTGGTCTCACTTGTTTCCAGAACTCCAGTGCATATACATTTGTCAGTTTTGACCAACGCAAAACACTAAAGTTCTAGAAGCTTATAGAGAGTTAAATGCATCTACAATTGAAGAATACGGGCGCCTGCATCATCAAAATTGTCATAATGCAACCTTTGGCACTTTTACATTATCAATTTAGTACAACTTCAGTACTTTATATTAATTATCATTAACAGGATGTTTAAAAACTGATGATGACTTTATTTGACCTTTTAACATGCAGCTTCAATTGCTGCTGAATTTGTAAAGGTGTTGACAAGTTGTTTATCCAAAACAAATGCTAAGTCATAACAAAATATTATGCTGAGTAATTTTATTTGGAATTTTATATCTAAATTAACTTTGTCAAAATATTTACTTGACCGAATTAGAAATCATGTAATTTTATGCCCGTATTTTCCCAAAACATATATAATATACATCATGTGGCACCAATTTATTTATGAATTTTCCTAAAAATTTATCTCCCACCTCAATATGTTACAAACGTCCCTATCCCTTGAAAATTTTTACTAAATGGTAAAAAATTTCATTAATTTAAATACTTTCAAAATTTAATAGTAACTGTTTATAATAATTTCCCCCCTTGAAAGTTATAAACACAATTCAATCTTTGATTACTTTTAATCATGAAATGAATAAACCTGGATTTTTTTATGCTATCCTGGAGTAATAACAAATTAACTTGTGACTTAGTTTCTCAATAATCCACTATCAATTATGACCTGGATTTTCGTTTTTTAAAACTCGTGATCTGGATTAATATTAAAAAATGTGACCTGGATAAAAATATGTGACTTGGGGTTATAATTTCAATTCATGCATTATAAAGCGATATAAAAACCGGTTCAATAAAGAGAATTTATGCTCAATTCAATAATCATTGTCGCAACACAATAAAGTTCATTAGTAAAACATAATAAAGTATTATGTCAATATCATCATATCATAATACATTTAATAATTCATTTTTAACGCTTTTAACATATCATGGAAAGTCTTCCATCACGGAAAGTCCTCCGTCCTTATGAATATTCATGAAATCATGGAAAGTCCTCCATCCTTAATATGTTCACGGAAAGTCCTCCGTCCTTTGCGCAATATCATAAGTTTTCGACTTCTTTAAATTATTATCGTGTTGTATCACATTACACTGTGAATTACTTTTCTTGTATAGTCTTCAGTAGTCGAATGTTAGTGTCTTTAGTTACTGGTGAATACTGGTAATCGGGCCTCTGGATCGAAGCCAAGTGGTCTCATCCACTTCGATGTTTTCGATCGACGATTTGTTGTTATCGTTAAATTCTTGCGGTGTCACAAACCTGTTTCTGGGTCTTGATAAAGTTCATGATTTATTTCATGGTTACAGGAATGTACGTCTGGATATTCATTTTTGTAGTTGACTGTTTTTTCATTTCTTCTTGACTATTTTGTTTCGTGTTTTCTGTTTCTCTTTTATCTTGACTGTATAGTGTTCGGTTTTCAATGTTAATTCTGGTTTGATCAGTTACTGGTATTAAGTCTATGGACTGCAAAGTTTCATGTCTGGATATTCCATGTCGTGTTTATCCTTAAGGTACATATGCAAAGTTTTCTATCTGGATATGCGTTCGGTTCTTGTTCAGTTTGAATGTCTTCTTTGTATATACTGGCTGTGTTTCTTGACCGTTGTTTCATCTTTTCTGTTATAAGATTGCGAATTTCATTATCATCTGCTGTTGACTGTGTATTTATGCATGATCGACTGTTTGTTACTTGGTGCTCTGGTATGGCTGTTGATTCTGGTTTCTTAGAAGTCTGAAAGATTTGGAAGACTCAACTCCTCTTTTCCCTCACTACCAGAAGATTCTGAATGTCACATTTTACCATTATAAATTATTAAGATTGTTACTACTGGCACTATTGGTATAAGAAAGTATTGACCGTTTTTAACCCAAAAATCGTAGTTTTAGTTCATTTATCAAATTATCTAAATTAATTTCTTTTACTGGTTTTAATGTCTTAGGAATTTTAATCTTATCATACCGTGGGAAATTTTGTTTATATCTCCAAAACAAACTTACTTCGTCTTTTTTATACTTATCAACTAATGTTTTTAAAGGATCCTTAAAGTTAAAATTACTTTCCTTATAAATGTAAGGTGTTAAAATCCCGTTAGAAGCTTGACAATTTTGTTCCAAATGTAGAATGTCTAGAGGTGGTAAGGTTTTCTTAATCATTGATTCTTTGTCACACATGATCATGAAATTTTGTAATTTTTCAGCAATGATTAACCAATTTCCTTCTGTAACATACTGTCCTCGAGGAAGAATTGCATTATTGATTAGTGTGGTCTTACAGTTTTGTTCAATTTTGGATCGTGTTTCTAAAAATATAGAAATCACACAAGTCTGTCTACGAAACAGTATAGATAGGGCTGTCAAAAGAACAATATCTTATTGACGGATTTGAACATTTTTCTAACTCCTGTTGAGTCAAAAGTGCAAATTGTGTTTTTCTCTTTATTTAAGGCTTCTGATTCTAAGTCATATTTGGCGAGTACCGAGGGTTCTTTCATATGTGGCAATGCCAAGTTATGTATCTTGTAAATTTCTAAGGCATTTGTTGTGTCAACCAAAGGTACTGACACAATAACTACAATGTTTTCGTCTTTGAAATATGTAGCACAAGTCAATGTTTTGTATAGGTCCCAAAGATCTTTTTCAGGGTCAAAAGGCAAAGCAAAACGTGGATTCAATTGATTTTTGATTGATAAAAGTAATTGCCGAAACTGTAAAGGTTGAATGACAGAGGGTGCGAGGTGTCCCAGTGATAACATATTCAATTGAATTTTAGAGATATTGAATTTTGTTTTCCTGTAATTATATATGTAAATGGTCTAAAACTTAAGGACTTTTCATCGTCTTACACATATTATCAAACATAGTCAAGTTATTCTTGCACATGTTATCAAATATATCCAAACTATTCTCATTCAACAAGTTATTCTTACACATGTTTTCAAATATATCCAAACTATTCTTATTCATGTTATCAAAAGTCGAATTTGACTATTAATATTTCTTTTGTAGTAGGGTCTATTTCGTCTACAAGTCTTTTTGAACTCTTAATTTCATTTATTTCTGTATCTTCTGTATCCTTATTTATTTCTTTGTTTTCTGTCTGAGTGTCTTGTTGTGTTAACTTTTCTCTATCATCTAACTTTGTATTTCTGTGTATCCTTTTTAATTCTGCTAAAGGTGAGTCATCTCGAATTTGTCTAGATCTTTTTACAATATCTTGTCTGAAGATTCTGAATCTGGAGGTACTACATATGTTGCAGGTTTGTTTAGTTTGTCGTGGGGTATCTCCCAATCATCTAAATTAGCTAACCTAAGATGTCGAGCATGTGTCTTAGTTGTTGTTCCTGTCAATTGATTCTTAACTATAAAACTTAGAGGTCCTTTTTCTTCAATAATTCTGTAATAAGGTGTCCATTTATTATCTAATTTACTGGTTTTTCTTTGATTCTTAATATATACTGGATCTCCTACCTTGAAATTAATTTCTTGACTACCCCTATCTGCATATTTCTTTTGTCTTTTCTTAGCGTCTTCTAAATTTTTGTGTACTAACGTAAAAGCTTTATGTTGCTGCTGTTGACTTGATATTGGTCTTCCCCATTATATTTTCTTCTAGGTTTAACTTGGTCGATTCACTTGGATGAAATCTAATTGCTGCTAATGTCTGATTCAAATATAAATTTCATCAGATATTTTCTTAGCCATTACATCATGTAAAGTTCTATGAAAATCTTTCTACCTTGCCGTTACTTTGAGGACTATAATAAGATGTTGTGATATGATCTATATTTTAATTCTTTAAGTGTTTCTTGTACAGCCTTATTCACGTTTTCTGACCCATTATCTGTTAGTATTGAAGTGGGCAACCATATCTTGGAAATATTTCTTCTAATATGAGATGGACTATATTATCAGCTGATTTACTTGGTACACTAAAAGCTTCTGGCCATCCAGAATATAAATCTATGAATGAGACAATGTACTTGTTGCCTGACAAGGTGGTGGGGTATGGTCCTGACAAATCTAGACCAATTTTTGCGAAAGGATAAGGTGGAATATCCGTTTGTTTGACATGTTACACATTGATCATATTTGTGTAATGATGTCATATGTTTTATGTCCTACAAAGTCATGATGTTGTTTAATGACAATGTTTTCTAAATTTTCGTATGTACAATCTAAGTTTTGGTTTTAGTTTTGCTATCTTTTTCATCATTTTCTTGTTCCTGGAAGATCTATAAACGGCTTGACTAAGTCATCTGGTGGAATCTATCTTACTTGTTTGAATTTAATGCACCTACTTCTAAAAATCTATCATCTCTATTTCGTCTGACTCTGACTCTGATGATCTTGACAACAAATCAGCACAACATCATCTTTGGAATTTTTGCATAGGTGAATCTAATAAATACTTCAATGGTCGGTGATTGTACGTACTACAAACTGAGCATCATGTAGATATAAGTCTAATTTCTTGAGAGCAAAAGCTATTCCAAAACATTCTTTTTCTATTGTTGACCATTTTTTCTGAGATTTGCTTAATTTGTGAGACAAATAATAGATAGGTTTTTCTTCCCCAGTATCTGTAAGCTGTGTGAGACAAGCACCTACACAAGTATCACTCATAAGGGTTTGTTTGTATCAGGGTAAGCTAACAAAGGTACTACTGGTCTTTGAGAAAATCAAAGGCTACTTGGCATTCTTTTGACCATCTAAATCTAGCATATTTCTTAGTCAACTCAAACATGTCTTTGGTACAGGTAATGTTCTTATAGCTTTCACTTTCTTTTCATTAGGTTTCACTCCATGTTCACTAACAATAAAACCTAAATATTCTATTTCTTTCTGAAAGAAACTACATTTCTTCAACTTCATTTTTAAATCATGTTGCCTGATCTTATCAAACACTATTTGAATATGCCTAAGATGTTCTTCTGAGTCTTTTGAAAATATTAAGATGTCATCTAAGTAAGCAGTGGCAAAGTCCTCACATTCTTGTAATACTATGTTCATGAGTTCTTGGAAGATAGCTGGAGCATTACTTAACCCAAAATTACATTAAACTCTTTGTGACAAGTAAAAGCTGTTTTTTCCTATCTTCATCCATTTGTACTTGCCAATACCCACTTTTAAGATCTAAACTAGTGAAATGTTTGGCCTTTCCCAACCTAGCTAAGATGTCATCAATCAATGGTAATGGAAATGATATAGGTTTCACTATTTTATTTAAGGATCTAAAGTCTACACACATTCTTTTAGATCCGTCTTTCTTCCCAACTACAACTAATGGAAAAGCCCATGTTGACCTTGACCTTTCTATAATCTGCATCTAACATTTCATCTACTGCCTTGTCAATTACTTGTCTTTTGTTAAGGGGTGTTCTATACGGCCTATTTCTGATTGGTGGATGGTCCCCTGTATCTATTTTCATTTTCACTGTACTAGTGTGACCTAACTCTGCATCAGTTTTTGCAAAAATATCTTTGTTTTCTTGTAACAGACTAAAAATACTTCTTTTATGCTCCGAAGGTGCGTCAATATCTTTAAGAGAGTCTACATCTCCTACTGTATTTTCTGGACTTAAAGCTGTTGATTCTACTTGTATCTCATCTATTTCTAAAGCTCTAATTTTTCCTAACACTTGACCTCTTTTTAATCTATAAAATTTATTTGTTTGATTAACTACTAATACTGGAATGTTTCTATTTCCTGTTACTGTTCCTATTGATTCTTGAACTACAAGTCCTGGGTCATCTAAAAGACATCCATCATTAATACTCGAGATTTCAAAATTTTCTTTATTTCTACTGTTAAATGCTCTATTTGTCCTAACAAAACATATTGTCTTACTCTGTGGTCTTAATGTAGTTGTTTTTGATACTCTTACTATGGATGATATGTGAGTGTCATCTTCAAATTTGACATAGGTTCTCCCTATTCTTAAGCAACCTAAATCAAAGTATAATCTTTACTCCATTTTGTCTTAACCAGTCCCTACCAAGGATAAAGTTTCTATTTCAAACCATCGGTGACATAAAACTTATGATTCATGGTCATTTTATTCATCGTAAATTTAATATTTACTGCACCTATTACTTTAAGTGATTGACCATTCACTGCCTAAGATTTGGTTTTTCTTTGACAACCTTAACCTTGATTGGAAGATTTTGGAAGCACTTTTTACTAATTAATGATACTTCTGCTCCTGTATCTACTAAAGTCCTAAATTTTTGTTTTTGTATCCATAGTTTACTACAGGTGGTGCAGGGAGTGCTAACTGTTTTATTTGACTGAGACGTATTATCTCGCAATGGGGGTGCCGGAAGTGCTAACATCTGAGGTGGTTCTGGTAATGCTAATGTTTGATCATCTGGCTGATTTTGCTGATATGTACTGCCAATATGGTACCCAGTTGCGAGGGTTAATGTTTCGATTTGGACAATTTCTTTTAAGGTGACCTATCATGTGACATACCCAACATTCTGCGCCTAATACCCAATCTGGTACAGATTGTGAATTTTGTCTACTTGGACCTACTTGGTGGTTTCTTTGTATTGGATATTGTGGTCTAAACGTTTGTTGAGTTTGTTGTTTAGTTTTCTTAGCGTTTTTGAACCTAACCTGTTTCTTATTGTCTGCTACTGATATTTGTAAGTCATCGTCACTATCACTGTCACTGTCTGTCTCGTTTTCTACATTTTTAGGGCAATTTTGAGTAGTGTGACCTTTTCTTAAACAAGTATAGTATGTCTCTGTCTTCTTTTTCAACACATTTTGTGTGCCGTCTAACGTCAATGCAATTTGATCCCTAACATTTTGTTCGCGTGTCGCAATCTTAACTGCGGCTTCTAAAAATCAAAAGTCACCCCCTTACAAAAGATGTCTATCAACTGTTTAAGTCTTTTGTGCTTTTGTTTTTTCGTTTGTTCTGTCGTGTATCTTCGGATGCTTGTATTATTCTTTCCCCAAACATTTGTACTGACTCGTCTGTCTCTTGTTTTAGATTTCTTAATTTAATTAATGCTTGTCTTTTGTTTGTCACTTCCCCAAATTTTTCTTTTAATAATTTCTTGAGGTCCCCCCAACTAGCTACATTTTCGTTATTTTCTTGTTCTATTAAATACCTCCTAATGAAATCCGCTACCGCCCCTGAACATGTTACCAATGCTATACCCGGCATTTTCTGTACATTTAATTTATTGCATATCTTTCTATGTCTGATATCCATGCCTTAAGGTCTGCCGGTTTACCCGAAAATAATTACCTGATGTACAGGTACTGCCATTGCACTTGCCATGTTAGAGAATTGTCTCAAAATGTTATCAAACATCTCTTTTTCATCAACCTTTGTTTTCAGGTATCCCAAAAATGGTGGTTAAATACTACTTTCGGTTTTGTTTGGTACGTCTTCTGATGCTTTTGTTTTATTTCTACTTTTGCATTTCACTACTGAATTTTAGTCTACTATTTTCCTCTGCCATTATTAATTCTGTTTTTAATTTTGTATTTTATTTCAAATGTTAAATTTTGTGTTTAACTAATTTTGTTAAAGTTTTTAAGTTTTTATGGATGTTTTAATACTATCTAAATAAGTTAAAATTGTAGTTTTTTGTTTAAGATAGAGTTTTGGTTAAATTTAAATTTTATTAAATTAAGTTTTGTTTTTAGAGTTTGTCAAAAAGAATGTTCACAATTTTTGTGGTCAAAATAATAAATAAGAAAAGTAAAAGTCTTACCTTTTAGTTCCAAGTCTTGTGTTGTTCCCAGGTCTTTTATCCAGGTCACGGCACCAAACGATATTTGTAAACCAACCCACAAATATCAATAACTCAAAGTCTGGTCTGTGAACGCAAAGTGTTTCAATAATCAGAGAGTATGGTGGTGTTTCTCTCTAGGCGGTTTCCCGCTGGTCTCTCTTGTTTCCAGAACGCTTATATACATTTGTCAGTTTTGACCAACGCAAAACACTAAAGTTCTAGAAGCTTATAGAATTATACAATTGGAAGAAAACTACCGATAATGCAACCTTTGCCTTAGTACAACTTCGTACTTTATATTAATTATCATTAACATCAATTCTTGTTTACCAAAACTGATGAGTTAAAACATGCAGCTTATTGCTGCTGAATTTGTGGTCAAGTTGTTTATCGAGTCATATTACTAAATATTATGCTGAGTAATTTTGAATTTGGAATTTTTATATCTAAATTAACGACCGAATTGAAATCATGTAAAGCTGAATCACACATTTACGTATATAATTTCCTAAAAGATTTATCTCCCGTACCTCATATTGTTACACATGGTCAACTCGATATATTCCGAGTGGAAACTGAATACATGGTTGACTCGATATATTTCGAGTGAAAACTGAAGGGATAACAAGATTATTCGAGTATATCCATACATGTATATCAATCTACAACAAAAATGATAATTTTGGAAATCCATTGTTTAATCTGAATTCACATGTGCCAGGATGTATCGGAACCAATACATAACGTACAGAACATAAAAGAAGTGTTTGTTCTCTCACAGAGTATCTATTTCTCATATACAAACATTTCCGTGTAGATGTGTTGTTTGTTCTTTACATACTTATCATCTGGGATCACAAAGATATACACTTCAGAATTTTACAAATATTTTCTTTTTTTGTTTTTTGCAGACAATAGAAGTCACGAATCTATACATTCAGACGGAAATCAAACTGCGATTTGCGACAACCTTGGTTACTACCGTGATTTCAAATCCCGAGGAGTATGAGCAAAACTTCCCTTTTGAATTATCTCTGCCGTCGGAAGCGTTTCTTTCACGATTTGTACTGTATGTTTCCATTTCATGTTGATATTATTATATGAATATAAAGTGTTTCAGTTGCCGATGTGCAAAAACCAATTTTTTTCTGTCTAAATCAACTAACATATCCTTTGTTTTGTTCTTAAACATTTCCCAGATATACAAAGATCAAAGTAGAGATAAACATAACTCAGCATTAATAAACAGACGAAATATGTGGTGTATTTTAGTGAAACAAATATAATAGACTAGTTTTGTTCAACAAATGATTACAGACGAAAAAGAAAACAGAAACCAAAAGCAGTCGATTTGTGAATAAAACTGACATCGTAGAATCAAATAAAACAATGAAACGCTGGTATAAGTTATATATTTTAGCTTCAGCATCTTAATTATTTATATTTTGAAGAAATATTCGGTAATATGGTCTTTATATCTCCAAAATTATTTAACATGTCAAGGCATATTCACCATATTATCATTTCATATACAGATATAAACTGCGTTGATAAAACTATATAAATATTTGCATTGAAGTAAACATCTTGCATATTTCATATAGTTATGTAGTATAGTAAACATATTTCGTTTGTTAAAACCATGTTACAGTACTACGAACTGGCAGCAGGTGTCAGCGGTAGGCAGGAGATGTTTAATTCTCCGTGGAACATGATTTTATTTCTAGATGTTCCCACACATTCGAGTAATCTAATTAATTTGTATTTTCAGCATTGTTTGTGATATAAACAACATTAATTAAATTGATTAGATATGAGGTGTATTCAATTCAGCAAATGTGTCAAATATTATTCTGCATGAGCCAAACATTCATTTAAATTATAAAATGACAACATTATTTCTTCTGAAATATGAATAGGAACATCGTGTTTTTACGGTATCAGTTTTCAATGTAATTTGATATGTCAGGTTGCAAACTAACCATTACTTGTTTTATCATTCAATGATCAGTTGATCCTTTCGTTTTGACGTTATCAATCGAGATGTTATATAATCACACTTTTTCAAAGCATCTTTAAATACGTGTATAAAAATGGATTACTTTTATCATCAAACGTAAACATTTTAGTAATATATATATATATATATATATATATATATATATATATATATATATATATATATATATATATATATATATATAAATAATTCAATGTCATCAAAAGGGAAGTATCGCTATGCGAAAAAACAGTAAAACTCAATATTCACAAATTTTCGGCCCCATGGCCTTTATTAAGTGAAAGACGACAATACCTTTATTAGTTACATAGTATTAAGTCTGCACAATAAACAGCTTCACTGTAAATGTTTATCGATATTTATCAATTATATATACATGTATATATATATATATATATATATATATATATATATATATATATATATATATATATATATATATATATATATATATATATATATATATATATATATATATGTGTGTGTGTGTGTGTGTGTGTGTGTGTGTGTGTGTGTGTGTGTGTGTGTGTGTGTGTGTTTCAACGTCGACATTAGCGATAATTTCTACTTTTTGGACCCCATGTGGTATCAGGTATTTTTTAGTTTTTAGTATTTTTTTAGGTATATACCATTGTACATGGTGGCAGTTTCAATCATGACAAAACGATTTAAAAACATGTAAACCCGGGAAATGATCACTGGTCTGTAGCAAATATTCTGACTGGTTATCTAACATTATCAGCCTAGGCTCCATTTGGGAGACTTTGTGGTTTAATGCACGATGCTCTTTTCGCTCGTGCACAAAAACCTCCAATAAAAGTATGTAGAATAATAATGTCCGTTTCAAATGAATCACATTTATAGTCCAACTTCATTTCTAGTACGTCGATTATCCAGATGTCTTTCTAAATCTATTTTTCGATTCTTAGGGAGGAAAATGGGTTGGTGCATACAGGACTCATCAGAGACAAAAATACAACAACTAAAACTGAACAATCGGGAACAAGGTATACTAAGGTTTGGTCTTGTGATTATGAATTATCAACGACAATCTCAAATTACGTATTGTACTTATAATTATAAATAAATAATTGCAAAGCCTTATCACCTTCTCTTATGTCCAGATTATGTTGGACCCATTGATTATAACATGTTTGAGAAATCGAAATCATATTTGCGTGAAACCAGATTATACGATGGTGATTGCAGTGATGATGATGATGATGATGATGATGATGATGATGATGATGATGACGACGACGACGACGACGATGATGATAATGATGATGGATCATTCAGGATTACCACAGATACATGTGTTAATGACCATATCGGAAGTTCTTAAAGGATCTTGTAGTAGTACTTATATGAAAGTAAAGATGACCTCTTCACATTAATGATAACACATGATTGGCAGTACAGGGGATTATGTTTTATGAGAAAATAAAGTAACATATTACAAAGCTTAAGTGATACATACTAAATGTCTTTTAAAAAATTATATGGTATTTAAAAAGATCTCTCAGCAGATACAATATCGCCAGAATATTTCTTTTATGTGTGTTCTTGTCGATGAAAGTATAACATCTTAAATTAGAGATATAATCAGATCCCATATCTAAGCTATGTGTCTCGATAACCATCACGGAATAATTCAATATGTGTATAAAGATTTGGGGTGTTTTTGTGCTTTTTTTTTCAAAATTTATTAATGTACTTTTTAACAGGTCAAAATCAAACAAGAAGTACACTTTGGAATTAAGTATCGATCCCCTCAGCAAAGTGACAGTCAACACTACCTTTCAACAACTTCTACAACGAAATCATGGGCGATACGATCACGTGCTGTATTATGATCCTCTGTATGCCTTAAATGAATTCACGATAGATATTGCCATCCGAGAATCAAGGCCGATAACTCATCTTCGTTTACCTGGGATTCCCAATGTCCCCTTAAGCATCAATGAACCATGTAAGTTACAAATTCAACTTACTTGTTTTTCAATAAATTCTAGTATAAAAGAAAGGAGACAATGTCTTATCAATCACAGAAGGAACAAACTTTAAAGATTGTTTGTAAACATAATGGGTAACATTATGAGATCTGGTTGACAAGCACTTAGATGAATAATACGATAATTCGTGGAAAAAATTGTAATTGATTTTAATATGAGAATGGTGATATATATATATATATATATATATATATATATATATATATATATATATATATATATATATATATATCTTATATTAGAAGAACACTTAATGCGCAGATATGTTTTACGTCCCATCAACAATTCTAAATTAAATGGAGACGTCGTAAGCTTTATGTGGAGTGTCAGAAATATTATCTTATTATATGGACAAGTGAGCCTCAAGTGTTTTAACATCGATGTCTGTTTTGTCAAACTGGTAATTTAATACGTGTGTGTGTGTGTGTGTGTGTGTGTGTGTGTGTGTGTGTGTGTGTGTGTGTGTGTGTGTAAAGTGATTGATGACTAAGTCTTTCAGCAGACGGTGGGCGTTCCCATGGCAACCAATTGTTCCCCTTTATTGGCGGTCATAATCCTCTATTAATATGAAGCAGACTTTATTCAGAAGCTTTTGAATAAAAAGAAGAAATAATTTGCTATTGAGTCTCAAATTGACATCTAAAATCTAGATATCCCGACGACGTTTTGTCTAAAAATAATGACAATTTTCATGCAAATTTGAATGTGATATATTCCAACGAACCAGACTTAAAACGCTGTGTTTAGTACATTGCCCTGCTTTACTGTGTTTCACTTAAAGAAATGCTGACTTACTACTTGTTCGATTATGACTATGATTATTATTATGATTATGACTATGATTATGATTATGAGTATTCTATGATTATGATTATGACTATGATTATTATTATTACTATGATTATGATTATTACCATGATTATGACTATGATTATTATCATGATTATGACTTTGATTATGATTGTGATTATTACTATGATTATGACTATGACTATGGTTATGATTATGACTATGATTATGACTATGATTATGGTTATAATTATTACTATGATTATGACTATGATTATTACTATGATTATGACTATGACTATGGTTATGATTATGACTATGACTATGATTATGACTGTTGAATCGTCTGAACCGGTAGTGACAAGGGTCTATTGCTCACTTATTTCATTTGAATTTGACTTGACTCGCGGTGATGTGACTGGTCAACTGTGTACTTCTCTTTGGCACCTCATCCCATCTAAGAGGTTCGTGATTGTCCAGATTCGTTCAACAGATATGAGTATTGTCTCCTGAACAATCTGGTGATCAATACATTTTGTATCTGTGATTTTATATTGGTTCATTTCGAATATATAATCTTTCAACTACAATATGCAAGACTAAGTTATATCTTAAAGTAATGTGCATTTTGTCAATATTCTTCCTTTTGCAGATTCCACAGAAAATGTGGTTGTCTTCCAACCCAAAGCTAATGTAGCCTACATTCGATACAAACCAAACCTTGAGAACATGAACACGACGTTACCTGGATATTTCACGATACAATACGATATTGAGCGCAGACTGGATGCAGGGGACATTATCGTAAGTGTTCATTTTCAGTACATGCATCAAATGAATAATCAGTTTCACATAAATTCAAAAAGAGAAATTGCAATGATATTCGGCATTTCTATGAATGCTATTAATTTATAATAAAAGTACAAATTATGATAGATGTAGAGTCACAGTGATATACACTTTTAAAGTTGATTTGATTAAAAATATAGATATAATCATTAACTAAAGGATATACAAGCAGCATGAGGTTCATATGCTATTACAATGGCACGCATCGTTTCAACGGTCCATTCATGTAAGTTCAAGTGTAGTTTACTATCTCTCGTGTATATCGGAGTAGCTGTACTTTCTTTGCAGTTTTCACACGCTTTCATATTATGTAATTCACTTCTAGGTGGTGGGTAATTATTTCGCACACTTTTTCGCCCCGGTTGGACTGCAGCCAGTTCCGAAAGATATTGTCTTCATTCTGGACAAGAGTGGTTCCATGAGTGGTAACCGAATAGTGCAATTAAAGTCGGCTATGAAACGAATTTTAAAAGATTTACAGATGTATGACAGATTTGAAATCATAGTCTTTGAATCAGACGTCGAATTCCGTGCTAAAATTTTGGAACTTCCGACCAATGAAACTGTAAAAACAGCGACCAACTTCGTAAATCAGATCGAAACGGGAGGTGGTAAGATATCGTCTGTGATCTATTGTTTGTTAGAGTAAACAATAACCATAAACGCAATGTTTTAAATAATCTATCAGGACTAGCAGTGAAGCACTAGATACGTCAGCAGTAATATTTGATATTGTTTAGAGATCAACAAGATAAGTTTTTACATAGGCTTATGATCTTATCTTGGAATACCATCAGTTTTAGATGAAGTGCAACAATGTTTAACTGTCATATGGACAGTTCCAATGTATTGATGGTTGTTTTACGTGTCACAGTTATCGTGACACAGGACCTCGGTTTTAACGTCTCATCCAGGTGACCCATGACTTTTATCCATAATGGCAAGCATTTGGCTAAGGAACAGTCCACTGTTGAAAGTATTTGGTATGATCTGGTACCGGACACCATACTCCGGACCTCCCGATTGCGAGTCGAACGCACTGACTCTAGAGCATCGCAAGTGGTTAACCAGATTGGATAAATAAATTTGACATTTGCGTGGTATATAGAAAATAGATATCAAATTAATGATAAATTTATATTATTCATACTGACACTTTGACGTCTAAATTTCTTATATTACAAAATATAATTAATGTGTAAAATAAATTTGAAATGAATGACATATCTCGGGATCACATTAGTTGTCAAATATCAGCTGACACCCTTAGTTTAAATCATGTTACGCCTATGCTGAAGATCTGCGAGGTTGTATAACTCCGTTATAGCATTTCAGTAATACAGTTGTTTATATAAAAAAATATTTTTAATTCAATAAATGAATGAGATATATTTATTTTCTCTCTTCTTCACCATTCGAAATCAACGAAAAACAAAATAATATTTTGTCAATTTCAGATCATGAACTTTATCAGACATCAATTTATTTCAGATTAATTCTATTTTAGCTATAATGCGGCTGAATATTAACAGGAAAACGTGTAACAAATATTCAGACTTATAAAAACAATCACGTTTGAACGCGTGTGATTGAAACAAAGCAAATCGGACTATTAAAATGGACACAAACCCAACGGATGAGCAACTCCGTCAGATCGACCTGTATAGAAAGGGAAATAATCGAAGCAATATTACAATATTTCAGGAACTTGTATTATTTCTGATTAAATGAAAGACTGAACAAATACTTAGAGACAAGTATTGATTTACTTTCTAATAATGTTCCGAGCACATGCATGCTTACATAATGAATGGTATAAGATCGGATCAATGATTAAAACAGCTTTTTTTACATATTAATCTCTCAACCACTCATTCTCCCTGTCTCTCTCTCTCTCTCTCTCCCTGTCTCTCTCTCTCTCTCTCTCTCTCTCTCTCTCTCTGTCTCTGTCTGCATCTCTCTCTCTCTCTCTCTCTCTCTCTCTCTCTCTCTCTCTCTCTCTCTCTCTCTCTCTCTCTCTCTCTCTCTCTCTCTCTCTCTCAGTAGTAATAATATGTAAACCTTAATATCTTCCACAGGAACTAATATACTGGATGCTTTGGTACAAGGTATTATGTTTTTGAACAAGTATCCGGAATCTAACCGTCGATCAAAAATTATTATATTTCTGACAGATGGGATGTTAGAAGGATCTAAAAAGGACGTCCTGTCAAAAATCAGAGAAATAAATACCAAGGACATTCCTATTTTTAGTCTTTCTTTCGGAGAGGAGACAGATTACGATTTTCTGCAACAACTTTCCTATCAAAATCATGGTGTTGCCAGAAAGATATTTGATGGTATTGACGCTGACCTTCAGATACGTGGTTTCTATGACGACGTGTCCGTAACGCTACTAAAAGACGTCAATTTCACGTACCCGGAAGAAGCGAATAACGATAATACAACAAAATCTTCGTTTGCGAGATACTTCAATGGATCGGAACTACTGATAGCAGGGCAAGTACTTGATAATACGATTGATGTTTTCAACTTGACAGTAGACAGTTCAAGTTTCGCCGGTGATCTGACATTTGAGGCTTCAACACAAGTTTTTGAAAGTAAGGTACCCGTCGTGAGAGGCAACCAATCATCTATTGAGACAGTTCCATCCCTTCTAGAATCATATCTGGTTGAACGTAACCAGGCTAGGAGCATAACAGAAAAAATATGGGCATATAAAGTAATTAAACAAAGTCTTGAAAGATTACAGATAGAAAGCTTTGAGAATAAGGATGTTGAAGATAATCTGATGGGAAAGACTTTGGATCTATCTCTGCAGGTATCCTTTCTGTGCACTCTATTTAATTTTAACTTATTACATATTTCACATGTTATGTTTTGCTCAGAGTAAAGTGGAAACTTAAAAAGTATCAAAATTAATATCCATTTACATGACTACATTATTTTCTAATCGGAAGGTGATTTTAATCTAAATCTATGAAGATAGTATTTATGGAATATTGTACGCATACACACACACACATACAGAGAGAGAGAGAGAGAGAGAGAGAGAGAGAGAGAGAGAGAGAGAGAGAGAGAGAGAGAGAGAGAGAGAGAGAGAGAGAGAGATTCATATATTACAAAGCCAACCTGAGTCAGTCGGTAGCGCGCTCGACTCTTGATCGTGAGATCGTGAGTTCGATTCCAGCCGCGAGCAGGTTGGTTTCCTGCCCTTCGGATGAGACTGCTCAACGGCCGTAAGTGCCGAGCATAGGCCAAAATTTGAAGCCCTTCATCAGCAATTGGTGACGTCTCCATATGAGTGAAAGTTTCTTGAGTGGGACATTAAACAACAATAACCAAAACAAAAAAATCATATTACATAAAGTATAAATACATCTAATTCTACATTTATATTTCACTGCTTTCTTCTTTTACCTAATGCCACCAATATTGATATACCAATGTATCTATTACTAATCAATATGTGCTAATTTTCCCTCTAATTTGACATGGGTACTTGACACTTCGCTCAGGCAGTAGCGTATTGCAAAATGTACGCTGCTTTCACAAAGACCGTTGGTCATTCATAGTCACAAAAATGCCGGTGTGGTACCATAACAATTTAAAAAATTACTTAATAAGTCTAAGAATATCTTCAACCTGGCCCACTCGGCCTATTAGATTTCAAAATTTCAGGATTAACCAAATTTTAGTAATAGAGATTTATATTGCCAGACCCAGATATTGGCGAGAATGCTTATCACATTATTGCGTCTTTAAGCAATGGAATTTCTTGGTATTTATTTCTCTGATTTTTTGGCTTCCTTTTTAGATCTGTCAGATGAACTAAAATCATTGGCCACAAGTTTAAGTCTTAAAATTCCGGCTCTTTATCCAAAATACACGTAATCACCTCGTTTCTTCTTCCTTGAAGTCCTTCTTTCATACTGTATAATGATTCAAATAAACAAAACCATGTTATGTTTCAGTACAATTTTCTCACACCATTGACTACCCTTGTTATTGAAGAGAAACCAGAAATGCTCTTAAAGGACGAACAAGCTGATTTTTTGCCATGTAAGCATACACAATTTCAACAATATTATTATTTTTGTTGTCATTATATTCAAAACAATATCCAAAATTATTTTGTTGAAAAATTTCATAAAAGTAAATTGTATTTGAATAAAGACTCATTTGTATCTTAACTTACAGACTTTTCTAATCATTTGAATCAATTAAACCGAATTTTTCTTTGAATAATGAAATAATGAATGTTCAGATCGTAGTTTGTCCAACTTTATACAGCGTCCCGTAGACAGACTGACATATTCCGCCAGGCGGCTAGAAGACCTGCCAGATATGGAGGTAAGAATTGGTATACTATGAATGATATCTCAGTGATGAACATTTATAGAAAACAATATTTAACAAAAAGTTTAGACACTGCCATAGAAAATGTAATTATAAATATGCATATGATTCCCCATGTTAACAACGTAAAATAATGTACCGTATTGATGACGGTACCGGTTTATATTTAACAAAATTTAGGCACTTATTATAATATGTAACTCAAAATTATACCACATTTCTGTAATTACTAGTTTTAACTACGGACTTCAAAGGTTTGAATATCCGTCGTCATAACATCAACTAAAGCATGAACCAAGTGGAATTATATTAAAACGAACTATCAAAGTTCGAATAACTAACTAAACTTTGTTATACATGCATAAGAGGATATCATAACGAAGTTTGATATTCAAAGCTGTGCACAGAATATTTCCTACTAAATATAAGTTTCTATGACTCAATGGAAGTAATTTTATTTTTTGTTATTTCATTTTTCACCAGGTGCTGGGGATCCTCACTTTATTGCAAAGGCCCCGGACGTTGAATTACCATTCTGTTTTGATGTTTCTATACTACCAGACACGATCATAAGGCTTGTCGAGGATCCAGTAATGGGTAAATATTGTTTATCATTTCCAATATGTTAAGATATATTTAAGATATTTTATTAATTTCTTCTGTAAGACTTACGTAGATTATACTTTTTCACACACAAAAAAAACTTTATGCTTTTATATATGGCACGCCAAAATCACATTAAGGAGATAAACCTAGTTTCTCTCAGTTAAACCTAGTTTTTCTCAGTTAAACCTAGTTGTTCTCATGTATTGTCCGATTCACATATAATGACGGGGCGGAGTAACCTTTTGATTGTCATACGGATGATTCTACTCAATTTTTCGGTTATAACAAGGAAAAACTTTTTTTCCTCATTGGATACTCTCTTACGAATGCTAATCCGATTACTCTAGTCAGTGTAACTTTAATAATGTCATGGTTTATTACCTAAAATTTAAACTCGTCCAGGTCAAGAAAGGGTTCGCGAGACTCCTCCCCGCCAGGTTATATACATTTTACTACACCAGTAACTGTTGTAAACGTCCTTTATTTAATTTCTCTCCTCGTTCAATTTAATTTTATTTTATGATTTTAAAATTATACCATTAATGTCGTATGATGTAATTTACAGTCTCAATTCCATCGACAGGCACGTGCCGTCATTATGAAAATGTAAAATTTAAAATCAATGAAAGTAGAATTCAGTTAGAGAATATAATTATACACTAAAATTTAATGTGATACATAAACACTTTAAATGTCTTCGACAACATCTAGTTTATACTCAAATCATCCACAAACATCAAATTAACTTACTTTTGGCAGCTGTTTATAGAGTGTTAAGTACTCCGTGGTCCGATTTTTATGCGGTTTTAAGTTTAAAAGCGAAATTTAATTGAAATTTGAATGGTATGCTAATAACGACATTATCTTTACTATTCTTTTATGGCGAATAAATTGCTATGCTTTGCCATATTAATTTCATAATAAGTGAATATGCTGAATCTTGCTTTGAAGTATGTTGATAAGAAAGTGGTCAAATTAAGTTTGTTTTCAAGAGACGATTAGGAAATCTTTATAAATCACTATTTTGTTACACAAATATTTATGTGATAAGTTATTTATTCGTATACAAATTTGTAAATAATTCTTCTACACAATCTTTGTTGATGAATTCTGATATTTCACCTAATTTCAATACAATCGAAATTAGGACATTGAAAATTGCAAAGGCGAAGATTTTACGATAAATAAATTACCCTCGTTTTCAAATAACATGTTTTAGCTATTGAAATTTGGAATAATTGTATTTAATGAATCCTCTGGGATTTTTCAGATTCCATATTTGCCCAAAAATCTCTCTATCTTAGTATATTGTTTTCTGGACTTTACTGGTTGAATTATCATATTGCCCAGAACCTCATGGCAAGCTTCATATGGTGATACGTTCCTTGCTTTTCTGGGTTTAAGGATGCCCGACTATACTTTTACCAAAATTAGCATCCACTGATTATCAAGTGATCATTCATAATGGTGAAATATTTTGTCGGATGGGCATGTTTATTAGAATTGTGTTTAAATAGACATATTGTTCTTTAAATTAGCTGTGTTTTTTTATTTAAAAAAATTGTTTTCCTTTTGACTACTTAGATTGATAATACAATAACAAAAAAGTGATATACACAGGCATAAAAATTCTTAACTTCCTATATATTTTGTGAAAATTGCCTTAGAAACCCAGGTTTGGCACTTTTTCAATTGCAAATGATTAACTCAACCTTACTATTTGTATATGAATACCACACTGGACCTGAACTTACACATAATACATAGGAACATATAGGATTATGCCTGTGTATATTTGTTATTGTTCAACAAGTACATGTAGTAAAAGTAGACAAATTGAAATATTTGTAGTAAACACCTTTAAAGCGATAAAGCTGTCACGATTTTTGTCCCATGACATATAAACAAGAATATGATATACTGCGTGTTTAATTACATTATCAAACATGTGAAAAGTCGTAAAGGTTCTTCCCTTCGAAGTTATTTGTTTTATTTTAAGTTTTCCCGTACCTTAAAAATCCAGCTGTATTTCCGTATGCAATAACCGTTCAGATAAACTCTTTCGTCATATCAAATGCGCTTCGTAATTCGGTCAGGAGGATCTCGGTCCTTTACGCGCTCGTTCTATCAGCAATCTGGGCCCTTGACACAGTTGTCGTATGTTAAAGTCGACCTATTTTTTAAGGTGTTTTATATTCACCTTTTAAATGCATGGTATGATTTTTATTGGAAAGTATTATGTGTAAAGTGTGTAATGTGTGTAATATGTGCTTTTCCATGCTATTTTAAATACCTGAAACAAATCAGAATCCTGCGTATCTGCGTTAGTCGTTACTGTCCGATGGAGTAAAGCTATTATCGAGTGATCTAGAATGCTGTTGTAACATTTATGTGAATAAAAATCTAGGTCTTTAAAATAATTATTTTCCAATCTTTAATGTTAAATGTGAAAACCATGCGTAGGCCTACCTCATGTTTTACAATCGTGCCGCCATGTCAGGTGGAGTTGGGCAGATCTAGTTTAGATGTACTAATCATCATTGGACACTACGGTGGATTATTATGTGCGTATAATATTTTGAAGAAAAGAAAACTAGTAGTATAAGGTTCTGTTTGTTTTTTATTTTTTCAAAACAATTACTGTAAAACTGAAAATATATCTACTGTACAAAAGATGCTATCTGTAACTTCATTTCCGTATTGTAATGGCGGCAGTTGTCGAGTGTTCTTCGTTTTGAGATATCATTTTATCTTGTTGTAAAGTAACCTGCCACTTCTAACCTATGTTTAGTGGAAAACAGTATTTTTTTTTTAATTGCATGTGAAGAATATTTTCAAAGATAATTGTTTTGTTGGCGTAGGTGCCGTCTGCTGAATATTCATGAAAACATTCAAAAAATTATTCCGTTGAACATTACGATAACTGTGTAAACGGCAAAGTAATATGCTACCATAGTTTTCCTGTAAAAGTAAAATTAGATTGTCCCACTTCACTGGACCCAACTACATAACACTCCCTAAATTTAAATTGTATATCGAATCTCAAATAAACAAAGCATGCGATAGCCGGAACGCACATTTCGATAAAATTAGTTTCTTTTTTACCCTGTATATCTATTCCTATTCCAATGTTGATATACTGTTTACATATAACGTTTGTTTCAATGGACCGGCTTTGATATGTCATTGGCCGAGTTCTCTGCTGTTGGTTAATCTATAATTTTGCTATTGGCCGAATTCATTTGTGGGATATATGTGAAATGAAATATTATATAAAATGAGCATGTACATATTTTCACCTACGACAGTTCATATCGCTTTAAAACACTACGGAAATATTGCTTGATGACTTATATTTACGAATACGTGTTACGTGTTTTTAAACGGGGATATGCTGTGTTTGCCGTAATGGATTTACTTTCCTCTATTAGAATGCAAATATTATATCGAATTACCAGGTGATGTTTACTCCTCCATGACACCTGAGCTAACCTCTTGATTTTTCTGAGGTCTGTGTTTGTCCAATGTTCATATGTCATGAAATGAACATTTTGTATACAGAGGTAAACTACCTACTGGCAAGTTACCGTATAAGCAGACATTTTAGCGAGAATTCAAATTTGTCATTATTAGCGAGGTTGTTGAGATCGCTCAAATTGAATATCGCTAACAATGTATTCTTCATCGTAGATAAGAGTTATCATTTTTAATTATAAAGTCGCTAAAATTACTTCTCGCTTAAGTTATATACCATATTTTTAAGACGAAACGCTAAATTTGCGTCTCGCTAAAATTTTCACTTATTCGGTATTGTCACAGGGATATCAAAAATCGCGTATGATGTCAACGCTCCACAAATTCTGGTATAATAGCCTTGTTTGCGATTACTCCGTTTCATTAAATGAAATGTTGAGTAACCTGATCGATACCGGTTGTTGAGTCGTCTCAACCAATTGTGACGGGGATTTGTTCCTTACTTATTTCATTTGAATTTGACTTGTGGCGGGTGTGACCGTTCATCAGGGATGCTTACTCCGCCATGACACCTGATCCCACTTTCGGATATCCAGAGGTCCGGCTTTGTCCAACAGATTTGGATATATATCTTAAACATCTTGAAGATGCATACTTTGGTATCGGAGAGATTTATATCATAGATATTTTAAACTCAAATTAAATGCATTCGAACTATGTAAAAGTGTGCATGTAACTTAATTTATTTCATTTTATAAAATTTTGAATATGTATTTACCAAATTGAAAAAATCATGTACACAGCTACTGTAAGCAATTTATACATAAACTTCAATGATATGTTTATATTGTATATGCACGTCAAACACTAAAACATTTTTTTTAATTATTTGGTGTTTATAGCTAATATGAAGTAAAAGTTTTGATTCCATCATCAAAATTAGGATGCCTTTTGAAACTGTTTTTTATTTGTAATTACAGGTTTCATTCTAAATGCTGGAATTGTAGAGTGTTCACATAGAAAACGATGTGTCAGAAGAAAAACATACATTACCGAGATCTTCATTCTGTGCAAAAAGTTCAACATCGTCGTGACCACATCTAAGTTTGTGTTCAAAGGAAATGTATACACTTGGTCCGATATTTTAACAAAGCGTTTTAATGATTTAGATGTAACGGAAAATCTCATCCGGTTCAACATCGACAAGGATACTGCGATTGAGGTTCAAAGGAAGTTGCAAAAGAGTGGTCATCCAATGGATTATTTGAATATCGCTCTATCAGAAACGCATGGTCTGTCTAAAAAGGCTGACGGACTACTCGGTATGTGTTTTATAACAAATTTACAATTATCGTAAATATTTGTTCATGTCTACATAACTTATTCAACCCTACAAACACATTTGGACTGGTCTAAGTCATTAATTTTCAGACAGGGTCATTGTTTTTAAGGGTTTGATGAGCTAAACGATTGAATAGAGTTATTTCCCTTTAAAAAATTTGATGAGAATAATATTATTTTGTTTTATAAATTTGTGTTTTATCTTTACATTACAGGAGAGTTTAGAAATAAACAGTTGAGACTGATTCGGGTGGAACAACATCCAAAGAAGGTTGTTGGAAGATTCCGAAGATATTTTAATGGCAAAATGCAACATTTTCGCGCTAAATTAAAAACTAAACACGATTTTACCACAAACTCAAAATTCAGTTGCTGGCAACTTCGAAATGCAGTACAATCGCATATCATTCACGGGAAAATCGATGAATACAGAGTGCCTACTCTTTTTTCAAGAACGTTTATCTTTAACAATGATTGAAAAATTAAATAAAAAGAAACAAAAATGGGCGCAAACATTTCGGAAACTTTATCAATATATATTAATTCTTCTAAGTCAAACATTCCGATCCATCTTTCCTTTGTAGATCCAAATTCTCTGAGCTCAAGGATAATCTACCAATGGTTTAAGAGTTAACGTCAAAATAGATATTGGAGTGAAATTGAAAGACTAAGTTTTTCTCAGTAGAATGCGCATGAAGTGTGTTAAACATCTCATCAAAGGTTGGATGGATGTTTTAGACTGCTGTATTATCAAAAAATTAAATGTGGTATCAACGACTTTATGCTGTGATCGTTCGGGGACACTCATCTATCACAATACTAGCGGGCAATATTAAAGATCGATGTCATTTTTATGGAGAATTATTTTGTTTTGCCGACCAGAAGATTTGTATATATGAGTCTATATGTAAAGTGAATAACATTTATGCATTTTCCATGCAACACTTATGTATGTTATAAGTGACAGATAAAATCGTTCTACTGCGTATTCTGTTGTGAAAGCTCTCCTCGTCCCACCATATATAGTACACATTACGAACAACAACTGGACTTCAACAATACCCTAATTATGCGAAGCAATTAAGAAGCTCTCTGAGTGGAACTTAATTAATCGTTCGGGATTTGCCGCATATCAGTGACGCAAAGTAAGAAAATCTCAGATACCTTAGGATTGCAGTCTGGGATTTGCTCTGTAAATTCTTCAGCAATATATGGATTTCGCATGAAAAGCAAAATAAAATTTTAAAGCATTTTAAAATCGTTGCTGAATATCAAACTGCATCCTGGATGTGTTCAGTTACCGTTATATTTTTTAGAACGACATAAGTTACCAAAAATATAGCAAAGCTTTTCACAAAACGTTTTCCATATTTTCTCCATTAATAACCATCGATTTTTATAAAGATGAAAGTAAATGCTCTTTTATTTGACACAATCGAAAGCATCTTTAGTACTAACCTCTTACCCCGGAGAATTTAAAGAGTTTGAAAACATTTCCCGAATTTGTTTGTTTGTTGGTATAGCAATATATACAATAAATCAGCTTAAATAACAGAAGGAAAATGCATCACTTTGGTTCAGGAAGATAATTATAATAAACAATAATAGACAACAACAAGACTCGTGTAATTTTAAGCAGTTGTATTATTGTAGAGTTGAACATCTGTTTTATTTACTCAAATAATGATATTATTATCAATAACAGTATCAGATACTCTATATACAACACTCGTGTTTAAAACACAATAAATCATCAATACACCTGTACAAATAAATACACAGCATAACTTGTTTTTCATCTCAGCTCCGGTGGTAGCAATATTACCTTATTAAATCTTAACAGCGTACCCTAAGATGTACTATCATTTCATAAATTATAAAACTGAATATATATATATATATATATATATATATATATATATATATATATATATATATATATATATATATACAAATGTATATATTCTCGTGCTCACAGGGTATTTGTACTCATGATTACTCATGATTTGATAATTCCTGTACAACATTAGCAGGTGTCCTAAGATATTATACATCGCCAGTAATACACAGTTCCTGCCCATGAGATACACGGGTATCAACAAGTGCCCACAGGCCATAATCTGTCGTCCATAAATTTATTATACACCCGCATATTACCTGTATTACAAGTACTTGATATAAGTATATTCCCCCTATAATATGTGGATAAATAACACTGAATTTATATGAAGTGCTAATCCAAAATAATTTAAAGTGTGTGTGTGTGTGTGTGTGTGTGTGTGTGTGTGTGTGTGTGTGTGTGTGTGTGTGTTCTCATATCATAGGAGCTACGCACCAAGGTGGACATTCATTGCTACAAAGAACTTCAGACATCATGTTCGCAAAATGATGACAATTATTGAAGATGAGGTGATATTTGCCAAACACTTTGTTGTAGTTTCGGGCACACGAGATCACACATTCGACGGGCAAACTACTGAATCCAGCAGGAATATCTTCCATTTTCCAGGAACATTTATCTCCCATGAACGGAAGTCCAAGCTGAACACTAAAGGAAGCTGCGTCATTGAAGATATGTGGCTTGCCACCTCTTCCGCTGTCGGTTCCGAATTCAATGTAGACGCCATTATAAAATATCCAACGATGAGCCACTGCTTGTGGGCTTCTGTGCTGTGCTTCTCTTTTGAGTCTCAGTGAAATCCCCGTGGTAACACAAAGAAGATCCGATGTTCCGAAAAAATATGGTTTATCAACTGGACCTTTTGGCACTGTGAACAATGCAACGTCAGATATTATAAAATACGAAATCAATGGAAAATATTATTATCATTGGTATTTAATACTTACGTTATTGTTTGCCTTTTCTAATTATCAAATGAATGAATTATGCACAAATATGATACTTTTCAAAGTTAAAAACTTTATGACCTCCTCGAATCATAACCCCATATTTCACTCATTCAAAGATATAATTCATATAATTGAATGTATAATATATTTTTTCTAAACATGGTTAAACTGATTTAGAGACTTTTACCGCCGCCATTTACATTTTGTTACATTTACGTCACACTCATTTATTTATCAGTTACACGAGGGCGGTCATTTCTGATCGTGGAAGAGAAAGCCCGGGTACTACAATGTACCTAGGAAAAGATCAGAGCAGTTCGAAAGTTAACCGGCAAATTTCCAATAATTATATATCAGCTTAGGCCACTAGGCAATAGTTGTAAAAAGCTAGTTTATGTTTGTAGTGTGACAACAGTGATTACCATCTAATATAATTCTAGGCCACCGAGATGTTTTGATGTTCTAGTCTAAGGTACAGGTCTATCCAGGTTAAGAGGCATATCCGGGTTCTGTCAAAAATTTAAAAAAAACCTCAGATTCCAAAGTATAAATATTTAGGATGTTCAGGATATAGATACAAATCTGGTAAAAATTGACAAACACGGGCCTTTGGAAATAAAGAGGTAGGATCAGGTGCGATGGGGTGGGGGGTTAAGCACCCCCTGTCCACAGTCAAGTTCAAATGAAATACTTGAGGTACGAATCCTCGTCACAATTGGTAAAGATGTCTCAACAACCACAAACGAAAAGGCAACTCGACATTTCACTTAGTGAAACAGAGTAATCGTAAACAATTTTTTTGTTTTTTTTTAATTCTTTATTAATTATATATAACCCATTTTACAATTCATCTTATCCCGGGCCATGATAAGATGATAACATATGATATATATTGAAAGAGAAAGAACCATTACACTGGATAAGAAGGATATTTATATCCTTCAATATTGTAAAGTTTACATTTTATATTGTTGTCATTATGAATATATACACATACATGCACATATATATACACATACACATACACATACACATACATATACACACATACACACATATACATATATATATATATATACATATATATACACATATACATATATACATATATATACATACACATACATACACATACATACATACACATATACATACATACATCATAACAAAGATATAAATCTTTCTACTACATTTTCAAAACTCGACTTGAAGACACAAAGGCCTGTTAGTCGTGAAAATAGAGACTTCTTTATATAATGTCGCAAGTTTGTTTCAGTTTCTACTTCTTTTTCAAATCGAGCAGTCATTTTATATTTAAATATACTGTATGCAATCAGTGAAATAAATTCATTTAAAAAACAATGTTTTGTTATTTTTTTCCAAATAGAAACCTACAATGATGTGTTTCCATTTGATATCAAAATTCAGAATAATACCCAGAATATTCCAAATATTTTTAACAATTTTACAGTCAAAAATTAAATGTTTTGAGTTTTCAACAATATCGGTACAGTTGTTACACATTTCGTTTTGTACGAGTTTGATTTTCATGAGAAAAGAATTATTGCATAGTATATTATGCAATAGTTTATAGTTGAATTCAGATATTTTTTTGTCTTGTAATGAGGAAATTTTACATGTATATATATTAGTAATCGTAAACAAGACTATTATACCGACCGTAAAATTTGCGGAACGTTGACATCAAACGCGGTTTTCGAAATTCCCGTGTCAATAATTTGTCAGTGAGTAGTATACATCTGTATATGAAATGTTCATATGTTGAACACGCTCTGACATTTGTGAAATATAAACTCCATAAAAAGCAAAACAATACTGTCTAATTTCCAAATATAGGGTGTACAAATAAAACATTTTACATTGCACAGATGCCATGCATAACTGTACCTCTAATATTTTTGCCGTCGACAAGTAACCCCTGTTATGATTTAACTTTGACTCGGTGTGCTAGTAAACAGGTGCCAATTTACCTTGGTAGACTTATATATTGGCATATGTTTATATACGCAACAAGTATAAATTGAATCATAACAGGGGTGGCAGACTTGTTTTCCACAACAGAAACATTAGAGCTACAGTAATACATGTAGTCACGTTTTTAGCTATTGTGATCACTCCCCGTCCGTCGTCCGCTCGTAAACTTTTCATATTTTTGACTTCTCTGAAACCACTGAAGGGTTTTTGACGAAACTTGACAGGAAGCAAGTGCTCAAGGTCCTTTACCAAGTTGAGATTTCAGCCATATTGGGTACCCTCTTTAAAAATATTCTTCTCCAGAACCACTACATATATTGAAATACGAAATGTTTCTGAATGATCTACATGGAAATCAGAATATTAATTTTTTATGTATTTTTGAGGTCTTTCGGACTTAGTCATTTTCATTCATTTTTGCATGATTTCCTCAATTATCTCCCCTTGCATTCACTTTGATGCATTCATTTAATGAGTTTTACTTGTAATTAGGTGAAGAAATGTTTTTGTGCAAGAATTTTGCCAATATTTAATTTCTAAAACTTTTGATGAATTTTTTAAAACAGCAATATTTATGTTTCTTGGCCAGATCAGCCTACATGTACATATTCTTCTTGGTCTTATTTCCACATTTGTAGATGGTTCACATGTGAGCGATTGAGGCCCTCTTGTTACATGTGCATTCCTATGTTTTGAAAATAGACCGTATTGTTTAGGTTTTGGCAAACCCTGGATGTGTCACTTTACCTCGGTAGACTTATACGCCCTCACCAAAACATATATATGTTCCTTATTATAAATTTCGAAAAAACATGTTATGTTAACAGCTCGACATGGTTAAAATTACACGCTACTATAGAACGTTTTGATTTTGCGCGGTCAATAATTAGGGAGAGTTTTCGCGCTGTATTATTTCAGCGCTTTGAACATAGTTGCACAGTATTTACATAACATATATACATTATTTATATATTTGAGATGGCAATGATTCAAGAGAAGAAATTGATATAAACAATTTTCTTAAATTGTATCATGTTTGATGTGTGTATTAGTGCATTCTAAATGATCTGTAAATGTTGTTTGCTTGTTACCTTGACATTGTGAAGATTTCTTGTCAGCCAAAAAAAAGAGACCATCTGTTGTAACTGACAGCAGAATCAAAATGGAAAATACCTGAAATAAAGAGTAAATTTCTAATTACATGTTCTAGATTTGACATCCAATTGAATCTCGAAACAAGTAGTCAGTGAATCACATACCTGTTTTCTACGTGACTGCTGCAGGGAAGTCAATATGTTTGATTTTAAAAAAATGAGTTGAAATACTTGCTCCGGTTGGATTTTTGCATTTACAATGTCTGATGTAATCTCGTTTGTTGCGTGATTATTCGAGATTATGGGCAAAACGATGGTGACGTCGTAAAAACATAATAATACATGTAATTCCAAGATTTCCTGTGACAATGTTTTATCATTATCAACTTTCGTTGTTAAGAAAAAGATAATTCATATAGATCATATTCGAGTTCTTACGCAGTCCGTTTTTTTGGATCCGGATTTTTTATGCGCCGATTCAGCTTTTTTATGCTTAGGGATTTCCGTCAAGTCTTTCCGTCGATCAAGGAATAAAACGCAGTTATATCTTAAAGTCAGATTATTGTCACTAGTACATTTATGTCAAAAACAACTGAGGTTAACGTCTGAACTCTACACCAGAAATGAAATATTATGACATTTTGATGTATTGTATGAAATCAAGCATTTTATTTCTTGATCGACGTAAAGACACATGCCGGAAATCGTTAAGCATAACAAAGTTGAAGCGGCACAAGAAAACCCCGGATCCAAAACCGGATTACATAAGAACTCGAAAATGATCTATTCCCCCGCGTTTACCGGTAGTAAATATCTCCTTTACTGAAGAGTTCAAAATCTGACGTCGTCTATGTCAAACAAACTTTGTAATGAGTTCCGTATTTTCACTGTATTCATCAACATGGGATTGTACATACATCCATATGAGTGTATTTATGTTTTAGTGAAACACGTTAATACACTGGATATTTTTAGTCACCTACTCTGATAAAATTCGGGGGACTATAATAGAAGCTATATGATTTGTTTCTGTCTTACTATGGAGCCATAGATGGTCAGTGAAATCTATCACCTGCAATGGATTTAATTGATGGTACTATAGTAAGTCATTAACAAACCATATAACTAATTTATCGCACAGAGGACCCTTTTTATACCCAATTTTGCTATATTTGGAACACATTTTGTCCTGTTCAAGAGTCTACAATCTAAAAACTGTCTATTTTTCCCCAGAATTTAGACTCGGGTTGTCTGCCCAAATCATGCCATTTTTGTCAACAAACTGGGTCGCCGAGACGCTTTCAAATAGTTCCTGATGTCATGTCAAGCGGGAGGCAACTCAACATCATTGCTTATTCCTGAATTTGTCGAGATACTTTCGAATGGTACATGACGCCATGTCAATCGGGAGGTAACTCACAAATATTATTATTCTTATATGAAGCGATTTTGAAATGGACAGGAGTGTCCGAATAGACATTTTGCAGGTCCCTGTAGTCTAAAAGGGGGTCAGCACGTGACTTGATTTTCCCAAATCAAATGCGAGTTTTGTCCAAGGTGCGATAAGGTCTCTCAGCATCCGTGCATTTTCTGGACAAGAGATCCAATATATGCATGTTGAGCAGTATTACCTGAAAACCAAGAAACGTCCTTGACATTTTGCAGGTCCCTGTAGTCTCAAAGGGGGTCAGCACGTGACTTGATTTTCCCAAATCAAATGCGAGTTTTGTCCAAGGTGAGATAAGGTCTCTCAGCATCCGTGCATTTTCTGGACAAGAGATCCAATATATGCATGTTGAGCAGTATTACCTGAAAACCAAGAAACGTCCTTGACATTTTGCAGGTCCCTGTAGTCTCAAAGGGGGTCAGTTCGTGACTTGATTTTCCCAAATCAAATGCAAGTTTTTTCCAAGGTTTGATAAGGTCTCTCAGCATCCGTGCGTTTTCTGGACAAGAGATCCAATATATGCATGTTGAGCAGTATTACCAGAAAACCAAGAAACATCCTTGACATTTTGCAGGTCCCTGTAATCTCAAAGGGGGTCAGCACGTGACTTGATTTTCCCAAATCAAATGCGAGTTTTGTCCAAGGTGCGATAAGGTCTCTCAGCATCCGTGCATTTTCTGGACAAGAGATCCAATATATGCATGTTGAGCAGTATTACCAGAAAACCAAGAAACGTCCTTGACATTTTGCAGGTCCCTGTAGTCTCAAAGGCGTCAGCATGTGATTTGATTTTCCCAAATCATTTGCGAGTTTTGTCCAAGGTGCGATAAGGTCTCTCAGCATCCGTGTATTTTCTGGACAAGAGATCCAATGTATGCATGTTGAGCAGTATTACCAGAAAACCAAGAAACGTCCTTGATGGGTACTCTTACTTATGAAAATTGTTTGAAAGTTCTTTTAAAAACAAATTAATTTCAAAAATTGTAATTTTACTTTGAATACCAGGAAATTATCATGCTGAATTTACTGTGAATTCTACAAATCTTTTGAAATGATATCGTTCCCATTTCTATTATGATCACTTAACACTAATTCCATTGGTAAACTATATACGTCTCAAAAGCAAGCTTTACGTATATATCAAATTAAGGGAATGGAAATCTAAATTGTATATTAAACACACTCATCATCAATGTTGATTATAACATAGCTTCCAGTGCAATGAGAAATAGAATCAAGTCAGTTCATTTAGTGCAATTAATTACATTTATGTTATTACTATTAACATAAAAAGGGTCTTTAAGTATTAAGTTTTTATCAAATTCATATTGAAGGGCATTAGCTGTGGGTTTTTTTCTCTCAAAAAATTATCTTTTCTTTTTTAGCCGAATTGTAAAACAAAATCCGGCTTAGGAAGTGGCGAAGTCAGTCTGTCTGTCCGTCTGCGTCAAGAAATTGATTTTGCTCTTGTGTTTCGCTCCATTGTAGGAAGACCATATATCTCTTTGACACTTCTCGTGTAAATAGACCTTGATGAGATCTATCCATTACAACTTTGTTTTTTTGGTTTTTTTTGCAGGGGAATCAAAGTAGTAACGACGGCCGGGATAGTTTTACTATAGAAACGCATTTTATCACAGGTTTCAAACAGTTGCAAGCTCGGAAAAAAGTAGAAAGATGACATGGAGAAGGCCTCCGCCATCGGGCGAAATCCGTATAGTAGTTTCTTAGGCGGGGAATTGGTATTACGGCTGTACCATTCATTGGGCACTTCACTGTAATTCTTGTGAACATTTCTGAGTGAATCTTGGTTGACAGTGATGATTTTGTTGTACATTTCAATTGTCAGTTCTTAATTTTTTTTTCAGTATTTATTTCTCAGGGAATTGAAATGGGCGCATTTCATCACAGGTTTCAAGCAGTTGCCGCTCAGAAAAAAGTAGAAAGATGACATGGAGAAGGCCTCCGCCATAGGGCGAAATCCGTGAAGTAGTTTCTTAGGCGGGGAATTGGTATTACGGCTGTACCATCCATTTGGCACTTCACTGTAATTCTTGTGAACATTTCTGTGTGAATCTTGGTTGACAGTGGTGGTTTTGTTGTACACTTCATTCAATTGTCAGTTCGTAACTTTTTCTAGTACTTATTTCTTAGGGAATTGAAATTGCCGCATCTCATCACAGGTTTCAAACAGCTGCCGCTCGGGAAAAAGTAGCAAGATGACATGGAGAAGGCCTCCGCCTAAGGGCGAAATCTGTATGTCTATAGTCGTGCACCTTGCGGGAGTTGTTTCACAGGCGGGGAACAGGGCACTTTACTGTAATTCTTGTGAACATTCTTGCTTGAATCTTGGTTGACAGTGGTGGTTTCATTGTCTTTTTCTGATGTAATCGGATATCATTTAAGGATTGTGCTGCATATTGAATTTTTTCCTTGATCCATTGCAATATATACTCCATGCTTTTCAAAAAATGAAAAACAATCTTTATATTTATATATATTACCATTTTCTGTGAATTTGTAGTGAGGTGCTTTAGAAATTCATTCTATATAATTGGCTTTGCGGTGGGAGTTTTTCATATGACGTAACAGCTAACCAGCTGTGCGAGACGAGAAGTTGTTCCCTTTTTCTGTCCGAAAATACTAAATGGAATTAAGGTTTATTTTCTCATTTTCATATTATTTTGAAAGAAACTAGTGATATGCAAAATTTTTAATACTGGTCAGATTTGTTTTGATGTTATTTTAAAATATTCGACTGCTTGGTGCATGAAGATTAAATGTGTCAGAAGAGAATTGAAAATGCAAATGGCCGCGCCCATGGCTATGCTGTATAATGCATTTACAACGAATTTGCGTTTGAATTCTGGTATATTATTAATGGGATATACCATAGAAAGGTTGAGTGTGACTTACGAGAATTTGATTTGATTTTTTGTTTTACGCCATACTCAACAATTTTTCAGTCATATGATGGCGTCCAGTTTTTATTGGTGGAGGAGAAATACCGGTTACCCGGGTAAAGACCACCGACCTTCCACAAGAAAACTGGCAAACTTTCCCACCTAATTCGAAATGACCCTAGCGGGATTCGAACCAGAGGTGAGAGACCTTGTGATTTTAAGCGCAATGCTCTAACCACTCGGCCACGGAGGCCCCCGACTTACGAGAAGGGAGACAGCTAATATTCATTCATGACAACTGAAAGTAGCCATTTTATTTGACATTTTTTAACAAATCAGCTGGGACTGATTCGTACGTAACTTCACATGACCTTATTTCACGTACACGATATCCGGCGAAGGAATTCAAACGCAAATTCGTTGTAAATAAACCAGTTGTCATTCGACAACATGGCTATGGGCGCGGCCATTTGCATTTTCAATTCTCTTCTGACACATTTAATCTTCCGACACCAAACAGTTGAATATTTATAACCTCTGACCATTTAGTATTTCTGGGCAGAAAAGGGAACTACTCCCACCGCAAAGTCAATTATATAGAATGAATTTCATAACCAGCTGACTACAGTTTCTCAGGAAATCGTAATATATATGTATATATATATATATATATATATATATATAGTATATATATATATATATATATATATTATATATATATATAAGGATAATTTTTCAATTTTGGAAAAAGTATGGAATATATTTTCAATGGATCATGGAAAAAATCAATGTGCAGCACTCGCTACGCAGATTTTGTTCCCATTATCCATTTCATATATATCCCATGCTTTTTCAAAAAATGAAAAATAATTTTTAAATGCAGAGATCTAGATTCATGGTCTTTTGATTTCAGTTTTATTTTCTGTGCTTAATGAATTATGATAAAAATGTGAAAAAAATAGATTGTTAAAGATCTATTTTTGCATATTTAGAAAAATATAAGTAACCTTACTCAAATTACTTTAAGTGTCCTCGACGAAAATCATCATTCGTGTTGAGAAAACGGAATATTGGGATCTAGTCTAAAACCCACGAGTAAACGATTTCAGAATTTTTTTAAATTAGGGTATAGATTCCAAAAAACGATAGACAAGAACAATTTCAGTATTAAAACATAACCGAAGACAAAATCTATACTTTGAAGAAAGATGACAAAATCATGTCCATATTATGTCGACTTTGTTTGGGGATTCCAGTTTTTAATTTGTATAATTATTCAAGTTGGCAGGACAAGATGAAAAACAGTCAAGATAAAGATAAGAAATAAAAATGACCTCTGAATTGAGACATTATTTATTAATTCGGAATTAAGATGTCGTTCTAAAACTGATTATAAACACAAAATACATTATGGCGCCACCCCTCGACCAAAACATTTTAAATTGTAATTTTATTTTGTATTGAAGTAAAGTTTCATTTTATACAAATATTATGCCCATGTGAATTTTAGAGAAAAACTAACCTTTTGGATAGAAATTTTTAATATTGAACTCGGTTTTACCATCTATATTCCGCTCGTGAGATTTCCCGAACTTAATTTGAGACAAAAAAGTAATAGTCGTAGAGAACGATTTGACGAAGTTAAGACGTATTTTAAAGCATTTTAATTTTCCATGTAAACCAGGGTCGGTTATGATAGTTTCTGGCTCATGTCCTTGTTTGAGAAACCCAGTTCGGCAACTATTCACTTGCAATTGATTAACTTATTTTTACAAAATATATGGGAATATAATATTTCATATGCCTGTATATAGCTCTTATCTGTTATGGTACATGAAGTACAAGTAGTAAAAGTAGAAAAAAATCGAAATTATTTATTTTGGTAAACACAGCTAATATCCCTTTAATAAATAATGAAAGTGACATCAGGTGGGCAGAAATTCGATTATATGATTACGTATTGCGTCACCTGAAAGTTAGCCACGTGCGTCAGAAACCTGTGCCATTTGTATGGACTGGACGAGGGAAGACGGGTGTCATAGTATTGGCCACAGCATAACTTGCGGATATTGGTACGGTATAAAGGTGCTCATGTTTAACCGCGGGTATTTACAGTCTTTTGACAGATAGACAGACAGACAGACAGATAGACAGACAGACAAGTAGGTAAGTTTTATTGTTTGTTAATCTTAAGTTTACAACTTACTGATTTTACAATATGCAATATATACATTGTATATTGGAACACATAAATATACATGTCATAGGCGTCGGAAGCAAATTGAAAGTGGGGGGGCTAAACTAACTTAAAACACACACACACCAGAAGTGGGGGGGCTAAACCAACTTAAAACACACACACGCCAGAAACGTCTTGGGGGCTAAGCCCCAATTTTCAACACCTATGCCTATCTTTGCCAAAAAAAGGGGGGGCTTAGCCCCCCCCCCTCCCCCGCTCCCCCCACCCCCCCCCCCCCCCCCCCCCCCCCCCCGGCTCTGACGCCTATGCATGTATTTGAATACATCCAGTGTAATACCTAATCATCTACAATATGTATAGCAAAGTAACAGTAAAGAAACTAAATAGAATTTTTTTGATACGGTGGTCCAACTAGTTACAAATACATCAATGTAACTACATGTATATACGTATATTATGTTGAATATATAACAGTAAAGGTAAAGAAGTTACATATATTGTTCATTGAACTGTTTAAATATATATACAAGTACATTAATTTAACAATATATTTCAATATATTGTAATACATGGTATTAAAGAAATATTCTTAGGCATGGTAAAAAGAGGGGTAAGGTATTAAATTACTCAAATACACATACAAATATATTAAAGTGGAACTGTTATATAGAATTATTGTGTTAGAGATTGCATAGTTCGCGTAGTTGTAATTAGTAGCTCTATCAATTGAAATGCGGAGGGTTTTCGTTTGTAGTAAGGCTCAATGTACTTTTGCCTGATTTTGTTGTACGATGGACATTTTAGTAAAAAATGATATCCATCCTCGATGTCTAATAAACAGATAGGACATTTACGCTCCTGTACGGGAATTTTTCGGCATCAACCCGTCTCTATTGCTAAGGAGTGTGACGATAAATGTAGTTTTGTAATTAATTTCTAATATTTATTGTCAGTGGATTTTAACAAATACGACTGTAGAGTAAAATGGTCAGTTAAATATCTGTAGGTAGGTAGATAGGTAGGTAGGTAGATAGATATAGATAGATAGATATTACTAAATAAATTACTAATAAAATCAAACACCCGATCGTCGGACAAACACCTGTCTTTTTATTGGTGTTTCACTCTCAATTTTAACTTACAGATATATAATATCCAGCTCTCGTGGATAGATAGACAGATGAAATGATACATTTCAATTTTGATGTTTGAAATTGAATGAAAACTTACCCTTCTATGAAACGTTTTCATCACTAAAAATACCTGTACATCCTTTCACTGCAGTAATTAAAATGTGATCATATAAACGAAGTAAAGCGGAATTTTCATGTACATGGTTTGAGTAATACGGAATAACTGCGGGCAAAACGATAGGGTTTAATCGGGTCAACCACATGTATCATTACTTCCTGTTAAAGCAGGCGCTGCTTTTCGTACCTGTACTTACTTACTTAATAACTATCCATCCACATACCTATCCATTCTCGCTATCTATCTATCTATCTATCTATCTATCTATTCAACAATATCATATATCATACACTTAATAGCATTAAATTATTAATTATGTATATACAAACTTTCACAGGGATTTACAAAGATGTCACTTAAGGTCAGATTCAGTTACATCATACCTGGTAATTGACCTTGGGCATGATGGGCAGTGCATAAAACGGTAACCTCGAAATTCACTCATAGGAACGGAATAATTCTACACGTATATGTACTCAATTAGCTTAAATTTTAACTAGATAAATATCTAAAAACACCAAATACCGGCATGTACGGGTACTTTAGTATTCACATTGCACTGAAATTATGGGGTGGGTGGGTGGCTAAAGATTTTCTTAATGAACGTCAAGGGACCGGATTAAATTTAATTTTGGCAAATTTAGGCCTATAATAGAAAATAACAAAAATTAAATTTAATTAATTAAATTTTTCATTTGGCGGGGGTATTGTCGTCAGATGTCCGATTATCATATTATACAATGTCTGTTATTTCAAAAGTTGAAATACCCATCCACTTAAACTTATCTACAGCTATCTAGATAGTTTTGGATAAGTTTGAATATATATATATATATATATATATATATATATATATATATATATATATATATATATATATATATATATATATATATATATATATATATATATATATATGCGAACAAACCATACAACACTCAAAAGCACTGGAGCTTTGTACTGTGCAGACTTAATACTATGTAACTGATATACATATTGTCGTCTTTCATTGGTAAAGGCCAAGTGGCCGAAAATTTGTGAATTTTGAGTGTTTTACTGTTTTTTTTTTTTTTTTTTTTTTTTTTGCTGATTTTTTGGACATTAAATATACTGATACTTCCTTTTGAGGACATTAAATAAATAAATAATTTTATATATATATATATATATAATTTAAGCTTTTAATATCAACAATATATTCTTCATTATATTGATATCCATCTCAGGGCTCAGTCGGCGGCCCCAAACCAATGCCTCATCTGTTTTCGGGCCATGATTACGTCCCTGACCATGTTATCTTTATTGAAATCTAGTCAATAAGAAAATTACGCTTATTTTCTCATAAAAATCATAATAATAGTTTACAAACACACACATCTTTATAAATACCAATACACTTCTAATAATAATTTTAACAATAACTGTTTAATAAATCAATTCCCACATAAAGAATTTTCAATTCCAAGTTTACAAGCACCAAGATGCTGGGCCGATTTCCAACGGCTTGTTCTTCAGATAATTATAGCAAATACAAGTTAGATTTATCTCCCTTTAATAGAGCTCTCACGTACAGGTGTAAACAGTACAACGACAACAACACCACAGGTAAGGTCTGTAAACATAGTAACCGCGAATCATCTAGTCTTCTCTCTGGTTTGAGTTTATGAATTTCAACTTTTTAAGATACTCAAAAATTTTAATGGTAAACAGTAAATAAACTGAATGGATGTTTTCTGTCAAATATGACATCAGTTAGGTCCTTAGCGATAATTCGTGATGTAAATTGGTCAAGTTATTAATAAAGCCGGAAATAAACACGTCGTTTTAAAAATCAATTTTGTCAAAAAGAATCTGAGTTGAATTAGTTTTATGGTGTTCCTACTAACTTGGGTGATTGGAAAACCATTGGCTTGATCGGTAAAACATTACGCCTATATTTGTAAACCCAGGGGTCCCATGACCGAATCTCTGTTGAAATATTTTTAGTTATGATAATTATATTCACCTTCACTTCCGTCTGTGGTCCTGGGCAGGACATACGCCATGTATCCTGGGCCAGTCGCTGGTCTATCTGTCCATATGTCGGCCCTATCGTGTTGCAAGCTACATCTGTCTATATGTCTGTCTGTATATCCAGCCTTCTTTCTATTTATCTAGCTACCTATCTATTATCAAACTTTAAATCAAAGCTAACCTTTGTTATAGAAAAGTCTGTAAATAATTACAGTAACTTTATCTTTCCGGAATGCAAAGTTCACCATTTTGACCCTTTTTGAAAACTGATGGCTGTATAAGAAATTCAAATCTATTACAAATTGTAGTAATCAACATAGAATTGAGTCAATGAATGAAGCATACACAAATTTAATATAATTAAAAATCACCTGTTTAGTGGTTGACATTATTGATTGTAATTTCAGTCTAAATTTTACTACAATATGTTACGGTCTATGGAATTAATATTAATCATGTTTAGGCATGGTTTCTTTTATTGTTTTTGTTGAACACAATATGTTGCAGACTACAAGAAGAAATTGAAACATACCATGCTCTACATATTAATATATTGCCAATTATAGCTGGCTGTTTGTGACAGTAAAGAAAATAATAAATGTATACACCAATACATTGTTACAAAATCATTGGAATAAACAAGATGTCTTCAGGGAAATGTTTATTGATTTACCCTACTTCATCATAAAATCATTGGATTTTTTTAAGATGAGTGGGATAATGAAGTGCGCGACAGGAAATGTTAGTAGAGAAAATTGGGAAACATCAGAAAAATTACAATCACAATAATATATTTAACTCGGTTAATTACATAGAGTATAATGCTGTTAATACGATCTACCGTCTGATCAATATGATATTCCTTTATATTGTCAAGTCTGAAGCATTAAATATTGCAATAAGCAAGTCTACGATGTCTATAGATGACGATATTGATTACACCTTTAGATTATAGTGTTAACATGAAAGACGGCGAAGAGGACGATTTGGATGGTGAAAAGCCAAGAATACACTTTAAAGACGGGAAAACACGTAAGAAATATATATATATATATATATATATATATATATATATATATATATATATATATATATATATATATATATATATATATCATAGACAAATTTAAAATCTTGAATCTTGATTTCACACACACACACACACACACTATCATAAGGCATTGCCAAATGATATAAGCAGTACTTAGTATTTTTTTTAGAAAAATGAGACATATATTACGTGAGTTATGGCTTTCAAGTAACCTTAAAACGAATGCACACTTGATGCAAATGTTCAGAAGTGCGATTTATGATTTCTAGATGCGTCGTCATAACTTGGGTGATTGTAAATGTAGTTACAAAACAAACACTTTTCTATACCACAAACCATACAACTTTGTTTTATTTTTATAGAATAGGGTTTTAAAGGGACATTAGCTGTGTTTACTAAAAGATTATTTCATTTTTTTTCTGCTTTTATCTCCGGTACAATAACAAATGACAGCTACACGTACATACATAAATAATCTTATATTCTTGTATATTTTGTGAAAATAAAGTCAATTCCAGTGTGGTATTCATATACAGTAAGTAGTAAGGCTGAGTCAATGAACTACAAGTGAAAAATTGCCAAAAGTGGGTTTCTGAAGCAATTTTCACAAAATTTATAGGAATTTAAGAATTTTTATGCTTGTGTACATATCTTTTTTGTTATTGTTTATCAATCTAAGTAGTACAACAGGAAGAAAGAAATTTTGAAAAATATAGCTAATGCCCCTTTAAGCTTGCCAATTAAAATTTACTGGGGTACGTTTAGAGTCAACGTTACATTTTGTTGGTTCGACATGTTCAGACATTTTAGGACACGTGAGCCGAAGTCTCATGGTGACCTGTTGCTGTTGTCTTTTATCTGACGTTGTTCTATTTCTGTCATACGTCGTTAAACTCCTATTGTTTGCCAAAGTAGATGCAACTGCCTTCCATGGTTCTACGGACGGTCAGTAACAAAATCAAAAGAAAATAGAATAGAAAAGGAAGAAAAAATATAGATGGCCATGGCTGACGATCCGATCACACTTCCGTATACAGTCGTAACTGAAGATATTTCCTGAATCAGTATATAGACTAGTCGTCGACAAAATAAAATAGTTTTATGTTTACCACTGACCGTGCACGGAAATAAGGAGGATCAAGTCGCTTTCCATGACCTTGTTGGACCCGACATATTCCCGTGCAGTGGACGGTCAGTCATAGGCATAATTACTAAATATAAATCTTTACAGAAAAATGACCAAACACCAGATAATCTGTGGTAAAAGCGCCATAATATAAAGATAAAGACATTCAAAAGACGTTATTGTATGTTTTTTTCCATAATAACGAAACTCTATATAATAAAGCCTGACATAGAGGGTCAAGTGGCATAAGGATTCTAATATCCTGCTTAATGTCAACAGCTACAACACACCCGATATCTGTATTCAGACACTGATATGAATATCATTTTCATCAAATCCATTTCAATCATCTGTCGACCTATTAATATATCTGATTGCATGTATACTTTTGACGATAGCATATTTGCTAACAAAGAAATTAATTAGATCGCGATCGGACATGAGGTGCTAAAGCCTATTTTCTTTCAGTTAATCTCCGTTTGTTCTCCAAAAATCAATTTTTTTTCTCATTTTCTCATTGATTCACAAAAAGTGTAGCGAAACGAGGACTGAGTCGTTAATTCCTTGTTTAATCAGAATATTCTCATTTTCTCGATGAAACCCGAGGAAATTTGTTTTAACTAACTTATGTAATTATGTGGCAGTTAATCCAAGATTTTCTCAACAACAAATTTATTTTCGCCATGCCAGTTAAACTAGGACTGCCTGAGCTGAAATAACATGTATTAAACCTACATTTTCTAATAAATCCTAGTTCATCTGATCACCAGTAAATTGAAATAGTTTTACTCGATCTTTATCAAATTATCATTCACTTAAGCAAAATAAGTGTAACGGGGAAAATAAGACTGACTAAGATAAATTATGATTTATTTTGCATTGATATTTGTCCAATCCATATAACCTGGCTTGCTTGCTTCGGCTTGATTTGACTACGCAAAGTCCTAGCCTCTCGTCCCCGTGAGGCAGGGGAGAGATGGATAGTGTGTTTTTTTATCCTTGTCTGAGTGGTCCGTATTTCCAACGGCTTTTAGAGTGCCACTTCATTTGTACAATTTAACAAAGGTAATAAAACTACACACCCTAGACCTAGAAAATCAGGCACGACCATGGATCGAACCAGGGACCTTCATGTTGAGGATCTGGCGGTCTACCGACTGAGCTACCCTGTCCACTTATAACTTGGCGGGGTGGAGTCCAGTGAGCACATATTTGACTTGGACGAGTTTAAATGTCAGGTAATGCAGCATACCGAGGTAAAAATTACATACGAAAGAGTAATCATATAATCGTTGTTACTTGTTACCAAACCTGTGGGTAGCCATGTATATCTTGTAGGGGATAAAAGGCATTGCATCCGTATGATAACCAACGCGTAACTCCGCCCCGCCAAGTTATGTGAATCGAATGATAACTACGTTGACATAATAATTGTTGTGAATTATAATGAAGCACATGCTGTTCATTAACAACATATTACATTCTATAACTATCTCAGGCCAGAGAGGCTCATGGTCTGGTTCATAGATCTAGAATCGCCCTGTCCATATCTGGTTTATTGTTTGACATATTTTAGACAGCATGGATTTGAGCCCCAGTAAAACCTAAGTTGAATTGTAGGAAAGTTTGCCTCTTTACTTGCGGAAGGCCGATGGTCTCTTACCGGGTACATTGTACGAACTGGAATATCTTTTATCACTAAAAACTGGTTGCCACCGTATTACTGAAAAATAGTTGAGTGTGGCGTAGAACACCACTAGTATGGATATGATACAAGCAAATATGATAACAAGATGCTGCGTCCATGTTTGACGATGACATTATAAAAATGTAACTTCCAGCTGTTACTTTCGTTTAAAGATTTTTATTTTAATTTACCATATTCACTTTGCCACATGTATATATGTTGAATCGGATTTTGGTAGAATAATTTAGGAGATAAAACTGTATCAAATATTTTCAATCACTGGTATTTTTGTTATCATTATAAATTCATTTATTTTAAGGGAACGCGACAGAAGCACTTAAGGACGCTTTGAAAATAAATGCAAAGGTAGATTTGATTGAGGCGGGACTCTCTCATGTAGAATTCCTGGAAGATGTTGATAAATATCCGTGCTTATATGAGGGGGAATTTTTACTAAAGGCAATACGCAGATATGAAGAACTTTGGCTCCCTCTAGCAGCAAACCATGAACAAGAGCGTCTGGCCGCACCAATAGACATTGAATGGGTATGGCATTGCCATATGTTGTCACCAAAGGAGTACGAAAAGGATTGCATTACATTATTTCAAAAAACGATAAATCACAAGTTGTTCCGAAGACATGACCGGAAACATGCTTTGAGGCGTTCCCGTCTGTTATGGGAAAAGGCATATCCAGATGAGAATTTTCATTTGGTTTTGCCAGTTGGTGTTCACAAATCTGATGTTACTACTGAGAAATGTAATTCACGCATCAATTATGATCTCGTGACAGCTGCTTCAAGACAAGGTGCATTTCACTATAATGTGTCTCTTTCTCACTGGTTTGATATGCAATACCTTAGTCGTTGTGTAGTACGGTACAAGATGTTTTTGTATCTGCGAGCAATTTCTAAAGACTGTTTTCTTGTACCATGTTATGACATAGACCTAATGTGGCACACACATCAACTCCACCCGGTTATCTACAAAAAGGACACAGTTCGCATCCTTGGATTTCATCTAAATCATGACGACACGACGACAGATAGAAACCCGGGATCAAAGCTTTCTATTGGTTACACAGAAACGAGAAAATTATGGAAGACTTTATACGATCAGGATTATAGCATGCCGGGAGCTATGTACCGTGGTATAGCTCCAAGGGGCACCTTCAGTGACAATACCTTAAATATTCCCATTTCTGAGGATACCTATTTAACTTCTCAAATGGTGCTCACATTTGAATCAATTTCCCTGGACAGGGTCCCAGATGGGGACTATGGATTCTCGTTCATTCTCGATATCTTCCTTTGCAGCAACGAAAGAAAAGACCAAGTCCTAAAACTACTAGGGCCATACTTGATATGGTCGAAAGAGGAAATAAAAACCGTACAATTAAAAACACTGGAAAACTCTTCAATGCTTTTTCGTTTGTCGTTGAAAAAAGGAAACTTATTTTCCAGAAACAGTGTTCTGTGCCAAAATACTTTGGATCTGAATTTTGCAAAGAAAAGACCTTCCAGCATCATATCATTTAGGGAACAAGTATCTCTCAAAGGGATAGAAAATAATATTTTGTATTTGCAGGGACAAATAGAACATGTTTTTCAAATGTCAAATATTAACATGGAATTTGGCAATTTTCAAAATTGCATGTATCCAAAAGAGATAGATGCGCCACTCCAATCAATGGAGTCAAAAGAGAATCGGTGTGAAGTTTGCGACACGTCATATATATCCGAATGCCGGTATGGTATAGATGGTTTTCCATAAGCAGTTTTTTTGTTATTTCCCTTTGGCAGCCATGTCATATGGCAGCATGTACGATTTCTTAATAAATCAACCAAAATTCAACGAAAAATGTTGTATTATTCGTTTGTGAATAAAAACCTTTTTGAACAGAAATATTTATTTCAGGTCTTCATTAAACTAAACAACTCATTTTGATAAAAATTTAGATGTCCCTTCACTAATGCTACGTAATCCTATTTGGAGGCTTAAAGAAGAAAACTTATCAAGTTGACATATACTATGGCCGCCAAAGAGGAATAACTCTCGCAAAATACTGCTTACGGAAAACCATCTATCTATCTATCTATCTATCTATATACATATATACATATATATATATATATATATATATATATATATATATATATATATATATATATATATATATAATGTATGTTTAAATATCTTAGCGCATTCAAATTTTAGTGCACTTAAAGTATCTGTTTGACACAATAATGCTATCAGTGCCGTGCTAAATTTGGAATTTTGTTTTGTTTTGTTTTTTTGTGGTGTGTTCGTTTAAAATCCATCCCCAAATTACAGTCACTATGTCCCACTTCTATTTCTAGAGAACGCCTGTATTCTCTTGTTTGAGTAGCATGTGTAGTAATTGAATGAGTACGTTTCTGTACACTTTACACAAATACGTAATATATAGTTACCCTTATGGTTAAATATATTGGATGTAGCTTCAGTGAAGTTTATATATTGGTCAGTTGATATATTAGCGCACAAGTGGAATCACGTAAAGCACCAAAATATAAATACCGCTAATTTAAGTACTCAAATGGTACTGTATACCTGCATATTTTCGCCCTTTTACGACAAAATCTTATTCACTTCGTCTAAAATTGACCTTAAATCAGCAGAATCTGGTGGACAGAATTTGTGTCCGTGCTTCAAAAATTTAGCTTGAAAATTTCGACTTCATTTTAAATTCGTCCTATTATTTAAAGGCGAAAATGGCAAAAAAATTAAACGGGAGAGAAAATGTCCATGTATTCAGTATATATGTATATAAGTAAGTATTTTATTAAGCTTTAGTTAAAGGAAGTTTTCTAAATGGCATACTGCATCCTAAACTGGTACATGTATCAGAAAGAAAAAAAATATTATTTAAATATAACAGACATACAGTCAAACTTTCATTAAAGGCCAACTCTGTATGGAGGGCACTTGCCTATGACGGCCATTCAAACATAACCTTTGTTAACTTTTAAATTATGAATTAACATCTTTATAACGACCACCTGTCTATAATGGATACTTTTAACAGCTCCCGTGAGTGGCCTTGTCTATAACAAAGGTTATGTTTGAATGGCCTTTACAGGCAGGCACCCTTTATACAGAGGTGGGTTTTGATGCAAGTTTGAATGTAAATGTTTATCAGACTATTATCCAGATAGCAACATAGATACGAAAATACTCCACTCCAAACAGTACAACATTTGACTTTACTTTTAAAGAATAAAAAGGTTCAGGTAATAAGAGAAATGAAATTGACATGTTATTTTTAGCAAGGACTAAAAATCTCAATATAAACCCAGTACCTGGTAGGTTGGTGCCATATAATTATTTTATACCAAATAATTCGTTTTTTCGTATAGATAGCACAGTGGTTACTCTTAGACAGATGTCGGAATAAGGTTACTAGGTTTATTATTTGGCCTTGAACATTCATTCTGGCCTTTTTGGCAAAACTAAATTTTTGATATCATGTTAGAATAGTTTCTTTGACGAATATGTAACGTTTACTGTGCAAGTTTTAAGATAATTCATGATGGTATTCATTTCAACCTCGTACCTGGTATTTCGGTACCAGCCAAGTATTTCATACTAAAGTCATACTTCGCCCAGAACTCTAAACTTCTCAAAAGCTATGCTATTCATTTTACAGTGGGTACTCTTAGACGGATTTGGCAATACATTTAGATTTATTATTTGGCCTTGTACATTTATATTAAATTCGAACTTAATTCATGAAGTCTTATTGACTGTACAATCGTCTTGTACATTTATTTTGGCTTTTTTTTCTTTGCAAAGGTACAGCTTTATTATTATGTTTAAGATATTTTCTGTGACGAATATATAACGTTAACTGTGCAAGTTTTAAGACAATACTATAATATTCGTTTTAAATGAACATGAATTTGAGTTTATAAAACTTATTTTAGTTTAGTCTTTTCCTGTTAAAACATAAACAATAATGATCTTTTACGTATGCAGTTTTCTTTATGGGGCTAAGGGAATGGACTTAACATGTAAGGTGCTTCACAGTTCCCATAGAAACATGACAATAGCTCAATTCTTCCTTGCTCCGGATGAGATGATTTGTTCGTTGAAAATGATTGACTCTACACATCTTCCATTGCCGACGCAGGTAAATAGTTTCTTTTTTTCACCTTCCTCCTCTGAATGAAGAAAAATAAAATTTTATTGTGATTCTTCCGACAAAAATGTAACTTTTCACATTTAACTCTTTTAAGTAAGGTGTCTGGGTAGCGCAGTGGTCACACTCGCTTCTCACCAATCCGACCCGGGTTTGATCCTCTGGGTATATGGGATGGCATGGCAATTGCCAACTCGGACACGTAGGCTTTCCTCGGTTTTCTCCGTAGTAAGCACCACTCACGCCAAATACTTAATCATTGAGAACCATTCATATAATTTCCACAAACTTGTTGGTTAATCGGTGTAAATACCGTTTACGTTTTTAAGTAAGATTAGCTTTACCGCTTCAAAAAGAGATATATATTTCTGCTTTTAATGTTAGTAAGATAATAAATTTCGTCTGTAGCAATTATTTTGTATTTTATTGTTTTGCCAGGTTTCAAATCCCAACATGATTTTGACACTAAACCCAACACTGCATGAGAGAGCGTTTCTGATACGAGACAATACCGGTGACTGGGGTATAGTCACAGGATGGTGGGGGAAGTATACATCTGAAAAACGAGGTAAATCAATACTTCACGTGACCATAAAGAAGAATAGGAAATTAACAGTGACAATGCTCGTGATTTAGGTCTACCAATATAAAGTAGTACTTTCGGGTTCTGTCAAATACTAAAACAATACTGTCAATATTAACAAAAACCAGGTGTGTACAGGTCGGGGACCAGTAACCGGCTAGGACTAGTAGCCGGCTATTGCATTATTTCGGTTATATAGAACACGATTATGTGAGAGTCTTTTTAGATAAATCATGAGATGATGGACATTTTTCTCAAACAGAAGATCAGTAGAGTTATGCATTGTTCAGATTCCAGGTGTTACTGTAGCTGTGATATTTTGTGCCGTCAAGAAGCTTGTCATCCTTGTTATGATCTAATTTAGACGCATTGTGATTATAAACAATTAACATGTGCCATTTTATCGTCGAATATCCGGGTTCTGTCAAAATCCTAAACAAAACTGGCGGTTTTTTAAAGAGAGAGGTAAACATTTTGCCTTTCCTGCATTCAATACTTAGCTGAATGAAGCTCCTATACTCCCCCCCCAAACTAAACCTGGCTCAGTTGGTAGCACGCTCGACTCTTGATCGTGAGGTCGTAGTTCGAGTCCAGCCGGCAGCAGATCGGTTTCCTGTTCTTTTGGATGAGACAGTGAAAACCGAGGTCCCGTGTCACAGTAGGTGTCGTCACGTTAAGAACCCTCACTGCTCAATGGCCGTATGCCGAGCATAGGCCAAAATTTGAAGCCCTTCACCGGCATTTGGTGACGTCTACATATGAGTGAAAGATTCTTGAGTGGGACGTTAAACAACAGCAAACCAAAATAACCTGCTACCTGTAAACAGATATATTTATATATAATTTAATTTCCGTTTTAATTTCCGTTTATATATAATTTAGACTCCTTGTGTTTGTTAATATATGTCAATAAATCTTGCTCTAACTACACAAGTATACAGTAACAATAGTCCAGTATTAACTTTATCGAAATTTGCAAGGCCATATGCAAATGATAAAATATAAGTGACATCCGGTTCTACCATGTGATGTATAGTGGAATTTCGCCAAAAGACTACCTCAGTAAGCAGACAACCTCTTTTTCAGACTAATGAACATTTATTAATAAATATTAAAGAAGTACATATGTACATACCCTAGCTTTTAAAAGAGCCTTTATCTTTAATCAAATTACTTCAAATTTGCCAGTAAGGTAATTTGAATAGCGAGGTTCCACTTTATCTCTCTGAACTTACATTTATTTTCAGAGGCGATGCATTTCACGTTTTACCGATGTGCAGACAGCAAGATTCAGAAAGTGACATCCATGCACCATGATGAACAGTATGGTGTAAAAGTAGATCAGTGTAGTGTGGATATAGAGGGCGCTGTTTTCAAACTGAGTTGCAGTCCCCAGGAAGTACCAAAGTACTTAGCTTTTGGAATGGCTATAGGTCTACTTCATGTCTTTTGTATACCACGACCACGTGATTGGTCACCTGGTAAAATGGTGAAAATGGACCGAACAGATCATTTAAAACTGGATCAAATGAAACTTCTCATTGCATGTGGATTACATATTGAAACCCCGTCTAATTATTTTAGGTTTGAAAGGAAGAAAGATGGATAAGAAGGGTTAAAATACAAAACAGGTCTACAAATCTTGCAAGAATTCTTGTTAATTACCACAAAACGTATGAAAGTGGTATTGCATTATTGAGGTTGAAATTTACCATTCGTAACTGAGGGTAATAAATGCGGAAATTTTCTATAGTCTAAGTCACATTAGATAGGAAATTTAGAATTTAATTTATAATGCAATTAGTTGTCCGATTCAAAAAAATGTGTATCAATAGAAAACAAAAGGTATATGCTATATTCTTTCTACATACCTCTTTCTCTGTTTGGTCGCTTCAATTTTTTGAGAATGAGAATACTTTTCCTACTGGAATCTCTGTGTTAGCAATGCGATGTCAATAAATTGGGTCATGTGGGTAACCGTTATTTTACTCCTGCCAATAGAGTGATTTGAAAAGAAATTACCCCATTGTATTATATGACGTAATAAAATGAACACACATAATATGATAATAGTCAGAATGGTCCGAAAACATGACTTTCGGATTGTTTTATTTATATTCATTTTGAGCAATAAACGATCCTTTTTTTTCACTTCTACTTTCCAACTTTAACAGACGGCCGCCATTACTTATGCAAAATTCCTGTAGGGGTAATTTGAGTGCAAATATCTAGAACAAAGCGGATTTATTTTTATTTGTCTTGGCCATGAATAAATTACTCAGTATACATAAAATACCGTTACGTTAAATTTAAGAGGTAGGTGTCAACCATTTTATTCTAATCAGCCAAAACTAGTGGACACAGTTAATCTGACTTAGACAATAATCTTTCTCCTCATCTGATGAAAATATTTCTGTAGTGTGGATTGTAGCTCTTCATTAACATATAACAATGTAAAAAAAATTTCAGATACCAAAATATGAAACAATAGAATGTCCAGGAATTTGTAACAAATAGCAAGTACATGTATCTAGTGAATATATTATTAAGTCATTCCAAATACATATGTTTTTACTACTGTAATAGTATTAACGAAGTTACTAAGGTAATTTATTAGGGCTCGGACATCATGCGTTGGGCGTTGTACGACAGTCGGTGCATCCGTCCGTCTCTGCTGTCCCCTTTTCCCTGTTACTTTGTAACTGCTGACCAGAACTCATGGAAACAGTATGTTGTAGACTATCATGCCTAGTTATGACATCCAGTGTCAGTTTTTATTTCAATATGGCTGTCATTTTCAATATGATCGCCAAAACTCGCATTTTTTCATCATAGTGAAATTTCAACAAAAATGATATCTTGTAGTTTGATGATTTGGCAAACAATATATATATATATATTGTAACCATAGATACTTACATCTATATATAAATGCTAGGCAATCTGATTTCACTTTTGATTAGTATAAAATCCCATTAGCATTTTGATTAGAACAACATTTTAAGTAATATTTAACACAATAGTTACTTTTGTGATGCCTTGCTGTCTCTCTAACATACCACCATATCTGACTTTGTTCAACGTTTTACTTTTCATTAAGGCTGAAGCTTTTAATGAAACTATTAACATTTCTCGGTATTTAACCCATCAACCCCTGAAAAACAATGGACACTTCTGCAAATCAATGAGTTAATGCAGCAGGTCCTTAGAGAATGTTTGCCTTTTCACTAATATGTAGTTAAAAGAACTGAAACTAATCTTTATTATAGCCAACGAAATTCAGTTTTTTTAAATTTTACACTTCACCTTATTTAAGATTAAGGTAGCCATCTTTTTACAAAATCAAATAACATCGATAATGTAGTCATACAAAAATGATATTTATTCAGATATATGGCAGGTGTGACCAGTGAACAGGGGATGTTTCTCCTCCATGGCACCTGATTCAACTCCTGAATTTCCAGAGGTTCGTGTTTTTCCATGATTCACCAGATTTGTATATGTATTTTGGACATTCTGAAGATTTATACTTTGGTATTTGAGATTTTTTATTAATATACTTAAAAGTTCTTATCAGAAATACGAAGTTATCTCACAATGCACTTGAGTACAATTTTTGTCTAATAGTAAAACACTACAGGAATAAGCTTCAGACCGTTAAGCCTGCCGTATTGTTATTAATTATTAATAGTTTATCGTCATCTTTAATGAAATACCAATATTTTTGTTGATGTTGTTGCTGTTGTTAAAATTTGTATGAAATAAGGATTGATTGTATGACCCTTCATGCGTTTCGTGTGTGTGTGTGTGTGTGTGTGTGTGTGTGTGTGTGTGTGTGTGTGTGTGTGTGTGTGTGTGTGTGTGTGTGACACACTATTTTACTAGAATATTTGTGTATATTGGCCTTACCATTTTACCATAAATAACACTGTTATATTTACACCCGGAATCGATATTTATATATATATATATATATATATATATATATATATATATATATATATATATATATATATATATATATATATAATATATATATATAGTCATCTCTGCTTATAAAGAAATGGAAGGGAGAAAGATTTATATCTCGTTATAACAGGAATTCATTATACGGAATGAGGTTAGATTACAGGTTATATTGATTGATAACCATTTGTGCAAGGTAACTTAATTATGAAATATTGAATCATGTATCTCAAAATGACATCCAAGCCAAGAGTTTATAATCAATTTAATCTTATTAAAAGTTAAGTTTATTTGAAAAGGAAACATAGTCTGAAAAAAGCAATAGATAGATATCGAAAGTCTTGTTGTAAAACACCTCGTTATACAGCACTAAAACTACATAACGAAACCGTCATCCGGACAATTTATAAGTTCGTGACATGCGATATCTCGTTATAGATGTTCAAATTTACACAGAATTGAATAGTAAATGCAAGGGGAATAGAGATATTCTCCTCATAAACGGAATCTCGTTGTAAGTGATCTCGTAATAAGTGGAGTTGACTGTATATATATAAGTCTGTGTGTTTGAGTGTGTGAGTGTTTGTGTGTGTGACGCTATTTTTCTTCAGTATTTGTGTATATTGGCCTAACCATTTTACCATAAATAACACTGTTATATTTACACCTGGAATCGTTTTATATATATATATATATTTGTCTACTAGTGTAAAACACTAAAGGAATAAGCTTCAGGCCATTAAGCCTGTCATATTGTTATCAATTATTAATTCGATTATCGTCATCTTTAATGAAATACCAATATTTTTATTGATATTATTACTGTTGTTAAAATTCGTATGAAATAAGGACTGATTGTTGGACCCTTCAAGCGTTTGGTCTGTGTGTGACACACTGTTTTTCTAGAATATTTGTGTATATTGGCCTAACCATTTTACCATAAATAACACTTATATTTACACCCGGAAGTGTAATATACATATATATATATTAGGGGTGCGACTGTTCAATTCTTACATTCCGGATTTCGGTTCGGTTCAGTTAAAAAATTATTATTCAATAAGATCCCAATAATGACCCAAACGGCATGAAATTTACTTGAAGCAGGCACAAATACTTCTAATTAAAAGAACGTAATATTCTTTATCAGAATATAAAATAATATATAAATGATTAATACAGATATAATTTGAATGTAGATGTAATAATATATCCAGCCCCTCAATAACTTTCAGCTATTTCGTAACGTTGCGTTTGTTAGGTGTTTAGTGCTATCAGTATAAATTGCAAATGGCGGCTAATATGAAGTTATTTTTTTGTGTTGTTAAACAGTCGTTATATCTCGCTCACTACGATCACTTCATTCCTCGAAAGAAGGGGAATCGGGAACAAATTCGAGTTACTTTCGTGTTTGATTATTTCCAACTGAAACCAGATGCTGATGACATATATGGCAATGCATAATCAACAGTGAATAGGCAAGTCTTTTAAATAATAAACATGCAGCCTTTACTCTGTAGTGTCTACACACCTACGGAGTTACTCTACGACAGATAGACCTTGTTCTTTACATTTGATCCGTTAACCTCAGCCTGTGGTATTCTATACCCTGTCGTGAATATTTTTTTTCCAAAATGTAATTCCAAAGAAGAAGGGATTAAACAAGATGCCAAGAGTAAAATTTGTTAATGAATTAAACATAGCATTACTGCATATTTCTCTTACAATGTAAATGGAGAGAATATTTTAAACACATGTGTTCCATATAAGCAAATTACACTATTTCTGTATCATTGATCAGAAGCTTGTTAGAAATACTACTGTGCCACAGATTTATCTTAAAGATATTTTATTTCACAATATAGTGTAAGGTAGGCTAGAGATATGAACTAGAACCCACATACTGCTGTGTTGCACCACAGGGTCTCATATTTGGGTTTAAAATATGTGCCATTTGACTGACATTCGTTCTAGAATGTTGTTGCACTTGGAGGACAAGAGTCAGTTGTTAGATGAACCGAACCGAAAAAAACGAAAACCAAAACAGAAAAAAACGAACATAACTGAACCGAAAAAATCCTGAACCTTCCCACCCCTAATATATATATATATGTGTGTGTGTGTGTGTGTGTGTGTGTGTGTGTGTGTGCGTGTGTGTGTGTGTGTGCGCGTGCGTGCGTGCGTGCGTGCGTGTGTGTGTGTGTGTGTGTGTGAAGCTATTTTTCTAGAATATTTGTGTATATTGGCCTAACCATTTTACCATAAATGACACTGTTATATTCACACCTGGAATCGTTATATATATCCATATATGATGTTACCATGGAGAACAGAGTGCGCCTTGATATTGGTTTGGATGATACCCTTATTAAGCTGAATGCTGGTATGATGACAATATTTCGGTAACATGATATATCGGTTCATTCTTTTTAACCTTTAAAGGTGAAAAACGTAATACTCGTCAACCATAGTATACCACATAATATTATACTCAGATTGATTTTCATGCAATATTTTTATTTATTTTTCACTAATGTATATGAAATGGTAATGTTACTCATGTCTTCCAAATATATCGTAATTTGAACATTCTAATTGTTAATAATTAATTAAAAGCATATACGAGTCCATTGCATTTCTACTTTTTCAAAATACTATCATAATCGATGTCATAGTAAAATCCATATAACCTGGCGGGATGTGGGACAAGGAAAAGGCACATTTCTATAATGGTTTATTAGAAGAACTAGGGTTTAATACGAATTCTGGTAATCCTACATACACACGTAGCTCACTTTCAAAGGACGAGATCCTTCAAAGTCACGTGTCCGTATTACTCTCATTTTGTGTACCTACAACCGATACTGATTTTCAGCTACGGTACTGATTCTGAGCTACCATATTTATATTGGATACCTAAACTTCATAAAACCCCATATAAGCAGAGGTACATAGCAGGATCCAGCAAATGTTCTACCAAACCTTTATCTTGACTCCTTACCAAGATATTGACAACCGTTATGGAGAAACGTCAGCAATATTGTACAGTTGCTTATTCCAGAAGCGATGTAAATCAGATATGGATACTTAAAAATTCTAAACAACTTTTAGAAAATTTAAAGCCACACAATTTTTCTCAAATTCACAGTATCAAAACATACGACTTCGCTACTCTTTACACAACTATTCTGCTTAAAAAATAAAAGAAAGACTTTTTAGCATCATAGACAACTGATTTTTCACTAAAGGTGGTACCCGAAAATTTAAATATCTAGTGATTGGCTATCAGGATACTTATTTCGTCAAACACCACTCTAATTCTACACATAAATATACTGAAGTTGATATAAAAAACATGCTGGAATTTCTAATAGACAATATATTTGTAATGTCCGGAGACGTGGTCTTTCAACAAACTATCGGTATTCCTATGGGAACCAGTTGTGCCCCTGTATTGGCCGACCTGTTCCTTTATTTGTACGAAGCAGACTTCATTCAGAAACTGCTGAATCCAAAGAAGAAAAAGTTAGCGGTGTCCTTTAATTTGACATTTAGATATATCGACGACGTTTTGTCAATAAATAATGACAATTTTCATACATATGTCAATGCGATATATCCCAGCGAACTAGAAATTAAAGATACAACAGAATCAAGCTAACACGCTTCATTCTTAGACATTTTACTTGATATAGACAAAGACGTGAAATTGGCAACTAAGCTATACAACAAAAGCGACCATTTCGGCTTTCCCATCCCATGTTGAGATGCCTTTTCCTTGACGGTTGTTGAGACATCTGTGCCAATTGTGACGAGGATTCGTTCCTCATGTATTTCATTTGGACTTGACTGTGGACTCACGGCGGGTCTAACTGGTCGACAGGGGATGCTTACTCCTCCATGGCACCTGATCCCACCTCCTGGTTTCCAGAGGTCTGTGTTTGTCCATTTTTGCCGGATTTGTATCCGTGTCCTGGAAATCCTAAAGCTTTATATTTTGGTATCTCAGATGGTTTATATCATTGAGAGGGGGACTTCGTAATATTTAACATTATCGGCCATAAAACTTCTTAAACGACGATTTCAAGCGTTCAACTACGTAACCTTGTGTAAGTTTATCGGCGAGTCGTTTTGCCCTCAGAATAAAACATTCATAAGAAGGGCATGCCCTGGCATTACGTATAAGTTGTGAAATGAAAACCCATAAGCAGGAGAAGATGGAATATTACTACTTAGAAATGGGAAGTTCGTGATATGGAAATTGAAATCGTCGTGTTTGTCTTAAAGGGAGGTGTGAAGTTGACAGTCCTTTCCAATCGACAGGAGTAAATCTAGGTAATAAGCAGATATGTTGTTTTCTGTCGTCTCATTGATCTCTAGCTCAACAGGATATATCTGGCCGAGGTAATTCCGAAATTCTTAATTATTTATGGACAGGATGTCATCGATATACCTGTAAGTAAAATTGAACCGAGATGCTAACTGTTTGTTTCATTTGTAGAGCAGAGACTGTATAATTTCCGCTTCATATGAATACAAAAATATGTCAGCCAAAAGAGGTTCACAATTGGTGCCCATTGGAATGCCGACAATCTGTTGGAAAACTTCCCCCGCAAAAACCACGAATATGTTGTCCTCCAACATCCCCAGCATCTTCATAATATCGTTCTCAGTGTAGTTGTTATTGGAGTCAGTGTTCCTTTACATAATAAGGTACCTCATGAACTAACACTAAATATTTATATCTGCGATTTCCATTTTTGTATACAAAGGAGTTTTGTATAATGTCAAATATAGCCATCTTGTGAAAATTCCTAATGTAAGTAATATTGAAGTAAAAAAATAAAGAAAATTTATTGTATAGATTTTGATAATTTCATTTATCATATTATCTATTAAAATGTTTACAAACATTAGTTACAAAGTTATTAAATGTGTGGAAATAATGAAAATGGCCCTTGATATACTTATTACATGAAGCAGTTAGCAGTAATAAGATTTCAATTATCTCCCCTTATTGTAACTCTTCTGTCAGGCAGGTAGGATATAATTGACAGGAAAAGTATGAAGATATTAATGTCAGGGAAACTAGTTTTCAAAGCTCCTTTTTATTTTTTGTTTGTACAAATAAAATGTTTTCATTTTTCAATATATTGACAAGATATATAAAGATCAATTAATTAAAGCTAAATTTTAAAAAAACAAAACATTTTTATGGCTGTTATAATGAATGTAGTGTCCATAGTCAATTCAGCTATTATACCTTACCAGAAGTATTTTTTCTGAAGTGTCACATGGAATTATTTGGATTACTTCTATCATATTTTTGCTTTAGTATAATTTCTCTCCTTCATCTATCACTCTACTATGAGTTAAAATGAATTGAGCCACAGCCTTGAATGCGAGTGTAGCTCGGTTACTGTTTGAATTCAAAGTAAAACTTGCCCTTAGTGAGACCCTTCCTCATGATGTGTATTTGTCAAACCTAGGCTTTATGTATCGCTGGTCAAACCTATTTGTTTGTGATTGCTCAAAATATGCATCAAACAGGAACAAAGAATAGCCAGAAAATTTCATTTTTCAGCCAATAATGAGAAAAATAAATCAGTGGCTCAACAGGGAACTTTCAAATAAAAATAAAATGAAGTTAAACCAGAGACTTTTGAAACCTCCTTTAACTTTGTATTAATATAACAGTGATGTATCCAGACAGAATGATCAGGATTAAATTCCACAGGTGTTAGAGAGAGAGAGAGAGAGAGAGAGAGAGAGAGAGAGAGAGAGAGAGAGAGAGAGAGAGAGAGAGAGAGAGAGAGAGAGAGAGAGAGAGAGAGAGAGAGAGAGAGAGAGAGAGAGAGAGAGAGAGAGAGAGAGAGAGAGAGAGAGAGAGAGAGAGGAATGGCCTCTCGGAGCTTTCAAAATTTTGGGTTTTTTTCTGAAAAAACCCTCATGCATTTCTCCACCATGTTTAAAATTTGTTGATCAGTTCATGGTAAAGAAATGATAAATATCTAATTTTAACAAATTTGGGATGAAATTTATCGCAATTTAATGTCTGGAACCTAGATAATTGCCACCAATTCATTGATTATACGGAGTATGATTTTAATGGGAGCATGCATGTACCCTGGGTCACGGTGAAACCTGAATTATGGGCCTGTAATGCTGTATGGTCGAGTGGTTAAAAACATTGCTCTTAAAACCATAAAGTCTTCATCTCTAGACAGCGCATATTTAAATCCAGTTTAAACATGTTATTGGTTAAAAAAATACCTGATAAACAAAAAACTTTATTTTTCTTTAAAGCTGGAGTTATTAGTTTGGGTATACTAAAGTCAGTTAAAATTTTTAGCAAGTGCTCTTTACATGTAATGACTATCTTTTATATATTTCATCATGTATATAAATAAAATAAAATTTAAATAAAATCATTACAATACTGGTCAGCATCCAGTAGCCCTCTATGACCAGGAGCCGACTGTTGCACAATTTTAGCTATTTAGCACACAATTTATTAAGATAATTTTTTGAAAATTCACCAGTTGATGGGCATTTTTCTTTAAATTTGCAGTTATTAGTTTGGGTACACTAAATTCAGTTCAGATTTTTAGCAATTGCTCTTTAGATGTAATGACTATCTTTTGTAAATTTAAGATTTTAAATAAAAACATTACAATATTGGTCAGGATCAAGTAGCAAGCCATGACCAGTAGCCGGCTATTGCACGATTTTAACTATCTAGCACACAATTAATTTTAGATATTTTTAGATAATAAACAAGCTAGTAAACGTCTAAAGTTAAATATTTGATACATGATTTACAGATTGATATGTAACAAAAGTAATTTCCTAAATTGATAATCGATTGTCATGGTTAAAGTATCTAAATAAGTTAACAAATTTGTGAGATTTAGGCCTGACTCACCCAGCAATTCCAATGACATCGTCAGCAGGACGACCACATGCAGAAAACAAAAACCAACAGATAAGGATGAGTTCTGCGCCTGTCACCCCATACTCTCAGACTCTACATCCTATTTTATATTGTCTGCAACTTCTTTCTTACTCTCTACAACCTATACTGAGACCGAAGAACTGTCTGTGAGATCATGAAATGCTGCAATCGAACTACTGTCAACAGGCTGCATGCCATTGTTTCGCCCAGCCAGGAGAGTCTGGAATGTTGTAGGAGTGCAAATCCCTTGTGGTGCTACTAAGATCACCTGGCCTCCAGAGAGATGCAGATGCAGCAGATCAGCGCCTCCTCCAACTGGAGTTTGCGGCGAAGCAATTTCAGTATGCAAAGCAGGGCCAACAAACTGTGGACCGTTTGGAACTCTTAGCCAATTGTAACATGATCGCTCTTCCTGGGACAGCTACTCCGTCACTTCAGCCTACTCCGGTGCACAAAATGAGATTTCATAATTATGACGTTCTCAGAGACATTGTCTTCCTTCTGCTTCTGTTAAGACAATCATAAAGTAATTTCACGAGGCCTCAAAACAGGGACGGAACACCGGATGATGTGCTGCAGTTTTTGAAACTGAAGAAGATAAACCTTAGACTTAAAAGTCAGGAGAATTCAGTTCTTTTTAAGGGGGTAGTGTTAGAACCTGCATAAGCACGAAGTCATGTGTTGGGTAAGGGTGGACACTACGTTTTATATGTACATGTATTTACTATTACGACAATCTGGATTGCTATCTGTCCTACTGCTTTTAAATAGCATCTATGTGATTATGATATTGGACCTGTTTTATTGTCATGTGTGTACCAGCGAAGTTACGATGTTATCGTTGTAAAGACTTTCATTTGGCAACTGTCGTTCATGTGTATTTGTGTAAACATTGAACATAATGAACAGAACTGTCAAGCTCGTAAAGCAAGGTTTCTCATTAATTATTTCCTATATGATTACAGCTTACCTTATCTGTAAGTTCTACTGATTCAGTAAATTTATATTTTGATAATGATATTAAGACACTTAATTTTTTTTCTTTTTGATTTGATCCCGATGTCAACTTCGCTATCTTGTGTGCACTACGTTGCGTACTGATACGTTTCAGTAATTGTTTATGAAATAGATTGAATATCTCACGTATTATTATTTCAAATGCATGGTCTGTCAAAACTGGCCAATGTTTATGAACATTTTTGTAAGATATAGAAGTTTTACACTTCAATTTTCGGATGCAAGCTAGAAACTATGTTTTATTTGCATTGACGCAAATGCAAACATCTCCCACAGTTGATCTATCCATAATTTGTGTGAGATTACTGTTTAGATGTGATCTATTTTTATTCTAACCAAAACGGACAAGCCCAGATAACGTAATTTTCTAATTCTCAATTCTCCTGATCACTTGTCCTGCTACTGTGAAAAAACAAGACGATGTGCCATTGGCAAACTCATTATCCGGACAAGCAGGACAAGCTGTGATTGACTAGGGTATGCTATATAAGCAGCTCATTTCTGAAAAACCGTTTTGATCGTTACACTGTATGGTAAACAGCTTAAGAACCAAAACACAAAACAAAAAGTTTATTCTAGCAAATGACAAATTAGATCAGGCCAATATGTAAACATACGAAATATCAAAACTAGTATCGATATTTGAAATAAATAAAATTACAAAGTGCATATAAACTTATGTGATTGACGTGGTGACGGGTATTTAGAATCATTGTTTGACTGGTCAGAAATATTTTTGTTTTGTCTTTTTTGTATATTCTAAAAGACGCTGTTTGTCAAAGTATTTTGTAAAAGTTTAAAATCTTTAGGTTTAGTAAAGTTTAAAAGTTTAAATCTTCATAAATGTCAGTTAAAAGTTCTTATGATGATCGTAAACATTTTGATGTACATACCCCTACATGATACTTTGAATTTATAAATTACGATCCCATTCCGAGTTAATGAGTAATGGTTTGAATACATGAGAAATAACATTAAGATCTATAATGTATTTTACAGAATGCTCACTAGTTCTTTAGAGCTCCCCCCATTTTATTTCCCGTGAAGAGGGTTTAAAGACGCTCTTTAATAGATTACCATATGTTTGGTTAAATTTACGTTATTATTTATACTTATGTTTTCGTGAATTGATTTAAAAAAACAATGGTGTTTTACACTCAACAATTTTTCTGTTATATGGTGGCAGCCAGTTTTTAATGGTGGGTAAGAGAGCAAGGTTACATTATAACCGGGAAGACTTCATGCGCTAACCACTCAGCCAAGGAGGATCCGGTCGATAGACATTTGTTCCATTCCGTTCGGTTTTGTCGGAATGGTTAATACTTACATCACGTGACATCAATAGATCGTCGGGCAAGATCGCTTCCGGTTTCGTTATAATTACATTGACAACACTCGGTGATATCATGTTTCAGTTCATCTGGTCTTTCTTGTATAGATGTCAATTGTCATCACTCTCCTGAAGGCTGCTTTTCAAATAATGCACTTAGCACTGCATGATATCCATATTTCAGGCCATATACACGATAAGATGCTAAACCGGAAATGATGCCTGCCACTTTTTTACGCCCTTCGAAAGACGAGATGTTATATGATCATGCGGTAGGACAGCATTTTTTTTAGAATAATTCATTGAAATGTAAATCATAACAAAAACCTTCTGCTGCTGCGTGACAAGGAGCTATACTGTGTACTGAAGTTTGTGAGTTCCCATATGTTATATTTAAAACACACACAGCAAAATAAAAAATGTAATAAGGGTATGCAAGACATATTTTGTGCACTCAGTTTTCAGATGATATTTTAAAATACCGTTGAAAGTTGCAATATATTACACAATATTTTCCTAAAAAGGTTTTTTTATACTGTAAGGTTTAAGGAAACAGTACACAAATCTGAATTAATTTACAATGTTACAAGAGAATTCCATTTTTACTTTATATGCATTCATCCTTGACAACCAATACCAACTAATAGTGTTTTTCTGTCCGACATTTTAATTCAAACTTATTACGTGAATTGTAATACTAAAATACACCATTTGTTTTTAAAAATTGACTAAACTAAGAGGGTGGGAATATAGAATCATGAAAATATCATTGACAATACCTCTGGACCATAGAAAAGTAATCATTACCCGTAAACTTTTGAAAAGCTAAAGCTATACGAATTTGAATTTTCAATCTGTATCAAGAAGGCATTATATAGAGTTGGATTAATACATCGATGGTTTATAATATTTACCTTCAAAGGGATAAATCTTATGTAAACGTATTTCAGAATATAAAAAGTGACATTTGAAAACCCCTATTTTATTACTTTTATTTAAACCGAGCAGATCAAATACAATTTTTATAATAAAATTGTAAATGAGAGTGAAGCGAAATTCAGTCGCCTGTTTTTACTTATAGAGACTACTACATTTGAATCTGCCTAGTCGTCCTCACCAAAAAGAATGTTGTAATAAACCCCAACGAAATGTTTTATGCCTGAAATAAAAAGTATTTGAAATCTACACAAATGTCTAGATATACATTTTATCTTCATTTTATAGTTCCACAAAGATCAGTTGGCACATGTTTACAAACACTTCTTACAAGTCTAAATCAAATCTTAACCAGGATGACCGACTAGCTTTCGTCAGATGGACATTAAAGCTACCTTTAGTAATTGTCCTTTACTAATATTTAATTTGTAATAAATTAGTTTATTACAAATTACAAATTAGTAAAGGACATAATTAATGAAATCAGAGAAAGGCAAAACGTTTTACCTGTAAACCCATATTTTAGAAAACAGACAGTAGGCACAGTGTTTGGTTTTTGACAAAAGCCGAATGTACCATAGATCTGTACATATCTTTTGACAATCCGTATTCGACCTTTGAAATTATATGTAATTACGCCATAATTACCACAGTCGTTCAGTATCTGTAATGAAGACCAAAATTATTAACAGAAAGGCGTTCAATCTAGTGATTAAAATTGCAGAAATTACGAAAATATCTGAAATTCAAATATTTACTTCCGGAATGATAGCTGTGATGTTTGGTTGTTGATATTGTAACCATGCGACAGCACATCTTATTACTATTGTGACGAGGATTTGCTCCTCACGTATTTCATTTGGACTTGAGTGGACTCACAGTCGGTGTGACCGGTCGACAGGGGGTGCTTACTCTTCCATGGCACCTGATCCAACCTCTTGGTTTTCAGAGGTCCGTGTTTGTCCATTTTTACCAGATTTGTGTCTGTATCCTGGACGTCCTAAAGATTTATACTTTGGTATCTGAGATGTTTTATATTTTTAAGATCATACATTCTTGAGGTTTGCCTCAAATTCAAGATACGGCCTCTTTTCTAAAACTACATGTATAATTTTGGTTTTGTTAAAAATATTTTTCTTAAAGTTAACTTAAAAAGTAATACAGTCATTTCATGGATGTTTTCGAGCAGCAGTCAAAATCTTATCACGTGAAATTAGAGATATCGTGCAAAAACGTTTCAGTAAATATAAACATTTTATGTTCTCAGACAGACTATGTTTTCTTTAAAGGAACATTAGCTGTGTTTTTTTCAAAATTTTGTTTCCCTCTTTTTACTACATAGATTGATATACAATAACAAAAAAGATATACGAAGGCATAAAAATTATTCAATTCCTATATATTTTGTGAAAATTACTTCAGAAACCCGAGTTTGGCACTTTTTCACTTGCAATTGAAAAGCTCATCCTTACTATTGGTATATGAATAACACACTGGGCCTGGCTTATTTTCACAAATTATATAGAAATATCAGATTTTTATGACTGTGTATAGCTCTTATTTGTTATTGTACATCAAGTACATGTATAGTCCGTTTGCTCTCCACTGAAACTGGGGTTAAGTAATTTTTTGCAAAAACTAAATAATTTATATATTTTAAATGCTCATCATTGTTATTTTAAAGGTTATACATGACTAAAAATTTTAATGGCATCAAGCACTTCAAGGGGGAAAGTTTCCCATTACTAATACTGTAAGATTTCTTTCAAATTTCAAGAAAAATACTTGGGTGTAAATCCAATATGTTGAACAGCCATATACTGTAAATATAAACAGTTTTCAAACCACATGGTTACCTAAAAATAGTCAATGTGCCTGCTATTGTCCATTCACATAAGATGGCCTAACTTTTCACTCACTTCATTCATGCAGACTGGTCAATCTGGGTTCATCTCACAATTGCAAGTCAACATAAGTTTCAAGTCAACATTTTTTGTTTGTTTTTATGTTGTTTTACATCCATGAATACTACTAATAAGATGAACTTATTTCAGTAACACAGTTTTGTGCATTATATTAAAAATGATGCAGACTTATAATTCAGATTTTTTTTCTTCCAGTTCATAAAAATAATTATGAATTTATGATACAATTCCATACCAGTCTACTGTCATATGACCCAGAGTTTCTGATTTGCATATGACCTACTTATGCATGAATCAGAAAGAATTATGGATGCTGTTTCATCAACTCTGCTTATTTACTCACAAAAACCTTTACAAAATTTTGTATTGCAGTGAATGGGTAAAAGTTTTGTTAGCAAACCAAATATTTGCATATTAACAATTCAGTTATGTATGATAAAATTTAAAATATTGCTGTTAAATTCAAATTTGATTATTAAGTGAAATTTAAGAAATTTAACAAAACCCCAGTTTCAATGGAGAGCAAACAGACTTTAGTTAGAGAAGGAATCAAAGTACTGAAAGTCGGGTTTACAGATACACAAGTAATAATATTGCTTATTTTCATTCTGTTGGTGTTATTGATTCATCAATACTCTCAAACCGTGTTTTATTTCTTTATTCATACATAGGCCTTTATCTATCTAAAAGTTTCATTTATACATTTATTTATTCATTTATACATTTTATAACCTATCTAATTATTTCTTTATCTTTCTATTTATTTATATATCTATATATAAGTTTCAAGTAAATTACATTTGTGTTTAAAATGTCAAATTAGGTTTCTTTGTTGGTAAATGTTTGCTTAATTAGAGTGTCGGCTATAACCGTCCTAAATAAATATTCTGTATACTTCGGATTGCCCAATCCTTTTATCACTTTTTAATACAATAGAAGTTGGTGTCGTACTTATCTTTCTATTGACGTATTGTCTTGTAAGTTAAGTCTCTGTCCAAAAAAATATGAGTGTCAAGGCGTCCCCTCATGACTTTCACCCCCTTTCTTCTACACAAAATAATCAAATTGAGCTTTTTGATTGGATAATTTGATCACGCATCTTAAACTTCGGTGTCGCCTTCCCAAATTTCGCATCAATTCCGTTTTGTGGATCAAATAAAATACATCGAGGATATATACAGAATTTCTCTGTTTTAGACATTTCACTTACTATAGACACAGACGGGAAATTGGCAACTAAGCTATACGACAAACGCAACGGTTTGGGCTTTCCTGTCGTAAATTTTCCACAATTAATTAGTAACATCCCATAGTCACCCGCATATGGAGTTTATATTTCACAAATGATCCGATATGCTAGTTCGTGTTCAAAATATGAACATTTTATATACAGATGCAAACTACTCACTGACATAGGGATATCGAAAACCGCGTTTGATGTCAACGTTCCGCATATTTTACGGTTGGTATAATAGTCTTATTTGCGATTACTCTGTTTCACTAAGTTGGTGGTTGTTGAGACATCTGTACCAATTGTGACGAGGATTCGTTCCTCACGTATTTCATTTGGGCTTGACTGTTGACTCACGGCGGGTTTGACCGATCGACAGGGGATGCTTACTCCTCCATTGTACCTGATCCCACCTCTTGATTTTCAGAGGTCCGTGTTTGTCCATTTTTACCATATTTGTATCTATATCCTGGACATCCTAAAGATTTATACTTTGGTTTGATTTTTTTTTTTTTGCAATATTTTCCAAAAATAATCCTTTTAAAGTACAAAAATTTGCATTAATTAAAAAAGTTATAAAATAATTCCACTTTTACCTTAAATAATTTAACCGTGTCAACCAATACCAATGAATAGTATATTTGTGTCCGATTGGCTATATTTAAACTTATTACGTAAATGGTTATACTTAAATAGACCAGTTTGTAATAAATGACCTTGAACGTTGAACATGAGAATATATAATCATGATACAGTATTGACAATAGCTCTGAAGTACTACCTGGTTTTGACACCATAGTAATCATTACACGTAAACGTTTAAATAGCTAAAAAAAAGTTTAATCTTTATTAAGAAGCCATTATTCGATAAATCAAATAGACAGAGTGGGAATGATATCGGTGAATCATCGACGAGAATAATTTTAGAACTGCACCCGGCATACGAAGACGGTCATAAACTCATTTCACAATACAAACTTAAATATACTAGTCAAATCTTTAGCATGTGACCTAAAGCATTGAAGCGATTCTATATACATTGTATTTGTTCAGTTGGATTTTCAAATGTTAAACATGGATTATTTGTGTATACATGTCAGATACCTGTTTTGGGGCATATTTCTACGGTCAGGTAAAATATAAACTTACAATTATTATATATATAATATGAACGAATCTATAGCAAGGTAAACTGGTCCGTTTATAAAAGAGCCTGACGAATACATCGCTTGTTCACTCTCAACTCTACCTTTAAAAAGATACAACTTATATCAACTAATTTCCGCAATATATATAGGTATTGGGAAAGCTTTGTTTGCAATATAATAACGGTCAGATTTTATTTTAACCGAGCTGATCAAATACAAATCTTATGCTTCATTTGTAAACGAGAGTGTAGCAGAATTTTGCCACCTTGAATTACCTACAGATAGTTCCTTTGAACCCCCCCCCCCCCGTCTTCCTCATCAACTCGAATGTATCACAGATTAGTTGTAGATTTATTGTTATAACCCCCAACACAATGCTACGTATAGATGAAACAAAATCCTTTGAACTCGACACACAAGTGTTGGCACGTTCGTTGAATATTAACAAGGATGACCGGCTAATATTCGACATATGGATATTACAACCGCCTACATTGATGACTGGAATTGAAGCAGGGTAAAAATTTGTATATGTAGATCGCTATGTTTGGAAAACAGACAATAGGGCTATTGTTTTGGTTTCTGGCAGAAACCCGGATGTTCCACTTTCTCTTGGCAGATCTGTCATATATTTTGTCCGTCGATACTTGGCCTTTAACATTATATGTTAGTAACAACATTATTATCACAGTCGTCCAGTATTTGTAATGAAAATCAAATTTACTGTAAGAAACGTGAAACGACAACAGAAAGATGTTAAATTTGTGATTGAAAGTCCGAGTTTTCACTTCTTGAATGCTAGCTGTGGTGTCTGGTTGGATAATAAAACGAAATAAAACACTTTTGATGTGATGTGCCTCACTTTACTTCCGCTTTTATTTTATGCGTGTATACAGGTATTGTTACGGTTGACAGCATATCTCATTCTCACGTTATTATTTATTTTCATTAAACGATGAGTCTTGTATATATATATATATATATATATATATATATATATATATATATATATATATATATATATATATATATATATATATATATATATATATATATATAATGTGATATAAAGTGATATTAAAAGTCAAAATGTTGTCACAAGGCATTAGAGATATCCAAGGACAACTTCATTATTCAGTAAATACAAACATATGATTGGAGAGAAAATAATACATTATATCTTCAAGAATTTATTATATTTTCTCAATGAAGCATATTAATATTACTATTATCAAATTTTAATGTCTCGGGTCAAAAAATCTATTATTTCATAAGATGTATGAGGTTTTACATACTTTCTGTTTTTGTGGCTGTAATATACAGTAAAGAGACACAAAATAATTTTTTTCAGTATCTGAGGTTGTAAAAGTAACCATCGTGAGTGAAAAATTGCAACCCTCTTTGTTGTCATAGCAACAACTACAAATATGTAAACATAATTAGTGCATTGTCCCTACTGTTACTGAAAAATATAATTAACACAAAGATAACCCCAAAAAATTGAATATTTATGTGATATTTCGATAGTTTCGTGTAATGAACTGAAATCTAAACACATAGATGATTAAACATCTTAAATAGCGATAAAGGGATAGTTGTTATCGACGGACATATTGCCCATACCTTTCAATACCTTGGATGAGCAAATGTAGAACGAAAAAACAGCAAAACAAACACTCAAAGTACTTCAGGTATTCACAGCTATGTTTTGATATTATGAAAGTCAGCTTTTTAAGAATTAATATGAAAAAGATGTAAAAATTAAGAAAAAGACTCAGGTAATAGAACAGACATTTTGGTAACAGAAAGGAATATGGTAAAATGATGGAGAAACTTGCCTTTCTTAATCATCAAAAATGTCAGACAATCATTTTGATATTTTTTATTTTCCAAAACTTCAATATGAATACAATTTTTAAAACTGGATGAACTAATGTTACTGAATTTGAAAACATGTAATGGATTTGATCCTTAAGTGTATATATTGGTCTTTTAATTTCAAAATATCTCAAACAAAATAGAAAGTAAAACTGCATTGGAAACAATTTGTGGGTTGAATTTCAAATTTTTTCTCCATAATGTTACTACATAACAGCACAGACAATAACAGCATGGATACTTTACACATGTTTTGCAACAGGTAAATAACAGGAGCATCTTCCTCACTTTTTTGAGTGTTTATATGTAAGTCTCACCTATATGCATATTTTATCAATTTTGAAATAAAAATGCAAATTCTTGGTTCATGTGTATCATTCAAACAGCATAAGCATTACTAAAGTAACATTTTACGTCTACTATCCTATGATGTCTGCAGATTTAATGTTGTGGTTTCAAATGTTTTCTTGTTATGTGGTCACAAACAGGAATGGATGCAGCAGCAGGTGCACTATAGGCACGTGACACAAGCATAACAAAAGTGTTTCATCAGGATTTAACTTTGTTTGGTTACAGGACGGACATCAAAATTTCGGACATAAATACATTTATTAAATTACGTTTATTCTGAAATCAAACAATAAGTCCGATATGCCAGGGCGTGTTCAACATATGAACATTTCATACACAGATGTAAACTACTCACTGACAAATTATTGGCACAGGGATATCATAAACCGCGTTTGATGTCAATGTTCCGCAATTTTTATGGTCGGTATAATAGTCTAGTTTGCAATTACTGTTTCAATAGGTGAAATGTTGAGTTGTCTTTTCGTTGGCGGTTGTTGCGACGTCTGTACCAATTGTGACGAGGATTTGTTCATCACGTATTTCATTTGGACTGGACTTTGGACTCATGACGGGTGTGACCGGTCGACAGGGGGTGCTTACTCCTACATGGCACCTGATCCCACCTCTTGATTTCCAGAGGTCCATGTTTGTCCATTTTTACCAGATTTGTATTTATATCCTGGACCTTTTTATACTTTAGTGATATTGTATCTTTAACAACTAACATATATTTTTCTTTAAAATTCAAAAGGGGCTTCCGTGGCCGAGGGGTTAGAGCATTGCGCTTTAAATCACGAGGCCTCTCACCTCTGGTTCGAATCCCGCTAGGGTAATTTCGAAGTAAGTGGGAAAGTTTGCCAGTTTTCTTGCGGAAGGTCGGTGGTCTTTACCCGGGTAACCGGAGTTTCTCATCCACCAATAAAAACTGGACGCCATCATATGACTGAAAGATTGTTGAGTATGGCGTAAAACAAAAAAATCAACAAATCAAATCTTTAAAATTCATAACATTTCAATATCTGTTTCCAAACATACAGACTATTTCTAGGGACATAATCCCAAATGCATTGTTTAAGTTAAAGCATTAAAATAAAAAAAACAACAATATACATGTTTTCTGTCTTGGTAAAAAAAAAATTGTGTCTCTACACTGTATACTACAGTCTCAAAAACAGAAGGAATGTAAAACCTCATACAATTTTCTGTTTTTACACATGAAAATTGACATTTTCTGAAAATAACAAAACTACACAGTTTTTTTTCCAAAAATAGAAATGCGCAGGTAAAACGAGATTCCATGCATGTAGTTCTAATATTTTTTTTCCGACAACTGTCAGCTGTATTATTATTCAATTCAGACTCGTTGTGTTTGTAAACATGTTGGTTGTCTTGGAAAGCATTTGATCATATTATTCAATGACAAAATAACCATTTATCCAAACAACGGACAATTAATGTTATTTTTATAGTATGGGTGTTGATATACCTATGTATGATTATAATTATAACAGTTATATTTATTATAATTATAATAGACCTTTTCACAGCGACAGCGATCTTGTAACTTTGGACGGCGAAATGATGCAAACATCCGCAAAAACCGTAACATCGCCATATCAACTGATTGTCTTATAAGGTCATTTTCCGGGAATTTGTATCATTTTGCCAACCGGAAGACTGGCAAAGTCACAACACCGCAGTTACTGCTAAAGGATATATACTGTATGTGATTTACGTTTTATATATTTCCGACTCTTTCGTTTCCTTTCCAGCACTTGCTTGGGGTTGCTTTGGATCACAGTCGTGTGGGAATTCTACAACAGTCTCCCCAAATTATGACGACGACAACGAAGACACGTCATCACATGTAATGATATTTCAAAGTTATTTTCAAAGTTATTTTGAATTTTGAGCCCGTTCGTTAATACTCTTAAAGTCACATTCCGGGGAGTAAATTAAATGCTCATAAATAAACTTTTCTGTGCTCTCTTAATGCGTATTCGTATGAATTTTCGTAGTATTTTTAAATTCCTGTTCCATCTAATTAGTTAAATAATAAGTTGTAATTGACAGAAACGATATCGCCTTGAGCATTATAACTTTGGTATTATGTTTATAATATTTATAACCACTAGGTCGTTGCCACTGCTGGTGGACCATTTGAGTCCCCGAGGGTATACATAAACCTTGTACCTGGTATTTCGGTACCAGCTGTTCATCTTATACTAAAGTAATATTTGACACTGTTAACACTATTTAAATTCAAAAATTGTCTAAAGCTAAGATAGTCATTTTTTTACAGTGGTTACTCTTAGACGGATTTCGGCTATACTTTTAGAGATATTATTTGGCCTTGTATGATACCACTTTATCTTTAGAAAATACACATACTTTTCAAATTGGAGCTCAACTGATTAAGTCTAATTGACAGAAACGATATCGCCTTGAGCATTATAACTTTGGTATTATGTTTATAATATTTAAATAATCGTGGAAAACACCTAACACACTGATCTATTTATAAACAGTAAGGTGTTGCCGGTCACGTGGTGACGCTCTACTGGGCGTGTTCGTTTCACTATTCAGGATAATCCAGACAAGTGGAACACCAGTCAAATGCTCTGGAACACTGTCCTGGGCAAGCAATTTAGCCATAAACTTACGTGAATTATATAAATTTTATCGACATGTTTTAAATAACTACTTCCTGTCCTGGTACTTTCGATTGTAAGATGTTTTGAGACACTGTCCTGGGCAACAATTAGCCATAAAACTTACTGAATTTATATAAATTTTATCGACATGTTTTAAATAACTACTTCCTGTCCTGGTACTTTCGATTGTAAGATGTTTTGAGACTGTGTCGGAACAGTACTCTCGCGGTGAATCGAGTACACCCTTTATATCACTCACTTACCAGGGTAAACTTAAGAATACCTACGGAATCCTCCTAATAACTCCATTAATACATCGACTTTTTTTTATTATTATTATTATTTATTATTATTTTCGTCGGTGAGGAGTGGTTTTTCTAATGAAAATGTCAAAAATTACAATAACGTCCAGAAAAATACAATAACGTCCTCGGAATGTTATTTTAATAGCGATATGGTATAAAATATTAGTATCAATGACAAATTATATATTTCCGTTAATCAATCTCAATTGGATTCAGTAAATTCGCGATCCCAGTACTTTGGTATTCTGATAAAAGTTTTTTTTCAAAATCTTGTATTTTCATACACAAGATTACTTAGAATTTACCGTGTCCATATCGTCGGCATTCGTGCCTATAGTCAACCGGAAGTAGGTAACTAAATATGTATATTTTGCAAAATCCACATTTTAGTGTTATTCTTTTGTCATATGGTCCTTTAGATGTAACCGCACTTTTTGTCCAAATTTTAATATTGGGTCCCTTTAAGCACTTACAAATGTGTTCTTTCTTTCAGGTGGGGTTCAAAGTTGGTATACTGTCAGCTCTTGTCTTTATCCTAATATTGTCGTTTTGTATTTGTTTCACGCGCCATGTTTGCAGACAACGGCAACCACAACCTACCAATAATCAAGGTTTGTCAGTATTATTTCTTATATCACAGAGAACGAATTATCTAATTTACGTTTAAATATTATGAATAATTAAAATTCTCGATATACTTTTCTTTTCCATGAATGAATTGATTAATTATATACTTTTGTCAAATCATATTCTTTTGTTTTTCTTTTTTAAAAATTTATACAATTAAAGGCAATAATTGCCTGCGTCCTTGGTCACCTTGCATCATTTCGTCAATCAATTTGAACATTTCAAGATATGTTCACTTTACTGTTTCTCGATGTAGCTTTCTTTGTTTGTCTTGGGTTTTTTTTTTTGGGGGGGGTCGTATTTTGCTCTGTTTTTGCTGAATAATTTGAATACTCTTTGGACACTACGATCGTTTTCCTCCCCCCTAATGTTTGTTTTTTTTTTATTTTGTTCAACGTATATAAGACTTTTATCACTGTTATATATATATATATATATATATATATATATATATATATATATATATATATATATATATATATATATATATACAATGTATATATATATATATATATAAAAGAGTTGTTATCATTCTAAATTGTTTGTTTGTTTGTTTTTCAGCAAGTCACTTGATGATGATGGCAGTCGTTTCGGACATTCTATCGCAAAGTATACGTGACAGAGAGACGAGGCATGAATTACAACAATCAAACGCATCATACATAAATGACGTAACCATAGACCTACCATCTTATGATGACGTCTTAAATGAATCTGCGTATAGCGGGAAACCGCCTAGCTATCAAGATGCCGTCCGAGAATCTTTTAAATATTCACATAGAGAATATAGAAACGTTAACGATTTATAGCACAAATGAACAACGAACCAGAGAATATACCCACCACATATATCATACATAGTACGTTTTAGTATATGCTAATTGTGCATCCCAATATTTTCGTTTTAGAAAACAAGAAAATTAAATTACTGAATTATCATCTTGCATAAGAGTGCCATAATGGAATGGTTGGATAAAATTATATCAGTAATATAATTAGTGTGTATTTATTTGAAAACAAATACATTTGTGATCAAAGACAACAGACGGCAGAATATCCAGTAATAAGGCAAACGATCAGCTGGCAAATGATTCAGAACTGGCAAACGATTGGTCAGCGGGCAAATGATTCATAACTGGCAAATAATTTATCACCTGGCAAACGATTCATAACTAGCAAATGACCTATCACCGGACAAATGAATCATAACTGGCAAATGATTCATAATTGGCTATAAACTTAATATGCAAATGATTCATAACTTGCAAAAGACTTATCTGCGAGAAAATGCTATATCAATGTCAAAAATACTTATCAGGGGGCAAATGATTGATGACTGGCAAAAAATATTTATCAGCGGGCAAATAGGAATTGCCCTCATTCTGATTGGCACAAGAACGAATACTTACTAAATGGATACATGTGAAATATGCTCCATAAAAACAGGTTGAATCTTGCAGTAAATTGTCAATAATGTTAAAATTGCAATATTATAATGAAATTATTTATCAATTATATTTTTGATTTATGTATATATAAAACATCTCCGATACCAAAGTAAAAATCTTTAGAATGTCGAGGACACAGATACAAATCCGGCACAAATGGACAAATACGAACCTCTGGAAACCAAGAGGTGGAATCTGGTGCCATGGAGGAGTAAGCATCCCCTGTCGACCGATCACACCCGCCGTGATAGTCCAGTTCAAATGAAATACGTGAAGAACGAATCCTCGTCAAAATTGGTACAGACGTCTCAACAACCGCCAACGAAAAGGCAACTCAACATTTCACCCTTTGAAGCAGAGTAATCGCAAATAAGACTATTATACCGACCGTAAAATTTGCGAAACGGTGACATCAAAGGCGGTTTTAGACATCCCTGTGTCAATAACATGTCATTGAGTAGTTTACATCTGTATATGAAATGTTCATATTTTGAAAACGCCCTGGCATATCGGATCATTTGTGAAATATAAACTCCATATGCGGGTGACTGCAGGATGTTTCTAATTAAATGTGGAAAATTTACGAAAGTCAAAACCGTTGCGTTTGTCGTATAGCTTAGTTGCCAATTTCCCGTCTTTGTCTATAGAAAGTAAAATGCCCAAGTATGGAGCGTGTGTGCTTGACTCTGTTGTATCTTTAATTTCTAGTTCGCTGGGATATCTCGCATTGACATATGTATGAAAATTGTCATTATTTATTGACAAAACGTCGTCGATTTATCTAAATGTGAATTAAAGGACAACGCTAACTTTTTCTTCTTTCGATTCAATAGTTTCTGAATGAAGTCTGCTTCGTATGAATAAAGGAACAGGTCGGCCAATAAAGGGGCACAATTGGTTCCCATAGGAATGCCGACATAAAGGGGCACAATTGGTTCCCATAGGAATCCCGACAGTTTGTTGAAAGACCACGTCTCCGAACATTACAAATATATTGTCTATTAGAAATTCCAGTATGTTTTTATATCAACTTTGTATTTATGTATAGAATCAGAGTGGTGTCTGTTAGAACAAGTACCATGATAACCAGTCACTAGATATTTAAATTTTCGGGTACCACCTTTATTGAAAAAACAGTTGTCTATGAACCTAAAAAGTCTTTCTTTTAATTTTTTTGTGGAATAGTTGTGTAAAGAGTAGAGAAGTCGTATGTTTTGATACTATGAATTTGAGAAAAATTGTGTGCCTTTAAATTTTCTAAAAGTTGTTTAGAATTTTTAATATCCACATCTGATTTACACCGCTTCTGGAATAAGCAACTGTACAGTATTGCTGAAGTTTCTCCTTAACCGCTGTCAATATTTTGATAAGGAGTCTAGATAAAGGTTTGGTAGAACATTTGCTGGATCCTTTTATGTAACTCTGCTTATATGGGATTTTATGAAGTTTAGGTATCAAATATAAATATGGTAGCTGAAAATCAGTATCGGTTGTAGGTACATCACAAGAGCGTAATACGGACACGTGATTTTGAAGGATCTCGTCCTTTGAAAGTTAGCTACGTGTGTATGTAGGGTTACCAGAATTCGTATTAAACCCTAGTTCTTCTAATAAACAATTATAGTAATGTGCCTTGCAAATAAAAACTATATTGTTTGAGGCTTTGTCTGCTGGGACCACTGTATATTGGTTTTTCTTACAGGTATATCGACGATGTTCTGTCCATAAATAATTCAGAATTTCAGAATTACCTCGGCCAGATGTATCCTGTTGAGCTAGATGTCAATGAGACGTCAGAGAGCAACACATCTGCTTCTTACCTAGATTTACTCCTGTCGATTGGAAAAGACGGTCAACTTCACACATCCCTCTATGACAAACGAGACGATTTCAATTTCCATATCACAAACTCCCCATTTCTAAGTAGTAATATTCCATCTTCTCATGCCTATGGCGTTTTCATTTCACAACTTATACGCTATGCCAGGGCATGCTCTTCTTATAATTGTTTTAATCTGAGAGCTAAACGACTAGCCAATAAACTATTTACACAAGGTTACGTTGTTGAACGCTTGGAGTCGTCTTTTAAGAAGTTTTAAGGTCGATACGGGAATCTTGTTAAACATTATGAAGTCCCCCTCTCAGGGATGTCAGATAATATTCTGGATCATGGCCACGGACAGTGACTCCGTTTCACCAATCATGCTTTTCACCGCACTTGACCTCATCACCAAACTTGACCTTTTTACCGAATTTGACCCGCTCATCGAACTAGGTTTCCGTTGAACATTTGCGACGGGTGTGGCATGCCAGCAGAAGACGCTGACTCCTTCCGGACACCTGGTCTTAACCCGTTTGAGATTCGTAATTGTTCTTCATGTTGAGACCATTTGCACATCTAATTCGTCGTGTTATAATGGACTTGAGTTTTGATTATTGATTGGTACTTCTTCAATTTTACTTATGTAATCTATCCAGTTCAGTTACTACTTCTGGATCACTAAATACAGAGGGATTGTGAGTCATTTCTCTGTCAAATATTGAAAAATCTTGACGAGAATATAAAAGGTCCTGAATCTTATTGATATCAAGCTTTATACCATTAAACCAAATTTGGGGGAAAGATACTAAAAGACAGAAAACCAAATTTGTTTTACTGGCATTCGAACAAACAAACACAAACAGACGGGCAGATCAAAACAAAATGCCCCCGATGATGCAAAGTGATACAATTGGACGTTGATATGTTTCATCATTATTCATTATTTATCAAAATGAAATGACAATTGTTTAGTTAAATTTAGACTGCATGTTTGTAATTAATTATTTTTTGTGTAATTTGTTTTGGATTTTGCTACCGTTCACATTGCCCTTTTTATTATCAATTGTAGACAATACTGCAATATATTATAATACAAAGTACATGTTTATCTGTGATTTTGTAGCTAAAGGACAATATAGAGATTATATCTCGGAAGGTTTGTTTCAGTCTGTATGTAAAGCGTTTGAACTCAATGAATACATATAAGTAATTGTGAAAATATTGTTATAACTAGGCTAACAATATCAAATTCAAAGATACCAAAGTTTTAATTGAATTCATGAGACAATATAAAAACCAGGTGACAATTTGACACACCTGGACCTCTAAATGGAGGAGTAAGCATCCCCTGTCGACCAGTCACACCAGCATATCTAAATTTAAATGAAGCATTCTGGAATCAATCCTCGTCATAATCGACAGAGGATCCAACAGGCAATTTCACTTGGCTATTGCAAAGATCATTATAACGACCGTGAAATTTGCGAAATGTTGAAATTAAACGTGATTTCTGGGTCCAGCGCCATAAAACTTGAGAATTTACTTAAGTCTGAGAATATTCTACACTTGGCCTGCTCAGCCAATCAGATTTCAGGACTAGTCAAAGTTTAGTAAAATTTTTACACTTAAGAAATTGTTAACTTTTATGGTGTCAGGCCCAGATATCTTTGTGACAACAACTTACCAGTAAGTATTTTGCCTCCGAATGAAATATTTGCGCACGATTAGTATGCAAATGAGTTTTGGTCAAGTTTCCTTTACTGGCATGATCTGTCTGTGAAGTTGGACATAGAAGTTGCGTCATTCCTCATTCACGTGATATTAACTGATGAGAAACTCGAGACAGTCTTTGAAGTTGGGAAAATGTTCTACATGTACACAACTGTTTTTTAACTAAAGGTGGTACCCGAAAATTTAAATATCTAGTGATTGGCTATCAGGATACTTATTTCGTCAAACACCACTCTGATTCTACACATAAATACACTGAAGTAGATATAAAAAACATGCTGGTATTTCTTATAGACAATATATTTGTAATGTTCCGAGACGTGGTCTTTCAACAAACTGTCGGCATTCCTATAGGAACCAAATGTGCTCCTTTATTGGCCGACCTATTCCTTTATTCATACGAAGCAGACTTCATTCAGAAACTGTTGAATCAAAAGAAGAAAAAGTTAGCGGTGTCCTATAATTTGACATTTAGATATATCGACGACGTTTTGTCGATTAATAATGACAATTTTCATACATATGTCAATGCGATATATCCCAGCGAACTAGAAATTAAAGATACAACAGAATCAAGCACACACGCTTCATACTTACACAATTTAGTTAATATAAACACAGACAGGGAATTAGCAACTAAGCTATACGACAAACGCGACGATTTCGGCTTTCCCATCGTACATTTTCCATATTTAAGTACTAATATCCCTCAGTCACCCGCATATGGAGTTTATATTTTACAAATGATACGATATGCCAGGGCGTGTACAACATATGAAGATTTCATATACAGAGGTAAACTACTCACTGACAAATTATTGACACAGGGATATCGAAAACCGATTTTAATGTCAACGTTCCGCAAATTTTACGGTCGGTATAATAGTCTTGTTTGCGACTACTCTGTTTCACTAAGTGAAATGCGTTGGCGGTTGTTGAGACGTCTGTACCAATTGTGACGAGGATACACTCCTCACGTATTTCATTGGACTTGACAGTGGACTCACGGCGGGTGTGACCGGTCGACAGGGGATGCTTACTCCTCCATGGCACCTGACCCCACCTCTTGGTTTCCAGAGGTCCGTGTTTGTCCATTTTTTCCGGATTTGTGTCTATGTCCTGGACATTCTATTGATTTATACTTTGGTTTCTGAGATTTTTTATATTTCATTTGTAGTTGGGACCTCCACGGCGGGAGGTTTGAGCATCGCACTTTTAACCACGACGTCTCTCACTTTGATCAGCACAGGTTCGAGCCCGCTGGAACCCAAGTTGATTTTTGTGAGAGAGTTTGCCAGTTTATTTGCGGAAGGTCGGTGGTCTCTTCCCGGATACATAGTGACTTGATTCTCTCTACCACCGTTTAAAACTGGTCGCCATCGGTACCACATCTCAAAGAAAATTGTTAAGTTTGGGGTAAAGCACTATTAAAAATTCAAAAACGTTTGAATTTCTTTTATTGAACTCTGGGTTCTTTACCATTCCTTTTATGCCCTCCATTGTGGCCATTGCCTCCGAGCAGGCTTTAATTTCTGATAGGTCTATGTGTAGTGAACATAGGTAAAAACTTATAATAAAAATTTTAAGTTAATTTTGAAATTATATTTTGTTGGAAATATTTATTTTACTTATGAGTTATTTTTATCATTAACTGAATAAAAGAAGTTATACATTTTTACTATTTTAGTTGCAATGTCGACCACAGTTTAGAGACAATGTTTCTTGTTAAATTCTGAGGACTAAGCGATTCAAAATTTGCCTTTTATATATTAATCTTATCTGCTTTATCTAAATCTGCCTTCGTTCTACTAAAAGAAACGGTCGTCTTGAACGATTGTTCTGGCATCGTTTGTAAAACTATAACTTTGGTTAGGTTCGGGGTGTATAGTAATGTATTTTGATACCTTCACGTTAAAGCCATTGGGTTTACTTTTTCTTAAAATCACTGCAAGTTTACAGTAGCAGATCTATAAAATTTTTAAAAGAGCGGCTGAGGCTAGTGACCTAGAAATTCGTTGCAATATTTCGTTACCCGATTCTGGTTTTACGCACACTCCAGAAAATTTTAAAATATGCTGGGTAATCCGCTAATATTAAATCATATACATTGGCGTCGGAAGCAAATTGAAAGTAGGGGGGGGGGGGGCTAAACCAACTTAAACGCACACACACGCCAGAAACGTCTGGGGGCTAAGCCCCAATTTTCAACACCTATGTCTATCTTTGCAAAAAAAGTGGGGGGGCTAAGCCCCCCCCCCTAGCCCCCCCCCCCGGTTCCGACGCCTATGAATATATTATTTCTCTCAATAGAAAATTGACTCAGCAAGTAAATTTTATATAAGAGACAAATGCTTTAATTTTGATTTTTTTTTACATGACAAGAGTAGCTAAGATGTAGCCTCGTAGGCCGCCTAGTAGCCTCCAGACACTTAATTTGGACTTCTTTATCCTTTAAAAATATTTCATTGCAAGAGCGTCGGAGCAGGGGCGGCCGTCGCCTCCCCAATAATTTTGACACAAAAAGATAATTTAATAAATCTATAGGCCTACGTAAAAATTACATTTACTAAGATAAAAACGCAATTCGTAATGACTAATACGAGCTACCAGTCGTTACCCAGGGTAGTTTTATGACCATTGGAGCGGCGAGGTGTGAATTCCCTGATTGTTTATATGGGGTTTACCCCAAAAAACCCCAAAACTAGACATAAAGACCCCCTTCAATTATTTGCATTCACAATTCCTGAAATATTTTTCATATTTTATGTCAAATTTATATTATACAAATTCTACGTAATGTGAAAATGTGATGATGATTACATATGTATTAAACGTCTTTACCGTCCCATATAAGTAACATTCTGGTACATTTTAAAATGTCATGCTGACTATATCATGGTTTCAGAAATACATCGTGAAATTGGAAAAAACAGCATTATCAAAGTCAAAAACATCTACAGTCATAAAAAATAGCCATCATATTATGATAAGGTTGCTAAAATTGCTACTTCTTGAATGTTTTTATGTGTTTTGGGGGTCATTTTATGTGATCTGGGGTCATTTGGGGTACAATGGGGGTCTTTTTGGGTAAATTGTGCTGCCCCAATGTAACACTGTCATTCGGGCTCGGGATGTTTTTCTTACTTTATAGTGCATGAGATGGTTTCGTAAGCAAGGAACTGTGATAATGCAGAAACTTCTCTCTTTCCCCAGTTCTGCTGGACTGGGAAAAGGAATTTGCCTGTTAAGAAGAAACTTCTATAAAAGATACTGTTGTTCACGTCATATTTCAGAAAAACAACTAGATCTAGAAAAAATTATCTCGAGCATAGGTCAAAAGAGACATGCACATTCCTCATCTCATAGGCATACTGTGGTTTACACATTCGGTAGATGTCCACAAATAAGTCAGAATTGGAAAACATTTCGAAGGGAGTTTCATGCCTTGTCCAAATCCCTTGGGGTCAATGCCAATCTAGGGATATCGAACAGTGGTCACGTACGACTTATATGTCTATCTGCCAGACGTTTTAACGAGGAGAAGGGAAATGACAAAAAAAATGATAAAGACGATGAGGAGAGACGCTTGATATTAATGGCTGTGCTAACTATATCGCTATTATCCATCATGACATTCACATCGTTCATGCAAAATGATTCTCGGTCAATACCAGAAGAGTACACATCCATAACTAACAGACCTGGGTATATTTCTTGGTATAATTTTGTCGAGGAAGTGTTGAAAAAGGGAGAGGCATATGAAATATTCATCTATAAGACAAGGTCAGAAGAATATGCTAAAATCAGATTATATCCTGGTGCCAAGATATCTAATATGCCCCGATTACAAGACTTGTATATGACAGCCGGTAGTGACTTGGAAGCCAAAATCAGAAAAGAAGAGGAGAATCTGGGTATCAAACCAGGGAAAGGGATTCCAATATCGTACATCAATGTTGGGGATATAGGCTCACTTTTGTTAAATCTTTTTATATTGGGTTTGATAGCTTCTGCTTGGATTGTTCTAATGCGAAGATCCATGTCAAGTATGAAACAAATGGGGAAAAACTCTTCAGACAGGTTTTCAAATCAAGATATATTTGGAACGAAGTCCTCCTTTATGAGACTTGATAAAGACACTCAGTCGGGCAAAGGAATACGTTTTAAAGATGTAGCAGGGTTAAAAGAGGCAAAACAAGAAATAATGGAATTTGTAGAGTTTCTAAAAAATCCTGATATAGTGAAAAAACTTGGTGGAAAAATTCCTTGTGGTGCATTATTGCTTGGACCACCGGGATGTGGCAAAACACTCTTGGCAAAGGCGGTTGCCACAGAAGCTGGGGTCCCATTTTTTGCAACAGCTGGATCCGAGTTTGTGGAAATAATAGGAGGCCTGGGAGCATCCCGTATCCGTAACATGTTCAGCGAAGCTAAAAAGCAGATACCATGTATTATTTATATCGATGAAATTGATGCCCTTGGAAGGAAGAGGATGAATTCAGATTTTTCGAGTGAGGAGGATCATACACTTAATCAGCTACTCGTAGAAATGGATGGAATGGGCTCGACTGAAGGAATCATAATAATGGGAGCCACAAATAGACCTGAGCACCTTGACAAAGCTCTTTTGCGTCCTGGTAGATTTGATCGTCATGTCTTTATAGATCTACCAACAATGGAGGAGAGAAAAGAACTCTTTGAAATGTACTTAACAAAGTTGAAAATCGATTTTTCTTCGACTGAAATTGCACCAAGACTGTCACAGTTGACACCTGGGATGTCTGGAGCAGATATCAATAATGTTTGTAATGAGGCAGGCCTAATTGCAGCTAGGAACGCAAAGACTGCAGTTGATCAGTCTGATTTAGATAAAGCCATTGAAAGAGTGATGTCTGGAGCAGCAAAGAAGACAAAAATTTTGGGTCCCTGGGAAAAGAAGGTCAATGCTTATTATGAAGCTGGTCGCGCTCTGACTGCATGGTTGTCCAAAACCACAAACGTCGTCCTCAAAGTCTCAATTATACCTAGAACAAATTTACAGTTGGGATTTGCTCAGTTTTTGCCAAAAGACCAATACTTGCACACTACTGATGAACTTTTTGAAAGAATGTGTGTGAATTTGGCAGGTAGTGTTTCAGAGGCCATGATATTCAATCATACCTCATCTGCTGCTGTGGAGGATTTGAAGAAAATTAAAGATATAGCATACAAACAGGTTCGTCTTTTCGGAATGAATGAACGAGTAGGACAGTTATCCTTTTCGATAAACGAGGAGGATGAAAATCGGGTCAAACCCTACAGCCAATTTCTAGCAAATATTATTGATGAGGAGGCAAGAGGACTTGTGTCAAAGGCTAATAGAGCTACAAAGCAATTACTTACTGACAATATAGATAAATTACATACACTAGCCAGTGCACTGCTGGAAAAAGAATCGCTGACTTACGAAGAGATAGAGATGTTAATAGGACCACCAGCCTATGCTGATAAAAAAAAATTGCCAACCAAGACATGAACATAAATTTCATACTGAAAGGTTGAAATTGAATAGTTGTACATTTTACATATGATATAAACTGACTCAGTTTGAAATGTAAGTTTTGATTCGTTGAATGTAATACACAGTTGAACCTGGATACATGTAAATTGAAATTGAAAAATAAAATTCTTTCAAATAAACAGGGTTTTAATAAAAAGTTTTTATTAAAACCCTGTTTATTTGAAAGAATTTTATTTTTTATTTTTTAAAAAATCTATAACATCTATAATGGTAATTCATTTAAAGAAAAATTTGTCGGGGAATAAAAATAATATCAATTCAAATAATGCTGGATTTCAAGGTAACAGTGCTCAATATAAGTGGGTTCGACTGTATTTTAAAATTACATAATGTATAAAGCAACATGTGTGAGCTGTACATGTTGTCGAGGGGATGCAGGAGAAAAATTATCAAATCAACTTTAAACAATTTTAATACATGTACAATAAAAACTATTCACAAAGTTTAAAACAGTCATGAAAAGTCATTTCTAAATCAACTTTGATAAAACTTATACCAAAAAACTCAAAATATCCAACAGTTCCCGTGTATACATTACAATGTTTTTGCTAATAATATTCAAAATTTCTGCTTTCAAGATTCAGCAATTTTAACAGAAAATAAATTTCTTTATTTCAGTTTTTACAATTCCCATTTACACATACATGTATCAAAATTTGACATTAAAACTTTGTATCCTGCAAATAAAATAAAATATAAAATAGTTAAATACTGCATGTAAAATTTCCATTTATGATAGCTCACATATATATTGCTTTAACTTTAAGATTTATATAAGATTTTTAGTACAGTGAAACCCATCTTGATAGACCACCCAATCTGCCTCTGAAATGCAGTCTCTCAAGACAGGTTGTCTCTCAAAAGAGGTTTTATATAAAGGATTATTTAACTGAGTGATTTACTTAATGTGGTATCATCTATAAGACAGGTGGTCTTTCACGTGAATGGGTTAACAAACAAATAAATAACTGAATTACATGTACATTATGTGACTTTCCCCTCCTATTTTACGTTTTTGGTTCATTTGTAATTAAATCAATAAATGTTAATTCAACACCTGTATGAAGATGTGGGTGTGTCATTGACAAGATCTGACACAAGAATATGAATATGTATAAATTTATATGTATGTTTTTAAAGATTATGACTTCTTCCTTATTACATGTACCCGTATTTTTGTGACAACCCAAATTTATTAATTTGTACAATGTTTGACATAATTTGTCGTTGATTTCTATGAAACTGTGTTACTTTTGTTGGATATTTGTCAATAAATTGTTTTGCTTTATATGTTGATTTGGTATCGTATATGTTGGTGTTGTATGTCAAATTAAATACCTGAAGTTGTCTCCCTTGATTTAAATGGGCCTTCTGTATATATTACACTGTGCACAGAACAGCCTGCTATGACAAAGGTCACAAGAGAACTTCACTAACAGAAACAATTTTTAAACTCATCAACCTTTGAAAAACAATGGACTAGTCCTCAGAAGAGCTCTTCTGTAAAATGATGACTTAGACCAGTCCAAATGTGTTTTTAGCGGTGAATGAGTTAAAGGTGCTCTTTCAAAGAATTTCATAAACGATTCTACAGTCAAACTTGCATTAACGGTCACCTCTGTATAAAGGACACCTGCCTCTAACAGGTACTTTTGTCTGTTCTCATGAGTTTGACACTATGTTATCTGTCATTTCACAAACTATTTCTATTAAAAGAGAATACCATTCACAGCATGGGTGGATTTAAAATTGCATTCCAAATTAACCCTTTCAACCCCATAGACCATAATAGACTGAACTGATACAATAGAAAAAGAGCTTACCATTAAGTTAATTGATGGTGAAAGGGTTAAGATTGGATGAAATTAGATTGAGAGGTAGCATCTTTTTAAAATGATATGCCAGTTCTTTAAAATTGACTGAGGCACAAACATGCTGAATTATAGGTTTATTGATTTAACAAAGTCAAGAAATTACCACAAACGTAAGTTTATTGGGAAAATCAAATTTTAATTATAGTGTACATTGTATATGTACATACAATATAGAAGAGCCTTGTTAACCCTATCACGCCTAAAATCTATATGTACATGTAATGCTCTTTTCTATTGTCTAAGACCCGTCTATTGTGATTTGTAGAGACAAACTCTCAGGCAGATGTATGTAGGTCTCTTATGATAGATTTACAAATAAGGAGGTTTTTCTATACAAGTTACCAGATAGAGATATCAAGAGTTGTTCGCATATGGGAAAACACTCATGACATGTTCACAAATATGGAGGACTCTTATTACGTGAACATATATATGGAGGTCTCTTATGACTTGTTCACAGGAGAGCTGTCATGGCTCCTCAATAGAGTGCTTGATTCGCAACCAGTGGGCTGTGGGTTCTGGCCTTGGCGGAGGCATCTGGCTTTTCCTGTCCTTTGGATGAAACAGTAAAAACTGATGTCCTGTGTCAGAGTAGGTTTAGGTACATTAAAGAACCCCCAATGGCCATAAGTGCCAAACATAGGCAAAATTTGAAGCCCTTCACGGGCATTTGGTGACGTCTCCATATGAGTGAAAGATTCTTGAAACAGACGTTAAACAACAATATGTTCACATATAGGTCTATGCATGCATGAACTATGTAGATCTATATAGGTCTATAGTCCTGTTTTAGCTCTAAAGCCCAGCAGTTTATTCTAGAATAAATCAGAATAATTTCAGTGTGTCACGTGAAATTAATACATTTTATTTGCATTTTCTACAATCATAAATTGTAAACTGTGGGCATACTATAGTTATTCTAATGTTGGTCTTATCGCTGCCAAAAAGGGAAGGCAAGGTAGTTGTCATCCGATCGGGATCGGAGTTAAAGATACATCGTCCACCATTTATCGTTGTTGTGGTGCGTGACAGGATTTTGGTTCACCTCTTGGTCTTAGACATACGTACAGAATTCAAAATGTTTCTCAGGACATTTTCTGGTGCTCGATACATTTTCCGGAGTTCTAAGTCTGTCAGCCAGCTTAAGGTATCTCCGGTAACTTTTGCAAGGACAAAATCTTCTGTTCCGTCGACAGAACGTGGGCCAAGTGAAGTAGCAGACGTCACAGATGACAAGCCGCTTACTAACAAACCATTCGCCAAAGACTTATTCTTGGGGAAGTTTGATACGGTAGTGTTTTACAACTTTTCCTTATTTTTTTATTTTTTTACGATTTGACCTCAGGCCGAACATATACATGATAATGATTCATTGATTGATAATCTTGCACAATAATATACAAGTTCGTAGAATCTAGTCCAAAGTCCAAACTAATTGTATTTTTTGGGGGGAATAAAGACCCATTAAAGTTTAAGTAATTTGCATCTTAATGAGTTAAAATGAAGGTTATTTTATAGAACATGATTTTATAATTAGGCTCTATACTTCTTACATTTAATATTCAGTAGATTTATAGGTCTACAAAAATGTGCATGTTGATCAAATTTAATTTGTAAAACATTAGGACAATTTCTATTTTCAATTTTTCTACTTTTAGGGCCTATTGGCACAAATGTGAATTTAGTTTCAAGAAAAAATTGATGTCGGAATTAAACATTTTATTTGTTAACCCTAAGGATAATCCTTACCATGAATATTTATATGTAAATGTAGGCCTAAATATAATTGATGTGTAAAAATGGCATTTGATCCGACTTTATAAATCATATTAGTTAAATGTAAGTTGTTGTTTCCACAGATATTAGAGTTGGCTCATTGATAAGCTGGCTTGTCATACATGTATATGTACCAAAGGTCCAGGGTTGCATATACATTTATATATCATGTAATGTTTTGTAACTAATTTTTCTGTATTTCAAATTACTAACTACAGTGACAAAAGTGAGGATTTATTATTATTATTTTTCTCTATATATTTCATATAAAGTCCACTTTTAAAAAGAAAATAAATTCATGGAGAGTCATTTCTGAAACAACTTTTTTGCTATACATGTATTTGCTGATAATGTTGAAATTTTCAAGATTTAGCAATTTTGACTCTGACACATCAACCATTTGAATTTTAGCCATGTTAAACACAATTTAGGTATAAAGTTCATTATGCAATGCATGTACATGAGATTAATCCCTTATGTGCACTTTTTTGCAAGGATGTTAAAAGGAAAGTTGTAATGAATACTGGTAAATGAATGTATTAATACATATGCTTAGTTGATGTGACATCAGAGTCAAAGTTCTGGTACATGTATATTGATTACATTTACATGTATACATGTATATTATGGTATAATTTTATGTTTGAATATTTTGATTCTTAGCTTCATTTTTGTCAATTTACAGCAAGTGTTGGATTTCCCAGAATTATCTCAAGAAGAATTGTCAGACCTTAATCAGATGGTACAGCCAATTGAGAAATATTTCAATGAAGCATGTAAGTAAAAAAAAAATATATAAATCCAAGAAATCTCACTCTCAAAGTTCATGAGACTGCCCCTGTTAATTTGAGATATCCAGAATTGAGATAACCAACATTCTAGTATACATGCATATACATAATTTTCTACCCATAAAAATGCATGTAATTAAGATTGGCTGTTAAACTTTGACATTTAACCAGAATTTTGACTCCTCTAATTTTGACTTAAATGTATAACAACATGAACAAGATTTCACTTTGACATGCCACATGTCTTGAATACCATTTTGATTTTTCTGTTTGGCTGACAATATAGCTAAAACTGAACTAGATCACAAGTTCACAACAGAAAGATGACATCTGTAATAATTATGCATACATGTACATGTAGGTAATTAATGAGCCTAGATCTATATGTAAGCTGACCTTGAAACTTGTAATTTGAATCAACACATGTACATTATGAGAGACAGACACATACACACACTCTCACACACAGACAGATGCATACACACACATACACAGCTTGTGGTGGTAGAGTATTTGATTCGCAAGCAGAAGGTCCTGGATTCAATTCCTGGACTGGGTCTTACCAAAGGCGACTGGTCTTACCAAAGACATGTTTTAAAAACCCTACTCAGTCCATAGCTAGGCCTGTATCACTTTTCAATGACATCTTCATTCAACACATACACTGTAATTATTTTTCAATGCCAAAAATCGACTTGAGTTAAATTTTTCATACGAGTTAAACTTGCCTTAAGTATCGATAACGCACTGGAATTAATCAAATTTTTATGTTCATGGTTTTAAAGTCAACACTGAAAGAGAAATAAATGTACTTTCCAATGATATGTATTTCGTTGCTTTTCGTTAATGTAAATGTGATGATTTTGCGAGTTAAAAATAAAAATCGGCACATTTTCATCGTACCGCTTCATGAAATTTTATATCCAATCAAAGAATGAATTTTTCTATGTCACGGAAGTTGAACTGCATAATGGTCATGAGACGCTTCACTTGGCGCCATCTGAAAACTGAGGTCAATTAAAAATGTTTTGGCGTGTTGCAGAATTTGGCGTAGGGCACGAAATATTTGAGATAATTATGAAAGAACCCTCACGGTTGCCATGGGGCATCACGCTGGGTGAACTGTGACATAGCTAGGTCCATGAATAATTGTATCATCTTTACCTAATACTGCCTTGAATAATTTTTCAGAACCCTAGCTAGATCATCTCAGAGATATAAGTAAGCCTATTTTTAAGAAAAATTCATGTCACCAAATTTTCTCAAGGGATGTAAGGGAAAAAAAACAAAAAACAAAAATTATTCAACAATTTGTATATAACATTGCTCATTTGAAGATTTGAGCAACGAACATATTCACGACAAATGGATTTACTAATTTATTACAGGTTATTGAGTTTTACATGAAAAATAATAATATTTTACCTAATCACTACATATCATGTACCAGTATTAAAAATAATTTTCTAGTGGTCATACTCATTTTTCCATAATCAAATTTATATAAAATACACGATAAGGTTAGATAGTGAAATTAATGTTGCCAAAATTCCAGATGAAATGTGCTTTTCTTGTTCATTTTTTTTTACAGGAATGTTCATAACAAAGACTGTAGAAATAGATTCAGCATGATTGAAGTTTAGAAAGATTGGGAAATTAAAGAAAAACAAACTGATTCCACGGTTTCGCAGCATACAAAGAGTATAACATTTTTTTTGACTGGAAATGGATCAGCATAAAAAAAATGCTGGGTGCAAAATTTTGAGGGTTGAAAAATTTTTCATAACGATGGCCGGATTTTAAACTTGCCTTTTGACAATATCCATTAGCTCTTCATCAATGTTAAACAAGGTAGATCACTTTAAAATTTTGAGCTGGGGTTGCTACCTTAATATCCAAACTTCATCCTTTTGTAGGTGTGGTAAGTGTTCCTTACACACTTCCCATGATTTGATCTAACTGTCTTTTGACATTGATATCTCTGCCTGAAAAGGCTACATGTAAATGATTTAGGATGTCTTACTTTTAAATGCACTCTTTCACAAGCCATGGTATTAAGGGACAGGTGGTGGGCGGGGTGTTTGGAGGCTTAGTGGGTAGGACATTGTGCTTTAAACCATGAAGTCTCTCATCTCTAGTCAGCATAGATTTGAGCCCAGCTAAAACCTAAGTTGATTTGGTCAGAAAATTAGACAATTTCTTTTGGAAGGCTGGAAATCTCTTTTCAGTACTTTGTAACCGGGTTTTCCCCATCACTGTTAAAAACTGGCTGCCAGCAAAAAGCTGAAAAATTGTTGAGTGTAGTTAACACCATTCAAACAAAAAAGTGTTTAGTTTCAACGTTTTATTTGTATGTAAACTTGTGTTTTTGGTTATTACTGGGTGAGTTCCATTCAGTTTTAGAAATATTTAACTAGTAAGTCAGTAATTCAGCATTTTCCTGTTCAGGTTATGTCAGGAACTTGATATGGGATGCAATATTAAAACAAGAAATGCTATAAATGATATTAATTTGGATTACTGAAACATTTTATGTTAGAAACAGTAAAATATGATATTTGAAGGATTTCTCTGAAAACCTTTAACAGTATCTATTTCATACATATATACCACATTTCACTACACAAGGAGGAGTCAGTTAAGCAGTCTATCGCAGATAGAGTTTCCAAATCATATCTCTGAGAAAAAAGTTGTGTCCCTGATTGAATGAAAACTTTGTTATGTCATTGGAAAGTATCTATAAGGCATTTCTTCTCCATGTTTTTATTTGACTTTGAGAGAGAAATGACTTCTCCCTTGAAGGTGAAATTGTAATGAGCTTCAATATGATCACTTATCATCAATGCATCAATGTTTTAGATGCAATATTATAGAACAGTGAACAACCAGTAGACAATGTCAAATATTAAAAATAAATGTACACACATGGTTAAAGACCAGGGCTTTTTCTTGGGTCAGTGCAGGTCTCAGACCTCATTCCCAATTTCAAACTGTAACATTTTTACCAATTCCAGGCCTGAAGATTCACAAATTTTAACCTTTGAGAAAAAGAGTATCTCCTGTTATTAATTTAAAATACGAACAAGAAAATAAAAACAATTGTAGTAAAAAATTTTGCAGCAAATAAGATACAAAGCCAGCTTTGTAAATTTGAATAAATTAAACATATAAGATATATTTCTTAAGGCAATTTTTTTTTGTGACTATCATATTGGGGAAAATTTTGTGCACACATGGAAATCTAAATGCATTTTTAAGTGCATTTCCCCTTACATTATTTTTTTTTTCATTACAGTCATGAGCTCAACATCAAATTTGGAATTTTTTAATTAAGTAGGGAAAAAATACATGCATTTTGCATAAGGAATTGGGCTGAATTGCACCCTAGTGGATACTAAAGAAAAAGCCCTGATTTAGCACATTAGCCCATCCATAAAAAAATTGTTGGTTTATCATAACATGAGTGATTCCGTCAAAATCCTTCGACTCAAATTTTTTCATTGCTATTCTGAGAATTTTTTTTTTATATTCCATGCTTTTGTTATGTCCACATTGTTTATATTGTACATTTGTATGTTTTACAGTTTTCCAAAAAAAAGAAAAAAACAGTAAAAAATCTGGGTAGCATTACAGAAAACTAACAATTTTTTAAGGGTGGCCTTAAAGTCGTTCCACGGGACCATTTGTAGGTAATTTTCACTTGCCCAGCCACAAAAATGGACAGGTATTAGATTATTGTACAAATGTGATTGTTTAGGACTAATGTTCTATATCATGTACAGTATCAGTGATGCCAAGAAATCATTTAATGTAATTTTGTTGTATTGTATAACCACTCTAAATTTACTTACAAAGTAAAAATCTTTTTTTTATTGACAGGTGGTTTGGGATTGAACGCCACCAAATTTGCTCGACTGGCAGAAATCACGGCACTCGATGGCTCCATTGCAGTAACATTAGCTGCCCATCAATCAATTGGACTGAAGGTAATGTTCATGAATGTTTCTGTAATCCTTTCAACCCCACAGACCATAACGGACTTGTCTAATACATGAAAAAGAGCATACCATTTTGACACTTGGGGGTGAAAGGGTTATGGATATACTTGAATATGAGTTTATTTTAATTTGTGTATCACAGTATGAGGCACTAATTACTATATTTATAGAAACAAAGTGTATAAATGATCCTTATCAAAGTTTCTCTTTGGTGTTCAAATGTTTACAATGTATTTTTATTTCAGGGAATCTTGATTGCTGGAAATGATGAACAGAAACAGAAATACTTGCCTAAACTTGCAACTGGTGAACATGTAGCAGCTTTCTGTTTAACAGAACCTTCCAGGTAAACTTGTATCTTTGTATGTCCATCCAAATCTCTTGACATTAGCTGTTCTAATTAGAACATTCCAAATAAAAACACCTCTAAATGTTATAATCTTTCATTTAGCAGCATCATGCACTGCTGGTGGCAGGTCAGTGGTAGAGTGCCTGTCCCACCATCAGAAATTCCCAAGATCAAACTTTGGTCAGATCAGATCTTCCAATTTGGACACAAATTGTGACTGTTCCCTTGTCAAATGCTCAGAATTTGAAGTGATTGTCGGTAGTTTTGTTTATGAGACTTTAAGCCAAAGTTCCATGTCATTACAGGCATGGTGCACTCAAAAAATCCCCACCATTTTGTACTTTTGTATTATACCGTTAACACTGAAACAAACAGCATCAAAATCCAAACAATGGTATCTATAAGCCCCTTAGTCTACATGTTGTAAAATGTTACCACAGTCTAACCCTGAAATGTTATGAAGTAAAAACCTTTGATACATACTGTAAACGTGGACATTTTTGTGCAGGGGTAATTTACGCCAAAAAGAAACGATGAAGAGTTTTTGGTGTAAATTAACCCCCTGTGTATCAGTCCCACAGCTGTGCTAGGAATTATCATTTAATACAAGACTGCTCGCAGTAGGTTGTGACATCATGTAAAAAAAAAAAAACATGCATATAGTTTGCATAAGAAAATGATGTAATTAACAGTAGGCAGAAATATCCATGTTTACTTTATTTAAAAGTTGTCACTTTGATGTTAGATTTACAGGTAACATTTGAAAGGTATTGTATGTATCATTTACAATGGTATGATGACACCCCCCCCCCCCCCCAAAAAAAAAAAAAAAAGATAGCATACTGACATAGTATCAGGAAACTCTTCCAAAAAGTCACTCAACTCTTGCCTTGTCATACAAGATATACAAGAGATTAAGAAAAGATAAGGATTTAACTTGCAGAACTTAAAGGAGCATTAGCTGTGTTTACCAAAAAAAGAAAAAAGATTTTGATTTTTCATCTACTTTTATTACTTGTACAAATAAGAGCTATACACAGGCATACAAATCTTATATTCCTATATATTTTGTAAAAATTTGGATAAGTCGAGTGTGGTATGCATATGCAAATATTAAGGTTAGTTAATCATTTGCAAGTGAAAAAGTGTCAAACCAGGGTTTCTCAAGCAATTTTCACAAAATATATTGGAATTCATGAATTTGTATGAGTTAATCACTTGAAATTGAAAAATTGTCAAACCTGGGTTTCTCAAGCAAGTTTCAAAATATGTAGAAATTTAAGATTTTTCATGCCTAGCCTGTGTTTATTTTTGGTTATTGCATATTAATCTAAGCAGTAAAAAAAAGGAATGAAAATTGTTTTTAAAAAAATACAGCTATTGCCCCTTTAAAGTGTGACATGTGTAATTTGTTGTATTTAATTTAGTGGTAGTGATGCTGCTTCAATTCAAACAAAAGCAACTTTGTCAGAGGATGGGAAGACATTTTACCTCAATGGAGGCAAGATATGGATTTCAAATGGAGGAATAGCTGACATAATGACTGTGTTTGCTAAAACTGAGGTAGAGAAAGACGTAAGTATCTGTAGTGTTTGGGTAAATTACCCTTTAATTTTGGATAAACAAAATGGAAAATGATTTCTCAGGAATATGGGAGACACATATTTGTAGAGAAAATATTTTTTTTTAATTTTGGTCAGTGGCAGCAGTGAACATCAACTCAGAACTTTTTTTTTCCACCTATGCCATTGCACCATTCTTTACTCGTATATTTGTATACCTGGAAATTTTTGTCCCTGGTTATTTTCATTCTTTTACGACAGAAAACATTTATCCCATCTTAAATTTTGCCCTAAAACAACATAGTCTTTTGGATGGCATGAAATGTCCATATTTCAGTTATTTAACTTGAAAATATTGCCTACATTTTAAATTAGCCCTCTCATCTAAGGGCGAAAAGTAAACAGTTATGAAAATTTCCAGGTATGTGGTATTCAGAAGAGTCCAGTTTTTTGACCCACAGACTCTTGTTTTTGCTCGTAGATAATCTGATTGCTGAACATGTTCTTACACACTACATACCAGTTTATAAAATAAAGCTGATAACTTATTGTAAATTCTAACTTCAAATATAGCAAAGGAAATGTATACAGAAAAGAAACATACTTAAATTCCAAAGACTCAAATCTAGTTATGGTGATCGTGATATCAGTATTGACTGCACATTACTGTATAGTTGCTTTTATTTACGGGGGATTTAATTTCGCTATATATTCACGTTCAATGACAATATCAAATTAAATACCCGTAAATATAATATAAATATAATTTATGAAGTATCAGGAAGACAGTCCATAATTAATCTTGCTCGAAATTTAATACCCGTGAATAAATTCCTTTCAGAAAAACGCGAAATTTTCTCCCCACGAAATTAAAAAACTATACAGTATTTTGTAGCTGTTACTTAATCCGTTTTTGGATCCAAATTTTTCGTGTGCCAATTCGACTTTGTTAGCCATTACGATTTCCATTACGTGTCACTAGTCCTTTTACGTCAAAAACAAATTGACATTAACATCTGAACAATATACCAGACATGGAATATTTTGACATTTTGATTGATTATATGAAATCGAGCATCTGTTGACCTATGTAAACAACGTAAAGTGGAAGTAGCTATGACTAATAGTCACATGATAGCAGTACGAAAAATCTAAAATAATAACGGACATTTCGAGAACTTAGAACCCTATTCCATGAGATGTGTTCAAGAAACACTATGCCCCTTAGAGCTAAACCATTCGCTTTAAAGTTCCATAACTCTGGAAAATGTTGGCCATAATCTAACTCTTCCAGTGTTTCACTTGATCATACAAAATTTGGTTAAAATTTAAAAACTCCAATTATTTGACAAAATGTTGCAAATAGACAACCAGGCAGAACAAAAATATGTTCCCCTCAATTTTGGATTTGTGGGGCATCAAAAATAAGATATTTATGGAAAAACTGTTTGATTTTATGGCAAATATGGTGCACAGATAAATTTAACATGGTAAATATAATAAATAATTATTTTTATTTAATTGTTTGAGCATTTCTTTTACATTCAAACATTTAGTCAAATACTAAGGCTTTCTTAATTCATTTACTTCTATTTTTTGTTTGATTTTTACTTCTCTTTTTTTTTTATTGTTTTTTGCATTTAAAATATTATAAATTTTGTTGCCCCAGGGAGAGAAGGTAGAGAAAGTCACAGCATTTATTGTTGAAAGAGAATTTGGAGGAGTGACAAATGGTAAACCAGAGGATAAACTGGGAATTAGAGGATCAAATAGTAAGACATTTATAGCAGAAATTTGTTTGGTTTAAATGTAATTTATGCAACGTTAAGCAATTTTTTGGTCATAGGAAGGTGGTGACCAGTTTTCAGTGGTGTAAGAGTTAACCCAGTTACAGTGCACCTGAGAAGAGACCACAGGCTTGTGGCAAGTAAAGTGACAAAATTCCTCATAAAATCAGCTTAGGTTCCAGGGGGGTCAAACCTTGCTGATTATAACATGTATAAAAACGAGAGACTTCATGGTTTAAAGCATGATGCTCTAACCACTCGGCCATTGAGGGTCCACATTCATTTCTACTGAAATGCAGTGGAATTATTTGCATTTATATATCTCTCTTTCGACTTTATGCAGGCTTTAGCTTAAAGGGCCATTAGCTGTGTGTACTAAAAAACATTATTTTGATGTTTTCTACTTTTGCTACTTGTACTTGATGTTCAATAACAAATAAGAGCTATACACAGGCATACAAATCTTATATCTCTATATATGTTGTGAAAATGAGGTCAGCGCCAGTATGATATTCATATACCAATAGTAAGTCTGAGTTTATCAATTGCAAGTGAATAATTGACAAACTGGGTTTCTCAAGCCATTTTCACAAAATATATAGGAATTTAAGAATTTTCATGCCTGTGTAATATCTTTTTTTTTTTGTCATTGTATATCAATCTAAGTAGTAAAAAAGGGGGGAAAGAAAATTTGAAAAAAACACAGCTAATGCCCCTTTAAGCGAAAATATTTTCAAAATGTTGTAATCACTCTCTATCATTATTCGTATTGATTCACACATAAGTCAAACAAAATATATTTATTTCACTTTACTGTCTTATAAATGCATATTGTATTTTAGCTCATGTTAGCTTTCAAAATTTTTACTAAGTTAAACATTGCCACCAGCACCATCATTTTTGGGGTCACTACTAATCCTTACCCACTCAGATGACCTTTTTGATGCCCTCATTGCTGTGTCTCAAGCAAATTTGTCGTGTATAAACTTTTGACTATTATAAATTTCTTAAAGCTACAAAGCCAATTGACCTTTTGCAAAATGTCCCAACACAGTAGACTTTTCCATTATGACATAATTAAATGGTCCATTAAATGATGTCAAAATGCATATTGAGAGCCATTTGGGGATAGGTCAATTCTAATATTACTTGTTATGTAGGACAATGTTGTACAGTAAACAAAAGTTATACATGTTATATATTGCATGACCCGTGTCAGGGCTTTTGTCAAAAGGGCCAGGCAATTTGACCTCTTATTACATTTTTGGCTGTATTTCCTAATCTCTTAATCCAGTAATAGTAAAACTTTGCTGTGGATTATCATTTTGAAATTGATTTTATCTTTTCTAAGGCTTAGCTATTAATAGAAATGTGTTTTATTTTTGTAATAACCTGTGTTTTTGGTAACTACATGATAGATTGACCATGACTTCATCAACTTTAAATAATATGAATAACCAAAAACTTCTAATTTGACATTTTTCTGCAATGGTTGATATGGTTTACTTAAAGAAGTCAAAAAGCATCTTAGTGTGGACATGTATTGATTTTGTTTATCTTATTACATTTCTTGAGGTTGTCTTAGCTTTGTAAATAGTTAAATGACTGTGAACATATATTTTTGTGTGTGATAATTTTCTAATATGAGAGTGAATACAACTTACTGTGTAAACAGGTAAATGTGTTTTTGTGAGTACTTTTCAGGTCTTTTGTTTTATTTCAACTTTCTATTGTCATGTGTAGATTTGGCTACTGTGTCTATGACCAGTTTTCTGTATATATATATGCAACAAATTTAAACTAATTTATGAATTTTGAACTCAAATGCTGACTTCATATTTGACATTATTGCTTAAAATTGATATTTGATATATATACAGAACTTAATAAATCTATAAACTTTGATTTGTGTTGGAGATTATGTGAGTAGTTATAAGACTCGGTCACATTAGCATTGCTTGTCTTTAAAGGACACTGAAGGGAACAGGCATAAGTAGCCTTATAGACAGGTTGCCTTTATAAAGAGGTTTATTGATTATAAAAAAGGTGAACAGACATGACGTTTGAACCAATTTCATAGGCAGGTGCCCTTTGTACAGAAGTGGCCTTTAATGCAAGTTTGACTATCCCCCCATACATATAAATTTGAGATGCAATTTTTAAAACAATTGATAAATGATATTTTTCAGTAGAGTGAAATATTTTATGAGGGCAAAAATGATAAAAAGAATTTTTGTGATAAAGCCTTTAGACCTACCTTAGGGTCAAATTAAAGTTATTATTTCTTTTTAACACCTTTGTTTCAGACCTGTGCTAACAAAACTGTAAAATTGTGTCAATTATTAAAGGTACACAGGATAAAAATCATAAGTTTACTACAAACAGATAAAAACAAGTTTTTGTTGAACATCTGTAGAAGTAGTATAGAATTTTCTTAGGTCATAATTTCATTAAATATGATTGTCAGCTTTTGAATTTTTTATTTTACTTTTGTTTTTTTCTCTTTTAGCTTGTGAAGTTCATTTTGAAAATACTCCAGTTCCAATTGAAAATGTAATTGGAGAAGTTGGTGGAGGTTTTAAGGTATTTGATTTTTTTTTTTATTTATAATTGACTTACGAGTTCAAGAACCAATTTTCACCATGCAGTTTCAAAGATGAAATCCTAGGTATTCCTAGGAAATTATTTAATAGAGAGTGCACTTCACGGGCCAGAGACCTGTTCGCTTTTATGAAATATCCATTTTGCAGCTTCATTTCATATCTACCTACTATTCTTTGTATGCTACCAAAATACTAAAACTAAAATGTATGAAACACTCATTTTGAACTGCACTACCCCATAGGCAGTGCCTAATCATGTTAATATAAGCATGCGATTTGATGCAATTAATTTTCATTTATCTGTCTATTTGTTGATTTTTTATCCATCTATCTAACTATCTTTCCATCCATTTATTTTTTATCTGTCTGTTTATCTTTAACAGTCTACCTGTCTTTATCTTTCTATGTATTTATCTATTTGTCTGTGTTAAAAAATACATGTTATTTATTTTATTTTCAACATTTTTTTCAGATTGCAATGAATATTTTGAACAGTGGTCGCTTTAGTATGGGAAGTTCTGGTGCTGGAATTTTAAAGAAATTAATAAGTAATTTTTCAAACATGGAACATATTTTATATCATTAGCTGCAGTTCTGTAATTCAGTACTCTCTCTCTATCATTAGCTGCAGTTCTGTAAATCAATACTCTCTAGCTGTCATAAGCCGCAGTTCTGTAAATCGATACTCTCTAGCTATCATTAGCTGCAGTCCTGTAATTCAGTACTCTCTCGCTATCATTAGCTGCAGTCCTGTAATTCAGTACTTTCTAGCTATCATTAGCTGCAGTTCTGTAATTCAGTACTCTATCTTTCATTAGCTGCAGTCCTGTAATTCAGTACTTTCTAGCTATCGTAAGCTGCAGTTCTGTAATTCAGTACTCTAGCTTTCATTAGCTGCAGTCCTGTAATTCAATAATCTCTAGCTTTCGTTAGCTGCATTCCTGTAATTCAGTACTTAAGCTTTTGTTTGCTGCAGTCCTGTAATTCAGTACTAGCTATCATTAGCTGCAGTCATGTAATTCAGTACTCTTTAGCTGTCATTAGCTGCAGTCCTGTAATTCAGTACTCACTAGCTATCATTAGCTATCTGTAATTCAGTACTAGCATTAGCTGCAGTCCTGTAATTCACTTTCTAGCTACTTAGCTGCAGTTCTGTAATTCAGTACTCTATCTTTCATTAGCTGCAGTCCTGTAATTCAGTACTTTCTAGCTATCATAAGCTGCAGTTCTGTAATTCAGTACTCTAGCTTTCATTAGCTGCAGTCCTGTTATTCATTATTTTCTCTATCTTTCGTTAGCTGCATTCCTGTAATTCAGTACTCTAGCTTTTGTTAGCTGCAGTCCTGTAAATTAGTACTGTAATTCAGTACTCTCTCGCTATCATTAGCTGCAGTCCTGTAATCCCGATGCAGTACTTCAGTTAGCTTTCCTAACTCTCTAGCTATCATTAGCTGCAGTCCTGTAATTCAGTACTCTCTAGCTATCATTAGCTGCAGTTCTGTAATTCAGTACTTTCTAGCTATCGTTAGCTGCAGTTCTGTAATTCAGTCCTCTAGCTATCATTAGCTGCAGTCATTTAATTCAGTACTCTAGCTTTCGTTAGCTGTAAGTAATAAGTACTCTTTAGCTGTCATTAGCTGCAGTCCTGTAATTTAGTACTCTCTAGCTATCATTAGCTGCAGTTCTGTAATTCAGTACTTTCTAGCTATCATTAGCTGCAGTCCTGTAATTCAGTACTCTCTAGCTATCATTAGCTGCAGTTCTGTAATTCAGTACTCTCTCGCTATCATTAGCTGCAGTCCTGTAATGCAGTACTCGCTAGCTATCATTAGCTGAAGTCCTGTAATTTAGTACTCTCTAGCTATCATTAGCTGCAGTCCTGTAATTCAGTACTCTCTAGTTATCATTAGCTGCAGTTCTGTAATTCAGTACTTTCTAGCTATCGTTAGCTGCAGTTCTGTAATTCAGTCCTCTAGCTATCATTAGCTGCAGTCATTTAATTCAGTACTCTAGCTTTCGTTAGCTGTAGTCCTGTAATTTAGTACTCTTTAGCTGTCATTAGCTGCAGTCCTGTAATTTAGTACTCTCTAGCTATCATTAGCTGCAGTTCTGTAATTCAGTACTTTCTAGCTATCATTAGCTGCAGTCCTGTAATTCAGTACTCTCAGTGCAGTCCTGTAATTCAGTACTCTATCAGCAATCCTGTAATTCAGTACTCTCGCTATCATTAGCTGCAATCCTGTAATTCAGTACTCACTAGCTAATTCAAATTTCAGTACTCTCGCTATCATAGCAATCCTTTAATTCAGCTCACAGCTATCTTAGTAAATCCTGTAATTTTGTACTCTAGCTAGCTGTCTGTAATTCAGTACTCTAGCTTTCATTAGCTGCAGTCCTGTAATTCAGTACTCTCTATCTATCATTAGCTGCAGTTCTGTAATTCAGTACTCTAGGTTTCATTAGCTGCAGTCCTGTAATTCAATACTCTCTAGATTTCGTTAGCTGCAGTTCTGTAAATCAGTACTCTCTAGCTGTCATTAGCTGCATTCCTGTAATTCAGTACTTTCTATGTCGTCTAAGTGAATCAAGTGATCTATTTGGACTTTTTGCTGTCGTTTTCTGTGCATCATGTCAGGGTGCGTTATTTGTAACTTTTGAACAATTTGCCCTAAAACCACACTTTATTCACTTCAACTTTGGGATGTAACATTTCTGTTTTTTGTTTTGTTTCGATTGTTGTTTTATACCACACTCAACAATTTTTCACTTATATGGTGGAGACCAGTTTTAAAGGCCTTCCACAAGTAAACTGGCAAGCTTCCTCACAAACATCAGCTTAAGTTCTAGTGTGGCTCGAACCTGCGCTGACCAGAAGTAAGAGACTTCAGGGTTTAAAGTGCGTTGCTCTAACCACTCAGCCATAGAGACCCCCCATTTCTAGGATAATGGTAACAAAAATCCAAACCCACTTAGGTTTGTTAAGTGTGCTAAGGTCATTTGTAAGGACCTTCTATTCATGTAAGTCTTTTGTTTCAATTGACATTGTTTATGTTAGTATTCCATGGAGTATTTTGGACAAATTATATCAGATTTTACAGCTTAATTCGTATGACCCATCAACAACAGTTTAACTGTAGATTATTCAGTAAATATCTCCTGTGACTGACAATTACCCATTTGACGATAATCAACAACTCAGTTCTTGTGACTCAGCTGATGATTATCCATCAAAGATAATCCATAACTCAACTCTTTGATTCAGATATTATCCATCTACAACTAATCCATAATTCAACTCTCTGTGACTCAGCTGATGATTATCCAACTAAGATAATCCATGACTCAACACTTGTGATTTGGATGATGGTAATCTATCAGAATATAATCCTCACGGTAATCTTGTGGATCAACAGATTATTATCCATCTGACAATAATCCATAAGATGTAATTCCACTGATGATTATCCATCTAAGATAATCCATAACTTCACGTCTTTGTGACTCAGCTGATGATTATCCAACTAAGATAATCCATAACTCAACTCTTTGTGACTGATAATCCATGATCTATAACTTAACTCTTGTGACTCAGCTGATGATTATCCAACTAAGATAATCCATAACTCAACTCTTTGTGACTCCGCTGATGATTATCCATCTAAAATAATCTATAACTTAACTCTTGTGACTCCGCTGATGATTATCCAACTAAGATAATCCATAACTCAACTCTTGTGACTCCGCTGATGATTATCCATCTATGATCTAAAATAATCTATAACTCAACTCTTGTGACTAAGCTGATGATTATCCAACTATGATAATCCATAACTCAACTCTTGTGACTCCGCTGATGATTATCCGTCTAAGATAATACATTACTCAACTCACTAGTACTGCTACCTCAGGGCTCTAAGTGGCGAGTAATTTGGTCGCATATGTGACCAAAAATTGTGAATGGCGACTAAAAATTAAACTAACCCACCATTTCGGCGTCTGTAAATGGGGTGACTAAGTGCAATGTTATTGTACTTGGAATCTGTATTTTGTATTCTGGTCGGTCCCGAACTGTTTTTAACCAATCTGAGTCATACAATGCTTCTTTTCTGCTGATTGATGCATGTTAAGACAGTGTGATTTAGGCTCATGTAAACGCTTATTTAACCTAAAGGTAGGGTACACTAAAACTCGGTAAAACAATGACATACCCATTAGGCATGGTATTGAAATTTACTTCTTTGTTTCACCGACACTTCTCTAAAACAATTATCGTATATGTAAACATTCAAATATTTGCATCAGTACAAGTTAGCTCTATAGTAATAACAATTTATTTCATGATTTGTGCCATTTTAGTCATAATTCCATTCCGGTATTTACAGCTTTTCCCCTGGATTTTCACGTGACCATATAAAATGACACCAAAGAGAAAGCAAAACTTGCTAACTGATTTTGGGTTTTCAGGCACAGGGGCTAGTAATACCAGAAATGTAAAAGGCAGTGGCTCAATATATTAAAAATCTTTGAGCAGAATTTCTTATCACAAAGTGGTTGAAAGAGTTGTTTTTATGCCTCTTCACTGAATGTAAGCGAATCCTTTCATAGGCCTACTCATATGTAGTATCATAGACGTCGATGTCCATGACCATTTTTGAAATCGTAGTCGGATAAGTATTTGGACAATAAATCCGTCTTAATCTTGAAATAAAGACATTGACACATGAGACTATTTCTTACTTTCTGTTTTTTGTTTAATCTTATCTATGGAGTATGGTAACTAAGTCGACTGACAGATGAATGTTTATTTCTTTTCATGAAAATCAAGCAGAATTCCATGTAGGCCTACTTCATTCCTTCTTTAGTTTATTCAATGTAGGCCTAAGTACCATCAACAAAATTAAGATAATCACTGCATAAACAAATTGTTGCTTTGCAGAAATAAAAATTCAGAGAAATCTCAGGTTATTGGATCAAAATTAATATATTTTAGAAAAAAAATCAATTAAACATGAATTATAAAAGAATTTTATTGGACATAAAAGGAAATGGGAAGAAGATGGCATTAGTTGACTTATTTATGACAACGTAGCCTTTGGTAGGCAATGGGCCTAGCTACATGTATGATAAAACAAAATACTGATCATGGCGACCAAAAAATTTCAAATGGCGAGTAAAATTCTGAGGAGGTCGCCATTTGGCGACTAGAAGTCAAGGTGTACTTAGAGCCCTGTACCTGTGTAAGATTGTTTTTGTTTTCTGAATGTTGATTTCATACAAAGAGTTTATTTCCTTATTTTCAGGGATGACAGCTGAGCATGCAATGACAAGAAAACAGTTTGGTCAGCATTTGTCAGAGTTTGGACTTATCCAGGTACACATATTCCTTACAGCCTCTGGGTGTATGTCTGCCAAAATGAGTTTGATGTGTTGTCATTCTCTGATTTTGTTTCATTTTCTGTATGAAATTATTAAGTGTCAACATCAGACTTGTCACATATCTACATATACATGATATATGAGATATGCTATTTAACAGGGGTAAGAATTTTCCTAATACACTTATAAATACACTTTTAAAGCGTAAACTGCCTTAAGTTATGATAGATCATATAAATGGGCCAACAGCTGAGAAAAAGGTCCTTGCAACATAACTAATGAAATGCTAAGAAACAAGGAATTCTGTCTAATGTAATTCTAGTTTTGTAGATTTTTCTCTCTGGAAACAAAGTATTGCTCTGGCCTGCGCTCATTCTCAATATATTTTTTTTTAAATCCACATATGTCAAGTTTCTAAAATCATAAAAATCACAATTTCCCCCCAAATTGTCCTAAGGACCTTTCCTCCGCCGCTGGCTTATATCATAGGTACAAATTAACTTCATTCCTTAATTGAAATTTTCTTTCGTTCCAGTCCAAGTTTGCAAAGATGGCTGTAACTACCTATGTTATGGAGAGCATGGCGTACTTGACTGCTGGAACTATTGATCAATATAAAAAACCTGACTTATCAGTTGAGGCTGCAATAGTCAAAGTAAGACTTAGTGATTATTTTCAAATTTGAAAACTTCTATAGGAGAATTATGAGACTTTGTTTAATCTTTTTTATGCTCCCTGAAATTGAAATCAGTCCAACAATGTGTCTGTTTGCAATGCTGTAGAATTTGAAAATTTCATTCTGGTTTTCATTTTCTTTATTTCATTACATTCGTTTAATAATAAAATTTTAACCATGATGAAATGATACATTGATTATACCTAGTAAAAGTAATAGGTTCCTTTACAAACAGAATTTTTTTTTATTTCAATGAAATTTAATGTTTACAAATTTGTTGTATTTTCAAAACGAAATTTTTACCCCATAAAATTTTATGATTTTAGTATTTTGACTTTTGTCAAATATCTTGAGTTCTCTTCAGTTTTCAGGGGTTTTTCTATAGTTTCACAAAGGCCTTTCTCAAAAACATCTGGTATTTATTTTCTTTTTTGCACATACTGTATACGTATACATGTACCTGGAAATTTTTGGCCCGGGTTGTTTTCGTCTTTTTACGACAAAACATTCATGAATAGCATTTATATCTGTGCTTTTATCATTTAGCTCGAAAATGTCACTTTTATTTTTAATTCCCCATCTAATCTAGGGTGAAAATGACAAACAAGACAGAGTAAAGGAAATCTCCATGTTTAGAGTAATTATCTTTGGATGAGACAGTAAAAACCGAGGTCTCGTGTCACAGTAGGTGACATCTCCATATGAGTGAAAGATTTTTGAGTGGGATGTTAAACAATACAACAAAAGAAATGATCTTTTATCTTGGATCTGACTGATCATTGTTTTGATATTGATTTATAGATATTATAAACATGATACTTAAGTTTAATATTGTTTTGTAAAACAAAATGGAGGGGAAGGGGACAAAACAAATGTTTAAGATGATCGTTTCTGACAATAAGTCTTTATCAGTTGAAGTTTAAACTTTATTTATTTTTCAACGATTAACAAACAAGTTATGTCAACTTAAATTAATGACTTTCGTTGGGCCTAATGTTGGCATGCGGGGAGTTCTTGCTGTGGGAGGAAATCGGAGCCATGCCATCTCACATACTCCCCTGTCCAATCCAAGGATTGAACCTTGGTGGCATTGATGAGGAGCGAATGCGCTAACCACTGTGCTTCCTGGACACCCTATCAGTTGAGCTTGAATTTAAGATAAATGTAAAGTCCCAAAAGAGAAAGAGGGAGATCTATATATATCTATATACAAATAATAAACTTTGATGTATTGCCAAGTCTGTCTAAGAGTTTTAAAACTATTTAGCTATTCCATTAGTTGTAATCATTTGTGTGTGTGTTCAAAAAAACATGTACACACACTTGTAGTTGTAGACAGAATTTATTAAAAAAAAAATTATTTAAATAGATAACGTTGTTACCCCTTAGCCTGACAGTTTTATTATCATGATTACAGATATTCAGTTCTGAAGGATGTTGGGCATCAGCGAATGAATGTTTGCAAATATTGGGTGGCTTAGGATACATGAAAGATTATCCATATGAGCGCTATTTACGTGACGGCAGAATTTTGATGATATTTGAGGTATGTATATTATATACAAGATAATTTCTTTAATAGCAGGCAACAGTTTTGCCCCAGGCTGTGTTGTTCCATTATAATTGTAAATATAATGTTTCACATGTGAAATTTGAAATGTGAAAATTCAGTGGGGTCCCTACTGAAAGCTTTTCATTACATTCACACTTGTATTACTTGTAAAGAAAGCAATATAGTCCGTCCTGGGGCTTTAAAGTAAGATTTTTATCTTTCAAGTAACACATATTTATACAACATGAGATACAGAAAACAGAATGGGTGTGCTAATCTTTTGAACTTTTTTTGACATTTTGAGAAAATCAATAGTGTTTATCATTTTCTCTAACTGATATTGGAATATTTGAACGGTTTTACACATTTTCTTTTTTAATTTTTGTAATTGTACTACATATGAACTTCATTACTATGCAGTAGGTATAAATTTGGTTTTCAAGCTTTTCTGTGACTTTTGAGATGAAAATTTATTTTTCATACTCTTTGATATAAATACTATAATATAAGTTGAAGTTATTTTTGTTGTTGCATTGCCCGAAAAACTTTAAGCAAGTTTTCAATTTTAATTCATATTGAAACATATAGATATGTACTATTGCTTATCTATCTTCTGCAACTGTGAATAAACTAGATTTAATTGATATGTACTATATCTACCAACTGTGAATCAGTTAGATCTAATTTTTGTATACATATAGATAAGTACTATTTCGTACACTTTTGCAACTATGAATCAGTTAAATGTCGCCTCAGTAAATGTTAGGGGGCTGAATTCTGACGAAAAACGAAATTAAACTATATGAATGGTTCAAAAGTTGTTTGATATTCGTTCAGGAAACACACTTCATAGAAAATAAAGTTAAAAAATATGAAACAAAATGGGAGGGCCCATGTTATCATAATTCACAGTTAGCAGAGGAGTCTCTGTAACAAAAAACTTGATTTTGAGCCTAAGATATACATAGATCAAATTTTTACTTCTTAATGTTAAAATTGAAATGAAAATATTTCACTTTTTTATTGCTCCAAATGATGAGAAATCAAAACTATATTTTATTGAAAAACTAAAGAGATATATAATGCATTACGCACAATTTTAAAAACAATATGTATTTGTTTGGAGATTTTAACTGTAATTTTGATAAAGAAAATGTAAAGAGTTTTGAAAAACATTTCTATCTGAATATGATCTTATTGATTTATGGGTTTCTAAACATAATGATCTCAAGGGTTTTACAATGAGATGAATATTCCAAAAAGTAGAATAGCTAATTCTGAAAATGAATGTGAAGTTAATTCTATTGATGTTAAACGTGTGTACCAGGTACAACGGTTAAAAATATACGTTTGACCGATAATTTGAATTTGAAAATTAATATTTTTGATTTTGAAAAAAGTCCAGGGTACTGGAAAATAAATGCAAAATATCTAAAAAATGAAACATACACCTTGAAGATCATAACTAGTGGGAATTTTTTAAAATAAAAGTTCGGGAATTTTCAATTCAATTTGCTAAAGCCAGTCAATTAGAAGACAAAAAGAATATATTAAACTTGGAAAAAGAATTAGATGATATTGATACGAATCAAAGTGTAAATATTGACATGAGGAAAATAAATAAACAAGTACTATGACGATAAAGCTAGGGTGCACAAATACGGTCGAAAGCTAAATGGGTACAGGAGGGCGAGAAAAATACTAAATTCTTTCTTTCATTAGAAAAACAACATCAAGAAAATAATGTTAAAACGAATTAAAATCCGATAATAATATAATTAACGAAACGATGGAATTTTAAAAGAAATGTGCAATTATTATACAAAATTATACGAAACAAACGATATTAATCTGAATGAAATTAAAAAAATCTATATAGACACTGTAGAGACAAAATTTCCGAAAATATGAAAGAATTTTGTGATAAATTACCTACGAGAATGGAAATAAAAAATGCAGTCTTTGATATGAAAAGGGGCAAAAGTCCTGGAATAGATGGACTCACTGCAGAATTTTATCAGTGTTTTTGGGAACTTATAGAAACCCCTATGTTAAATATATATCAAGAAAAAGAAATGAGTTTTTCACAACGTAGCAATAATTACCCTAATATTTAAAAAAGGTGATAAAAATCTCTTAAGACCTTTAAGTCTAACAAATACTGACTATAAAATCATAGCTTTTGTCTTCGCACGCAGGCTCCAGAAAGTAATAAACAGCCTTATAGGAAAGCAGCAATCTGCATATATTAAAGGTCGTCAAATTGGAGAAAAATGCGCGCCTATTACTAGATTATTTGAAATGTGATTATAATAATGATCAAGGGATATTACTTTTTTCTGGATTTCGATAAAAGCATTCGATTCCGTTGAATGGAAATTTCTTTTCCATAGAAAAATTTCAAAAATTTTATCTCTTGTTAAAATTTTATACACTAATCCTCTTTTTCGACTAAAAAACAACGGGTATATCAAAAACATTAAGTTCGAGTGGAATTAGACAAGGATGTCCTATTTCGAGATACATTTGTTGCAGAAATTCTAGCTCTTTAAATAAAGGAAAATAACAATATATCAGGGATAAAATTATTAGGACATAATGAAATTAAAACTATTCAACATGTATTAACTGTTTGTTTACCTTATACAAAAGTGATAAATTCCTTTTGTAATATTGCAGGTTTCAAAAATAAACATAAATAAGACTAAATGCATTAATGGGAGGGTTAAAAAATAATTATCAAAACTTATTCGGGATAGAGGTAGAAAATAAAGCAATAAAATGTCTAGGTATTTATTTAGGTCATGATAAACTAGAATGGCAAAAACAGTGAGTGACATGGAAAAAAACTATTTGATTGAAAAAAAGGAAACTAACACTCTTTGGCATAACCTGCATTGTAAACAAATATCCAAATTTATTTATACAGCATCAATTACCCTTACCAGATCAAAACCTTGTTAAAAAAATCAGATCAAGTATATTCAATTTCCTATGGAAATAAAACAGACAGAATAGAAATACATTGATAGGGGATGTTAATAGTGGGGGTTTAAATATAGTAGACATAGAAATTAAATTGAAATCTTTAAAAGCGACATGGATACCGAAAATTTTTAATAAACCATTTAGAGAAACACAAAATATATCTATTTGTTAAAAACAAAAAAAGATATACGTTAAAAATCTTAGATACTCTTCCACAGTTCTATAAAGAAATCTTCTCAAACTTCAACGAATGTAAACAAAATATTTATTTAGAATCATTATCTCCCACTGATATTCCCCCAACCCAATCTGGAATAATAGCTTTATATTTTCTTCTTGGTCGAAGAGTGATTTTCTTTATATAAAGACCTATTCATCCGAATGGTAATGCTAAACCAATACATGAAATTCTTATGTTGGAAAATAAAACAAATTGGATATGTGAATTCAAAATGTTAAAGCTGCTGTAAAAAAATGCAATGAGTAAATTGTGCAAAAATGAATTATTAATTCCAAATATAAAGAAAAAATACTCGTTTTTATTTCATACTGGATTTCAATATTCTAGAGAAAAAATGTTCTTTCTTTTACAAAAAATATTCTTAAGAAAAAGTTCCACTTACATCAATCTTCACTATCTCGAGAATTTAAAATAGATAAATACCTGTGGACTAATTATATACATGTAAATCATTACAAGACAAAAAAAATATCTGAATTCAACTATAAACTATTGAAATTTACTATGCAATAATTCTTTTCTCATGAAAATCAAACTTACAAAACGAAATGTGTAAAACCGATATTGTTGAAAACTCAAAACATTTAATTTTTGACTGTGTTATATTTGGAAGGGATTATTCTGAATTTTGATATCAAATGGAAACACATCATTGTAGGTTTCTATTTGGAAAAAAATAACAAAACATTGTTTTTAAATGAATTTATTTCACTGATTGCTACACATTTGAAAAAGAAGTAGAAACTGAACAAACTTGCGAATTATATAAAGAAGTCTCTATTTTCACGACTATTTGTGTCTTCAAGTCGAGTTTTGAAAATGTAGTAAAAAAGATTCATAATTATGTATGTACATGTGTATGTGTATGTATGTATGTGTATGTATGTGTATGTATATATATATATATATATGTATATGTGTATATATATGTATATATATATATATATGTATATGTATGTATGTGTGTATGTGTATGTGTATGTGTATATGTATATATATGTGCATGTATGTGTATATTTGACAACAATATAAAATGTATTTACAATATGAAATAAAATATCCTTCTTATCCAGTTAATGGTTCTTTCTCTTTCAATATATATCATATGTCATCATCTTATCTTGGCCCGGGATAAGATGAATTGTAAAATGGGTTCATATTGAATAATATATTTTCATTTACAGGGAACCAATGAAATTTTGAGATTATATATTTCTCTGGCAGGGATGCAACATGCAGGAAAATTTTATAAAGATTTGATTAAGTAAGTCCATACAATCATAAAGCAAGGTGATTTAAAGTATAAAAACTAGCTAGGGAAATATACAAGTTTAATGAAGATTGAAACTACCTTTGAGTCGACATCAACAATACATTATTGACAATGGCATGGGTAGACCAATTATTCATTCAAAGCTTGAAAATGCTAGCAACCACTAGGCACGGCTGTACTTATGTTTAACTAATATCACGTTTGTCATTTCTGACTGTATACCTTGTTAGTTCATTTGAGAGACAGCTTGGGAATTTCTAGTTGTATTTACATTCAGACAATTTAGACAGTTTGAATTTTGTAGTGGTATTGGGGATTATGGCATCTTTGATGACTACCATAATTTTCAAATTGTTTTATGGAAAGATATGTAGACATAGGTGAAGTGCCACACATTTAGACCTATACTATAAATGTTTGTCAACACAGTTTGTGCCCTTTAGCATATTTAGTGTGCCATGCCTACCATGACCTTAGTTCAACTTTTCATCCAGGAGCACTGTGGCATTTACTTCATTAGCATGTTTTGATCAAGGAGAATTTGCTGCATTTGAAAAAGTCTTTGGTGTTAAGGGAGCAGGATTAACACTTGGACCTCACACATTCAAGGAAAAGTATCTTATTACTAAAACATACCTGTGGACATTTTGATTTGAAATGTACAGTTATGGTCCTTACATACTAGATGTTCTCTATAGTTTGAAGTAGTTCATAAAGAAAGTAAATTTTCTGTTGATATAAAATGTTTAGTAATAAAGCTAAATAAAACAAACATGGCTCTCAGACAGTTCCCAACCTCTGAGAATTTGACCTATTGGTTGTTTTCATTGCTGTATGATAAAACAAACACCCACCTACCCATGTTGTAGAAAGAAAAATAAATTGCCTCCGTAAGACACAAATGATATTGACATACTGGTACTTGCATCATCAGACATAAAGGTAAATAAAATGAGAGCATACTAGTTATCAGTTCTATTGTTGATCAAATGCCCCAAAAAATCTGTAAAAATCAGTTTCATGGAGTCTGTGTCTTTGTCTTACTTGGACACAACTGAACAATGATTCAGAAGATGCCACCTTGGCTAAATGGTTAGAACATTTCTCTTTAAACCATGAAGTCTCTCACCTCATTGCAGGAACCTAAGCTGACTTTGTGAGAAAGTTTGCCGGTTTACTAATGGGAGGATGGTGTCTCTTCCTGGGTACTTTGCAACCAAGTTCTCTCCTCCACCATTAAAAACTAGGCACCACCAAATAACTGAAAAAAGTATTGAGTGTGGTGTAAAACACTATATGAAAACAGTGATTGAAAAGATAGTTCATGTGTGTATGGAATTGTGTAAGACAACAATTCATTAAAGGAAATCTAAAAAGCCTACCAATATACATATGTAGGATTTGAAATAAAAGAAATTCTATCCACCTTGCCACATTTTCAAAATCAGTCATGTGGGAAACATAATTTTTAGATGGTGTAAGTAGAAGATCTAAACATAATGAGACTGTGATGGAAAAGTACTACAACCACACATTTTGATATCTTCAAGTTCAGAAATACGATGTAAATATTGCTTTTGTATAAAAAAGTAGGTATTTATCATGACTACAGACATTTTTATTTGTGTAGGCCATGCCTGATATCTAAAATTTTTAATAGAGTATTCATAATTTCATGTCTTATCTATTTAAGGAAACTACGTAATCCTATTCAAAATCCTAGTTTACTCTTCAAAACATCCTTCAAAAAGATGTTCCCTTCTTCAGCGGCATTGAATCTACCTCAATTTGTACATCCTGAACTTAAGGTAATTTCATTTTTATGTTACAGACATAATATTTTGACATGTATACACACATACTTACACATGTACATACACACACATGAACCAATGATCAGATGTATTTCAAATTTTATATGCATGATTGTTAAGTCAATATCTAAAAGTTTGAATTTGAAAGACGTACATAAACGAGCCAACAGTGGGCACTTTAAAATGACAGGTACAGTTTTATACAAATGTCTTATTAACTCAAAACTGATTTACTTGTTGTATACAAAGATGTATGAGGCAGTTGTTGGGAGTTATCTATGGATCCCAAATGAAAAAGAGCTAGAACCTGTAGGGGGCCCAAAAAGGGGCCAAAATTTGTACATCTTTAAAAAATCATTAACCAATCATCAGCCCATACTCACTGTAATCATGTTTAACCCAGGTGATTGATAAGGCAATTGGGCTGCTTGTAATTTGACAAAAACATAAGTTTGAATTTAAAAATAATTATTTGATCATTGTAATAACAACAATTCTCGTTCTCTTCTCGTTTCAGAAAGAGACTGATATTTTGGAAACATCAGTCCTTGTGTTTAACACACTCGTTCAACATTTGCTAACCCAGTATGGAAATGTAAGTATTGAAGACGATAAATGGTGCAATATGAGGTTACAATATTAAGTTTGTTATTGATCATCCATGGGAATATATCTGGCTGAGCCTTCCATGGACTTGATCAACCTGACATATTCCACTGGACGGTCAGTAATACCCTAATAACTGTTTGACTTAATGTCAAGGACCACATTCTCATTTAGGAAATGTCTTCAATTGCCACTGTTCACAGAATTGACCTATCGTCAAATGTCTGACACATGGCTCTCCATGTGCGTTTTTGATGTCATTTGATTGTGACATCATAATCACACATACGTTTGACGGGCCATTTGATTGTGACGTCAAAATGGAAAAGTTTGCCAAAAGATAACGCGTTGGGCATTTGGCGATAGTTGTGTATCAGATCATCCGCCATTGCTGTATATTATTGTTATTATTATTTTTTTTTTGCTACTGTCCATTGGTATAGAACCATGGAAGGCAGTCATGTGACTATACTTAAGGCTTTGATGACATTTCAGTCCAATGCCATGGCTAAAAACAGAACATTAGAGTAAACAAATGTTTTCAGGTGCATCTTTTAATTATTTCAATATTTTGTAGTGTAACTTTAAAACATTGCAAAGGCAAGTGTTTCTATGTATATTTCAATTCTTTTAACTAGCTCATTCAGTATTACAAAAATTGAAGACAATTTTTCATGCATCTCCTCTATCTTTCAGCAAATTGAATTTTAAACTCATCTTGATATTAATATTGCATGTCATTAGAAATAATAGAATGGTAAGGGTATATGACACATGTTGTTGTAAAATTAATAAATACCTGCTATTTCGTTTTTTCTTTTTTCTTCAGAACATTGTTAAAATGCAAATGGAACTGGAAAGAGTTGCAAATATCCTGGTAGATTTGTATGGTATGACTGCTTGTATTGCCAGATGTAATAGATCTCTATGCATAGGACTAAAGAATTCAGACCATGAGGTAAGGAATTTTCCACATGAATCATCAATTAAATGACATCGAGTGGCAATCCTATGACCTCTATCAGCAGTTCCATTTGGGCAGTTTACTATATATCATGGATTTAAAGACCAAGAATAACTACTATAACATCAATAGACCTGCCTTTTCAGATGTACAGTAAAACATGCATTAAAGGCCACCTCAGAATAAAGCAGGGATGGTAATTTACCACCAGTTGGAGGAATTCTTCCTCTTTCAAATTTTTGTCAAAATGTTAAATATTTATTTTGCCCATTAAACCTCTACAGATACCCCTTTTCCTTCTGTTTCAGCATTATGGAATCACATCCCTCATAAAGGGCACCTGCCTATAAAGGCCATTCAAATATAACTTTTATTAACTTTTTTTAAAAAAATGAATAAACCTCTTTATTAAGGCCACCTGTCTTTAATGGCTATGTTTGCCTGTTCCTTTGAGTGGCCTTATAGAGTTAACTGTACAGTTTGTTGTAAAATGCATGTTTATAAAGAAACTTTGTGAACCTATATCAGCAATTCATTATATCAGTAATTTGCAATATTGATATAGTGAATAATATTAAAAAAAAATGAAACTTCATTCTAAATATCCTTATAACGGTCACTGTTGGAAACACTGACAAGAAACACTAGTGACAACTTCAGTCTATGTAACATTATCATGCCTTGGACAGAATTTGCAGATAGAACTTGACCATGTGACAATGCTCAGAGTAAGATCCATATCCTGCTTCCAAACTTGATATAATACCTGCGGTGTATGATTGATTTGGGGTTTTTCATACCGTGCTATCTGTCAATAAAGAAAAAGTTGGTGTCAAACACCTTGGGCAGACTTGAATTTAACATGTTTAATGAAAATTGATAAAGAATTTTTTGTTGAAATATATATATATTTATGAATTTGAAAGTCTTTTGACATGATCAATTCTTTACATAATTAGTTAGAGACCCAATGTGGGGAAAATTACATAGTGTAAAAAGAAAAGACATATTAAATGAGGTGCATATGTACTTAAGCTGATTATTCCAGCTTACAGACAGTGCCACCTCTGGTCAACGTGGGTTTAATACTCTGTGGAACTTTTTCTGATTTTGTGAGAAAGTTCATTTGTGTAATTGCGAAAGGTCAATGGTCTCACCTTGATACATTGTTAACGGGTTTCTTTCCTCCATCATTAAAAATGGCCACCACCATATAGCTGAAAATTTTTGAGTGTGGTGTAAAACAACATCGAAGAATTGCAATTGTGCAGGACTTTCTAGCATATTAAAAAAAGAAAGATATTTTAGAAATAATACACAGCTTTTCTTGGCAACCATCAGTGTTTCCATCATCACTATATCACTGTCTTGTATCAGAACTGATCACTAGTCTCTGATATAGTTTATCTTGGTTGTGACAACATGTTAGCTATTCTATGTTGGCAAAATCACATACACTGTCACTTTTATTTGTCAATATACACATACCCTGTTAGTCTCACCAAAGGTTTTTCATCCTCTACTTTGGTTCATATCAACAAGTGTAATATGCACATATTCTTTTTGAATCAGGACAAGAAAAATTTACCTATCACCAAGTGTCTTCCACATGGCTGTCAGGGTGTTTTTTTTACGTCATTTAATTGTGATGTTATAATCACACAAGTGTTTGACAGGCCATTTAATTGTGATCTCATAATGGAAAAGTTTGCTAAGAGATTCCGTGTCAGGCATTTGGCAATAGGTCAATTGTTTGTATAAAACATTTTGTTGTACACAAATTCTTACTATCATTGAAATGTCCTACGATTCTATGGACAAATTGCTGGCTATTTGATTTCACTAAATACATTATACCTTACTTTTTGTAGTCTTGATTTACTTTAATGAATTTCATGCTTAATTCTGATTTTTATATATAAAAAAAAATTAGTGTATAACAGTGCTTTTCTGTTCTTTGATTTTAGTTCCCTTTGTGGGCTGATGATTTTCACACAACAGTTACTCTTAATGCACATATATTATTGTATTTGTTGTATCTTTACAGAAATTGCTTACTGCTACATTTTGTATGGAGGCACAAAAAAGAATAAGAGACAATGAAACTTATATTAAAGTGGGTAGGTATCAAAACTATGTTTATGCTACAATAGTTTTCATGTCCCTGAGATGGTAGTTTAGGGAACTATTGTTTTGTATCTGTCTGTTAATCCATTTCCATTTTGGTTTAACAGGTTTTTTCCTTAAATTTTAACCAAATTTGTTTGTTGCTTTACATTAAGGAGACCCTTGATGTGATTGGTTATGGCCAATATTTGATAAAATTTGCCAGAGTTAGGGGATTTTAAAATGTTCATGAATGACCTAAATCTGGAGAGCAGTAGTGTTTCCCAGTGGAGGTGGGGGACTGTAGGTTTGTCTCCATCTGTCAGTCACTGTCCATTTGGTTAAGATTTTAGTTCAAGTTTTGAGGACAAAACTTTGTGATGGCCTATATTCCAGTCACACCTCTGTCCCAAGCCCAAACCTTCTGCTTTTATCTGAGGGAATATATTACTCTGTAGGCTGTATAAGAATACCAGAACACAATGTGATAATGTTAGGAAAAGAATGTTTTGAGCTTGGGACAGATTGGAGACTCGTAAATAGGTCATCATGAAGGTTTTAGTATCGAAATGACAGTAATTATCTTTGAGTCTTATGTTATTTATATATTGGAGAAAGTTTTAAGAATTGTAGTTTAGGAAATTTTATTAAAGTCCTGCAATTTAGTGCTGCTACAGTGAGCTGAATACACTGTCTGTACTGTACACAGTTTGTAATTTTCACATTTTCACCTCCTGAAATGTTCATAGTACTTAAAATGACATTAGGTCATTAAAGACAGCCATAATATATCTTATGTATGCATAATTTTGTTAAAAACTTATTCACTGTTTCTTAAATTAACAGACCTATCAGCAGCATGAATAGCAAATATTAACATTTTTTTCCCTTTACAGTATTCATTTATTACGGTAAAGTAGTTTATTTAAGCCATTTAACAATGAAATACATGCCATACTTTCCATCAATTAACAGAATTTCATTTAATTTGCTTAATCTGATCCTTCTTTTCATTATTAACAGGGCCAGTGCTGAACAACGATGAAAACTATACTCAAATTGCCAATCAAATGTTCAAAGAGAAAGGCTATGCTGCCACACATCCTCTTGAAAGAAACTGGTAACAAGAGTAAAATTGGGCGTTCTCCAACTTCTACACGTTTTTTTGATCTGAGCTCTCTACATCTGTGATTATGATCAATTTGTATTTTTGTATTACAACACTTATACTTATTGTAAAGACATTCATGGAAAAGAAAGTTAAAGGTGGCATGATACATGTGATATATGACCTAATTTATACGACAGTGCTGTTTGATACTGTTTACTTTCATGTGTTATATGCCTCACGTATGCAAATATAAATGTATGGTTGAATTATAAACAATTTTGATTATGAAGTGAATGTGATCAAAATGTTTTTTATTTTATGAAACTCATCATCTTACTGTATACCACTGAGTCATTGACATGTAAAAAACATATCATTTCAAATAATCATAGAACATTGCATGGACTGTATATTTATTATTATTATTATTATTATTTATATATATATATATATATATATATGTATAAGGATCTGTCATGTATTCCGTTTTTTCCATTTATATGAAAATTCAAATGAGTATCAAATATGTGACATGTGTGGAAACTCCTGACAGATTTTTTTTAACAAATGAACTAACATACAGAATTTAAAAGGTATTTTCTGATGACTGGGGTTAAAAAATTATATTCTCTTATAGGCTTATATTTATATCACCTGGTTCGAGACCATAAACAAGGAAAATTCTGAGACAAATTTTATTCTCAAAAGTTTAGAATTTACTCGTCTGAGTATAAAATGAAATTTGTGGACCATAAAACTACTTAGGAATTTTCTCAACTGAGGTAAAATTATCAAGGGCCAGTGTAAATCTCGTACAGGACATATGTCCCAATTTATGCCCTGATTCACTTAACTTCGATGTTTGAACATTATTTCTTACCATAATCTATGATTAATTATTCAATATCCATCCAAGAGGTATAAAACGCATTAACAATCACATTTTTGCGCATTAAAAGGTATATACCTTTTTAATAACATTAAAAATGTCTTGTAAAATGCCAATACATGACCAAAGTCAGTATTTTATACATATAATATGTATAATGTATATAATAAACGATATTCAAGATACAAGTAAATTAGTATAAGTACATTTGATAAGATAAATTACTCAGGACATACACTGGGGCACATGTACCAGACTAAATTTACACCATCCCTATTGTTAATGCAAACAAATGGCCAAAACAAGCCAACAGAGAAAGAAGTGTTGGTCCCCTAAACCTATTTGCTCAAATAACACGTTTTCTAAAGCCAAAGGATTAACCATGTCCTGATATACTCAAGGGTGACATTGACATTAGCGTTTATTTATCCCGAGGTGACCATAGGGGGCAGCCATTTTTACTGTTAAGAATTACTTCAGTCAGCTACAGACCATACCTAAGTATTTTATCACCTGAGAAAGAAATTTTCTAAGAATTTCTTTATGGTCCACAACTTTACCCAAGTTGAGAAAGAGTAAAATCTTGAAATTCAGTAAACATTTTGTCTGAGAAAAGTTTTATGGCCCTGGGTCCTGATTTACATAATATTCTCACACCAATTATCTGTTGTACTCTAGTCTTTGTATATACAATGAAATGTATTCAAAATACATCAGATCTCAGGATAGCAGGAATAATTTTTTATAAGTGACAATTTACTTTAAATATATTTAAAAATATCATAGAATGGTAATAAATATGTGATTGTAAGAACAATCTTGTCTATGTTTTGATTTTTCAATACATTTTTATTTGTGACATTGATGTAGCACTTACAGTCATTTACACTAACACTAAGTAATGGACAGTTTTTATTCTGAGGGTGGCTAACATTAAAACGTGTCAAGTACCGGAGGGTATTTGTAGGAGGAACAGCAATTTTATATATAAAGTTGGCCGACAATGTTCCATCTCTGTTTCAATCTGTGGTAAAATCTAAAGATGTTTTAGAAGTTGCCAGGTACCCAAGACACCAAAATGTGTTAAAGGTAAGCTATATAACAAAAGGTTGCATATCTCTGTAAGAAAATAACACATTGTCAGATACCCATGATGCTGTTTTTGCTTAAGATCACTAACAAAATGTCAAATATGTATGACAACGTATTTAACACCAAAGGAAACTTACAAAATATCCGATACATATATAGCCGGGGTGGAGTAACCTTTTAATTTTTCATACGGATGATTTTACTGAAATCTGTTATGGCAAGCTTTGTTACAACCTGAATTGTTATAAGAACCTGAATTGTAATAAATTTATTACAATTCTAGTTGTGATGCAAAAAAGTTATTACAATTGGGTAGCCATTCTAAATTGTAATAAAAACAAGAATTGTAATAGATTTATTATCTTAGAATTCAACAAAAACTGCTTGAAATCATAGTTTTGTATATCATGTATGAAATTACTTTTTACATAGATAATTCACAAACTGTACCTATAGAGAGACCATCCAAAGGGTTTAAATTGAGTTATTATCCATGAATGACATATAGAGTATATATGACTAGATATACACATAAATTAATGGCGTTATGCATTATTGTTTAAAATTTAAACTTGTCCAGGCCACTCCCCCTGGATATTAACGAGTTTTTATAGTTGATTATTATGTTTATCCATCGCAAGTCAGTTAATTTTCAAAATTTGAAAAGACACGAGATTTACCGAGTGTCTCCAAATTTTGAAAATTAACCGAAGATGGTTAGATTAATATGAAAATCAACTTACACCAGTTGTTGCACATGTTTTATATAAATAACCAAAAGCTTGCGTAGTAACGCTAGAGACACCATATTTATTTAAACTGCACCTTCGTTTAATCAACCGATTGAGAACGGTGTAACAGCATGAGTTGTAGTTAAAATTAACTTTACTATGCATTTTAGGGTGTTAACTCCTAGGATAGGTAAATATGTCGCATACCCGTGATTCCCCGATTTTATTTCTAAAGGTGGTTTCATATCAATGGTATAAATTCTTCCACCATATGATTGGAGTATGGTGATGTGCTGCATAAAGTAGATGTTAAACAAGAGTACCACAAATAGTACGTAATAGGGTTACCCGTCATAAGTACCACAAACAGTACGTGAAACCCGTCATAAGTATCACAATCAGTACATAATACCAGTCATAAGTATAACAAACAGTACGTAATATCTGTCATAAGTACCACAAACCATACGTAATAGGCCTATCTGTCATAAGTACCACAAACAGTAAATAATACACATCATAAGTACCACAAACAGTACGCAAAAGCCGTCATAAGTACCACAAACCATACGTAATAGGTCTACCGATCATAAGTACCAAAAACAGTATGTAATATCCGTCATAAGTACCACAAACAGTATGTAATATCCGTCATAAGTACCACAAACAGTACACAATACCCATCATAAGTATAACAAACAGTACGTAAAACCCGTCATAAGTACCACAAACAGTACGTCATAGGCCTACCGATCATAAGTACCACAAACAGTACGTAATATCTGTCATAAGTACCACAAACCATACGTAATAGGCCTACCCGTCATAAGTACCACAAACAGTACGTCATAGGCCTACCGATCATAAGTACCACAAACAGTACGTCATAGGCCTACCGATCATAAGTACCACAAACAGTACGTCATAGGCCTACCGATCATAAGTACCACAAACAGTACGTCATAGGCCTACCGATCATAAGTACCACAAACAGTACGTCATAGGCCTACCGATCATAAGTACCACAAACAGTACGTAATATCTGTCATAAGTACCACAAACCATACGTAATAGGCCTACCCGTCATAAGTACCACAAACTACGCAATACACGTCATAAGTACCACAAACAGTACGTAATACCCGTCATTAGTACCACACAGTATGTAATGCCCATCATAAGTACCACAAACAGTACGTAATACACGTCATAAGTACCACAAACAGTACGTAATACACGTCATAAGTACCACAAACAGTACGTAATACCCGCCATAAGTACCACAAACAGTACGTAATACACCTCATAAGTACCACAAACAGTACGTAATACACCTCATAAGTACCACAAACAGTACGTAATACACGTCATAAGTACCACAAACAGTATGTAATGTACGTTATAAGTACCACACAGTACGTAATATGTCATAAGTACCACAAACCATACGTTATAGGCCTACCCGTCATGAGTACCACAAACAGTACATAATACCCATCATAGGTACCAGAAATAGTACGTACTAACCGTCTTTCTTATATAACAGCAGGCAAAACTAGGAAAGTGTTGTTCACTGCATAGGCAGCTAATTTCTCCAATGACCTTGACATCAAAGATGTGACCTTAAATCAAGGTCATGAGACGTCTCCATATGAGTGAAAGATTCTTGAGTAGGACGTTAAACAACAACAAACAAACAAAATCAAGGTCTGACACATCATTTTCACATACATAACATTTATGGGGATATTATGATGAAGTATAAAGAAGTAATAAGCCGGACAAAGTATTTCAGGCATTTATGGACATTGCTGTGCTTTAATACTTCCTGTCTACAGACAAAAGATGTATATATAAGAGTTGTCAGAAGACAACAGAGTTAGCCTGAGTACAGACTGTGACGATGATTTAGTCATCATTTATTTCATTTGAAATTGACAGTGTACTTGCGACAGTGTAGCCAGTCAAGAAAGGATGCTTACTACTCTGTGGCACCTGATCTCACTTAGGATTTCCACAGGTTCGTGTTTGTCCAATGTCCACCGGATTTTGTATTGTTTACATTCTAAAGATCAATACTTTAGTATCTTTGATTTTTATATCTAAGATACTGAAAAATGACTAAGAAGTACGGCGAATTGAATTAACGAGGCAACAGGTCATGGTAACATATCAAAAGACTGAACATAAAGCTTGAACATGTGACAAATTAAAGCTTACCAACTTATATTTCAAAATACATGTATGTAGTCCAGGAGAAACTTTCTGTCCACGGATGCTGCCGGGGGTATGATAATAGCACTTTGTTCCAGCGCACTGGTAAAGGAAATCAACACATACCAAATTGTCATATTGCTTTTATTTATAAAATTTTAGAACAATATTTACAATTGTCAGTTGTATTATATATAATATATTAATCACATGTTAATGATAGGATAGTTAGACTAACATTTATATAAAATGATTATGACACCATTAAGGGTTATGACATGACGGATGATGTCATCATATTGGATGATGACATCATAAATGATTGACACCATTAAGGGTTATAACATGATGAATGATGTCTTCATAATGGATGATGACATCATATTGGGTTATGACATTATGATGGGTTATGACATTATAACGGACTATAACATTGTAACAGATTACATGGAAGATCCTAGGATTAAACAAAATACGCATTCACAGTGTGGAATGATACATCTAATGAACTGTACAAAACATAGCAGCTATTTATAATTCAACCATGAACAAAAAATTAACCAACTCTAAAATACAATGTAGGATGATCCAAGTCTTTGGCATGGGATAAATTTTAACATTGGTAATACATATTTACTGGTTTGTACAGATTTACAGGACTAAAGCAAGTATGAAATACATGATTACAGAATAATTTACAAATTTACAATGTTGATTGGTCAAATGCACTATTATTTTTAAAGTTGACGCTATCATACCATGATCTAATGGTTTTCCCTTCTTCTAATGAACAAAAATTAATTTGTGTGATTGATTTAAATCCCTGTTCACATGGTGGAAGGATGACAACAGAACAATTCAAAAAAGAAAAACCCCAAAAACAATAGTTAGAAAAAAAATACAAAATAAATCAGAAAGGGATTTAAATTCCAAAATAAATCATACTGTGGAAAGCTGTGTGTAGGATAATAAAATCTTTTATTAATTAATTTTCATTAACTAGAACAATGCAAAATTGGAATGGGATTTAAATTCCAAAATGTCTAATACATTACCCTAGTGTATTTCTAATGTATGCAAGTGATGTACAATCAATGTGATAGGTAAACTTTGGACAATTTCTTTTTCATCAGATAGCAATACGTTACCTGAGTGTATTTCTGATGTATGTAAGTGAAGTACAATCAATGTGATAAGTAAACATGGGACCATTTCTTTTTCATCAGATAGCAGTAAGTTACCTGGGTGTATTTCTGATGTAAGAATGTGAAGTACAATCTGGATGTATTTCTGATGTAAGTATGTGAAGTACAATCAATGTGATAGTTGACTTGGGACTGTTTCTTTTTCATCAGATAGCAATAGGCTACTAGAGCGTAAGGTATAGCTGGTGTATATAACTGAAGTACAATCATTCTGATTGGATATCATTAGGATTGTTTCTTTTGTTGAGTTCTAACATTGCTGCAATTGCATCACACTATGAAAAATACAAAGTAAATGTATGGTATAACAATCTTGACAATTAATTACCCTTTCAACAATATGACATCTATATACACATGTATTAACTTTGTTACTTTCAATGTGGCAATAGACCTATATGCTATCAAAGTACAAAAACCAATCTAATTATAGCTTACCGTATGACAAAACAAAAAGGTTATAAAGTAAGGGTAATTACAAAAAGCAAATGTTTTAAAAGAATACATATACACATATAAAATTAAAAATCACAATGGAATGTCATGGACGGATTGTAACATGCAAACAGAGCCATAAAGCATTCAAACGAGGACTCCATTAATTTTGAGTAAAGAGACTGTAATATCACAAAGTTAAAATGAATATGACCTTCAGGAAATGTATGACCTTGAGGAATTCATATCAATGTAACTGAGTACCCGGACTGCAGATACATGAAACACTTGTTCTGTGTTGTAATATTTGATGAGTACCTGACCAATATTTGTGTGGCATTTTTTCTCTGTTCTTTTACCCTAAACTCAACCATAGGCGTAAATTACATTTCTATTTTTATTTTGAGAATTTATCACTCTTTTAATTGAGCATATTACATGACCAAATGTAAAGAAAGAAAATACAATCATAATTTCTCTGATCAGAATGTTTCAAACTCTTCAATCAAGTTCATATTTGTATATATATATATATATATATATATATATATATATATATATATATATATATATATATATATATATATTATATATATATATATATATATGAATGAAGTATTTGCAACTTCCAAAAACTGATACTTCTCAAAATTCCCAATACCAATCATATTAACAAAGTAATTAAATCAGTATTTAAAACCAGAACGACTGGAAATCCGTTTAAGAACCAAACCCTCCTAAAGTCAAACAAAATTACGTGTCAAAGTGAGGATCAGTTTTGAGATGATCAACTGTATACTGGTAATCTATATCACAACCATACCCTTACATAGAACAGTGAACACCTCAATGGTCAACTAGGCTCATATAAATAACTGAATACAGGGAAATTTTCACCCCATTTTATTTTGGCCCTATCATTAATGGACAAATTCAAAATGGTATTCTAAGAATTGCAGAGTATCTATTATATATTTCATTTTAAACAATACAAAATTTAAAAACCTTTAATGCAATCACGCAGAAAATAGACATGTACAAGTATTAACTGTTAAATAAAACGTTACAATAAAATAAAATTATATTGTAATTTGGAACTGTAATGAATATAATGGGGCAAAACCGTTTTCAAGTGTAGTAAGGTGAAAATAACCTGTACACAGTATTACAAAAACACCAATAAATGAAGTTAAAATGTAAAACTGAAATAAACATACAGTACAAAAAAAAAGCTTCTAATACTTTTGAAATAATTCCAATTTCTTTTAGCAATGCACATACAGATAAATAGTAACTGAATCGTGAAACCATTCGCAAAAGTCCATACCTATGTGTTGACTAAAAAAACTTTTAAAAAAATGATGAAAACCATTATCATGACAATAGCGAGTATTATACAATTTAATTAAATGAATAACAGAAATAATCTGGTTAATATACGACCGGAAATACACAAAAGTTTGACTACAAACATGTGGGATATTTATGATTGTGCAATAAACCTGTCACAAAAAAACCACTCAAATTACCTGAAAATATAAAACGACATTAAAATTGAAAATAAATCTTATATAACTTAGTCTTTATTTTGATTTCTGAGTTTTCTGAAACAAAATTGATGAAGTAAAAATATTGATAACTACAACAGAAAAATCGTAATAAAATATCTCTCTTTTTTCAAATCAAATTCTTTGATTTAAGTCAATTCTACATAGCAAATATTATGGTAATTTAGGATATCAGACTTTCACGTTTCAACTTCTTTTAATCGTAGTAAAGTTTGTATAGAACGATTCGGGATAACATATAAATGAAGTCAGTTGGTCAAATTACGATGCACTGAATTACTCTCAGCAGAGCTACTGTATGTGTATTTAAATTTTTGCGCTCATATTTTAGCGCTCTGAAGGGGTGTATACTTATTAGCGTAATCTTGAATACGCAATATTAATTTTATTAGTTTTGCCGTGTATGCAGAATGACAAGGATGGAGAAATGTTAGCTCTGCATTTGAATTACTTGACTGTGAAAGGCGCTAATATTAAATACCATCAAAATAAGTACACGTACAGTAATCATAGCAGCTTAATCGTTGATACATACAGACAAGTATTTACTTTAAAACTTGGCCAAAATTCTCCTCGTCTTCCAGAAGCTTGGCTTTTTCCATGTCACTTGTACCATTGTATTTGGACTAATATCTTAAATTGCCAATCAACAATAAATAATTAAATATAAAGAATAATGATATATGGAACTGTTAAAATAGAAAATAAATATTACATATCCATACAGTTGACATTACTTACTTAGTTAAGTGTAGTGATGGGACCAAGTTTATAAAAAAATTAGATTTGTCCGTACATTGCTTCATGGAGATGTATCTGCGTGGGAAGTATCTTTGCAAATAAGCAAATATGGAAATTATTTGTCAGTACAAGTACAAGAATGTATATATTTGAATAACTTGGTACTCCTTTATTTCCACGAAATTCAACGCCAAGGCCAAATGTCTTGCATAGGAAATTTGCAAAATCAATCTCTGATAACGATATCCAAATGTACAGTGTATCATACTGCAAGTTTCATGTATAGATTAACATCGTATTCCTTGTCCGTGACACTGGGATTTTGTCCAGTCCGATTGGTTGTGACAATTAAAACACTTATACATTACAAATAGACAAAGAAAATTCTGATACTAACCATCCCGGACAATGTTACTGATTATAACCTATATCCACTACAGTATAGTACAAAAGGAAAGTTGGGTTACATACAACAGTCCTAGAATTTTAGTTTTCATTTTTCTCACAATTTTGTTAGAATAAATATTTATCATCATTATTTGATTATGGTTAATAACGAACTCTGAACCAGACCAAAAGTGTTAAATTGATCAAAACCACAGTATAATTATATATGTGCTGTTTTTATCATTACAGTGGAACCTAGCTATTACGGGTACGTAGTACCTGACTCATAGATGTCCGATTAGTGATGTGGTTTCTTAAGTGAGGGTCTGGTTTTGTTGAACACGTACATCTATTCATTAAGACATTTTCAATCAAATGAATATTTAGTCCTAAATGCGAGGTGGTCTCAAAAGCATCTTTGCCTCTTAAATGGGGGATGCAATTTAAAAAATAAAATTAAAATACAGTCAAACCCACTTACATTGAAACCCTGCCTCCTTTGAAATGATTTTCATTTCCCAGCCAACACTCTTTATTTACATTATAACATCGTTTATCTGAAACCCCTATTTGTTTGAAAGATATTCATTCATCCATGGTGTCATCATATCCGGGTTCGACTGTATAATATCTATCTGCTTATAAAGTTTTGTCTGGAAGGTAGTCATCAATGTTGTCTTGAATGAGGTCTTTTATCAAGATGTGACAAGACTTTTCAAGATACAGATTTAATCTAGCGTTGTACATCCAACGCAAAACCTGGTATTTCAACATAAGATATGTAAATAAACTGGTTTGATTAGTTTTTGATTTTGCTACAGATATTATGATGATACAATGTATTAAGAACAATATATCTATTAACCTTATGCATCAATAAATAAAAAATTTTCAATTAAATTATAAATCCTACTAAATTACTGTAAACAAAAACTGTGTAAATGTGGGCTGAATACAGCTTGTAAAAATGCATTTGAGTGCCTAATGAAGATAATGATACATCAGCAGGCGACCACGGTCATCGATGGGTATATATATGCATAAAAAATTGAAGGCTCAACACTTTCTCAGTATATTTTGTATATTTTCATTTGTATTTGTACCCATACTCCGATGAGATTCACAAGACGGCACTAGTCATTTAACTAATTATACTTCAGTACTAACTGTTAATACAAAGGGGACAAACTAACGACCCTCTTCTTCAGGTCAACTGGTTTGAGACAGTTTTTTTTTGTAGGGTCTAAGGTCGTCTTGACCTTGCACTCATTTTTTTCAACAACATTTCAACAATCAAGAAATACAAGAACCACCAAACTGATATAAATTGGCAAATCACAGTTAAGTTACATCATCACAATCCAAATCATCATATTACTGAACATCAAAGTTCAAAAGAAAAACGTCAGTAGCCCAAACACACCAACAGTTACTGTCCTATACTTCACTCTCCTTACTCTCAGCCTCAGAGAGATGCAGAAGAGAAGCTGTTGATGATGTCCTACTACTGGTCTTACTTTTCTTGCCCTTGATCTTCTTTTTATGAGAACCATGATGCCCTGAAGATTTACTTTTACTTGATTTAGATGATTCTGTTGATGTTTGGGATCCGGGACCTTTAAATCCCTTTGAAGAATCCCCTGAACCTTGACTTGTGTAACCATCCTCTGATTTGGGAGGTTTAAAATCTACTTTTGGCACTACTGGCTCTTCCCATATATTTTTCTTTGGTGCACCAGGCTTTTCATCAGCCTTGCTTTGTTCTTTAGTAGGTTCAACACCTCCATGTAAGGATATTTCCCCAACTGACATGCCCTTCCTAACATCCTGTTCTTCTAAAGGTTTTGATCCCTCTAAATCACTCTCGGACTCCTCCGCTGGAGAGGGCAATTTAGTCAATGGAGACACTCTGTTATATGAGAACTGTTTAGTGGCAGATTTTGGGCTTTGTTTTGGAGCCCCTGCTGGTTTTTTAACAGTTCTATCGAATGTTCTTGGTTTGCCATTTGGAATTTGAGACGGTGGATGTGAAGTCACCTGTGCAAGAATTGGGGAAGCATTTTCAATTAAATCAGGATCAGAGATGAACCTCTGACCTTTTGTTAAATCTATATCTCTCTCCCATGCTAACTGTGCCAAAGTATTAGAGAAAGCTTGGATTCCATTAGAATCATCATCACTTGAGTCAAGCCCTGGAGCCAACATAAAGCTGGACCGTTTGCGTCGTATTTTCTGAAGTAAAATAGGACCAGAACCACCTCCTGATCTTTGCTTTTTGATCTGTTTGATGACTTCTTTGCCAATGAACTACAAATAAAAATTACATGGGTGTTATTCAGTATGTGATCACTGAACATTATTTGTATACAAAAATAGTAATAATTTCATTCTGTAGCAATTTTGAAAATTGCAGTTTCTGTGAATTAATATTTAATGTCAAGATACGAAGATATATAACCTGGACAAATGCTTATTTTGTGTAGAGTTTACTGATAATAATTTAGGTATTACAGACATTTCTAAAATAAATCTGAAGTGACTTTTATAGCTACCCTAAGAACATATTATATACATATACAGTCAAACCCAAATATATTGAAATAGAAGGGGGCACATTTTTTCTTCAAATAAACAGGGTTTTCAACATAATGAGGTTATAATGGTAATAAAGTAATTTGGCCGGGGAATCAATATCATTTCAAATCAAGCGGGATTCAAATGTAATAGAGTTCAATATAAGTGAGTTAAACTGTATATCACTGTCACTTATTATACATGTGTATCATTGAATACTTAAAACATCCTTCAATTCTGATCAAACTCTAACCAAAACATGGTATAAAATACACTGGTGGATTCTAGTATTCCTCTGTTCCAGTAACCAATAAAATTACAAAGAATCTTCATATATCAACTCTTAAAATATCAAATACTATGTATTGGATAATGTTTTAAATGAGTAAAAAATTTAAATTGTTTTATTGCATCCACCAATATAATTTATCTTACAACAAATCAGTTTCAATCTAATTTTAGTAACAAAACATGTTCTGTCAGCCTACATGCTTTTTCTGACAATTATTTTAAAACTCAGACATACCCATCCTGAGGCAGACCATTAAAGAGAACATATTGTTAAAAGTGAGTTTTGGCTTGGATATTTGTTAGTATTCATAAATTATGGGGAGATGATTCTTTTGCAGTTATAGGGAACTTGAGCATGCAAATAATTGTCATGGGGAAAGGTGAATCTGAAACAAAAATGAATCATGCCGTAATCCCTTTTACCCGATTTTGTTCAGATATTTGATCTTTGAACTTTAAAAACAGTAACCAAAAGTCTGCCAAATTTTTAGTTAGTTGTATATTTAAAAACCATACAAGTGACTGATCAGTTAGTCATTAATAAAACAAATTTTAGGAATTTGTGTCACAGAAATTTTTCTTTTTTTGTGGTTTCAAAGATCAAACAACTGTAAAATATCAATAACATAATGATTCAAACTCTTAACCATTTCTCTCTTCTGATTAACTGCTGGTGACTGGTGTAAAAGCTAAAATCCAGGATATAATAATGTGTTAAAAATAGAAACTTAATACATGATAATAATAGGCATTTCATATGAAATGCTCTCCGTCACCATTTAAATTTAAAAAAAAGATTACTAAGGTTTAATAACTCCAACTAATTCTGAAATCTGATTGGCTTAATGTCATCTGTTGTATGAACATTTAAAATTTTTATTGCAAAGGGCATTGATTTAAAGTAGGAGAAAAAAGTATATATAAAGTATACATTCCTTGATATTTTATAAAACTATTTTTTTTTCAAAATATAAGATTATTTTAAAAACTACAGTTTTATATATGTTATATACGAAAGATAAATATATCTCAAAATGCATTTTTCTTTAAAGCAAATTACAATGGCTTTCATTCCAGTAAAAAAGAATCCTATGATTACAGTAGCAGGGCAAAAGTGTGTCCTCAAACATGTTATGTTTTCCTATATAACAAATATAAAACACACTTTCTACAACTCTGTGTTGACAGAATATAAAGATATACAAAGTAACAGAATTAATAGGCATTGTATCTGTTTTTATTGACTTTAATTCAATGCTTTATTTATTCAAAAAGAATTCCCTACAGCTCGAGGGCTATTGATGGTTTAATAAGGTCAGGGAAATGTTCTTATATTGAATAAGTTCTGTAGATATTTTTCTTATGGGATAAGATTAATAGAAAGTTTTCCCATTGAATAAAGTCTGTAACAAGACAGCACCAACAAGTTAAATTACAGATTTTTAGTCCTACAGATGGGCAAGGACTGTCAAGTGTGCAAAAAAATATTTGCCTCATTTTGATGAACATATTAAGTAATCCTCGTCATTAACGAAATAACTTAAATAGAAAATTAACCATAATGACAGAAAATAATAATGATTGTAATAAAATGTCCAGATCAATAAAGAAATAACCTAAACAGAAAATTAACCATAATGTGGGAAAATAATAATGATTGTAATAAAATATCCAGATCAATAAAGAAATAACTTAAATAGAAAATGTATCATAACGTGGGAAAAATGATAATAATTGTCCATATCATAAAAGAAATAACTTAAAGAGAAAATTAACCCCAACAAGGAATATTAACAATTGTAATAAAGTGTTCACATCGCAAAAGAAATAACTTAAAAAAGAAAATATATCATAACAAGGGAAAATAATAATAATTGTAATAAAGTATAAGCATCACCAAATAAATAACTTCAATAGAAAATATATCATAACAAGGGAAAAATAATAATTGTAATAAACTGTTCACATCATTAAAGAAAGACTTAAATAGAAAATTAACCATAATGTGGGAAAAATAATAATTTTTATAAGAAAAATTACATGTATATCCATATATGGAATAAAATAAAATATGACTGCATGGCGATGACAAATCAATTAGACAATACAGAAATGATATAACAACATGTCATTTCTAGAAGTCAATTCATTAAAACAGTTATTAATATTTTATTTATAGTGTATATATTATAATAAATGTAAATTAATGACAAGTGATCTACTCTATCTATTATAGTATCTACATGTAATAAAAATGTAATAATTTTGAAACATGCCTGAAATCGATGTGGTTAGTTACAAATTGTTTGTTCTTCTATGTTTTCAAGTAAATTATAGTACATTAACTGAATTTCATCCTACAGACAAATCCCCCCACCCGACCAATGCCTTAAAATTATTTCAAGTAGGCTACAATAGTCTGTTTATTTTTTGTATTATTGGTGTTTAACGTCCCACTCAAGAATCTTTCACTCATATGGAGATGTCATCAAATACTGGTGAAGGGCTTCAAATTTTGGTCTATGCTCGGCACTTATGGCCATTTATCAGTGAGGGTTCTTTAGTGTGCGGACATCTACTGTGACACAGGACCTTAGTTTTTACTGTCTCATCTGAAGGACAGGGAACCAACCTGCTGCCGGCTGGACTCGACCTCACGATCAAGAGTCGAACATGCTACTGACTGAGCCAGGCCGGCTCCACTTGTAACTGTAATCACTTGACTGAACCATTTATAGATCACTTATAAAGCCAGCCACCTCTGCCAAGGTTCAAACCCATGACCTTCTGGTTGCAATAGAGCACTCTACTGCGGAGTCAAAACGGCTCTCCACTAACCTGAATTGTCCCGGAGACAATTTGTACCAAATGAGTACCTAAACATGAGTTGTGTCTCTTTGACAATTCCTCACTTACCACTGCTTTTAAGTGATTTCAAGTACATACATTAACATGAGGTGTGTCGCTTTGACAATTCCCAAATCAAGGCTGCTTTCAAGTACATACATTAACATGAGGTGTCGCTTTGACAATTCCCCAATCACGGCTGCTTTCAAGTACATACATTAACATGAGGTGTGTCGCTTTGACATTTCCCCAATCACGGCTGCTTTCAAGTACATACATTAACATGAGGTGTGTCGCTTTGACATTTCCCCAATCACGGCTGCTTTCAAGTACATACATTAACATGAGGTGTCGCTTTGACATTTCCCCAATCACGGCTGCTTTCAAGTACATACATTAACATGAGGTGTCGCTTTGACAATTCGCCAATCACGGCTGCTTTCAAGTACATACATTAACATGAGGTGTGTCGCTTTGACATTTCCCCAATCACGGCTGCTTTCAAGTACATACATTAACATGAGGTGTGTCGCTTTGACAATTCGCCAATCACGGCTGCTTTCAAGTACATACATTAACATGAGGTGTGTCGCTTTGACATTTCCCCAATCACGGCTGCTTTCAAGTACATACATTAACATGAGGTGTGTCGCTTTGACATTTCGCCCAATCACGGCTGCTTTCAAGTACATACATTAACATGAGGTGTGTCGCTTTGACATTTCCCAATCACGGCTGCTTTCAAGTACATACATTAACATGAGGTGTGTCGCTTTGACATTTCCCAATCACGGCTGCTTTCAAGTACAAACATTAAACATGAGGTGTGTCGCTTTGACAATTTCGCCAATCACGGCTGCTTTCAAGTACATACATTAACATGAGGTGTGTCGCTTTGACATTTCCCCAATCACGGCTGATTTCAAGTACATACATTAACATGAGGTGTGTCGCTTTGACATTTCCCCAATCACGGCTGCTTTCAAGCTCGCTTTGACATTTTCCCCAATCACGGCTGCTTTCAAGTACATACATTAACATGAGGTGTGTCACTTTTGACATTTCCCCAATCACGGCTGCTTTCAAGTACATACATTAACATGAGGTGTGTCGCTTTGACATTTCCCCAATCATGGCTGCTTTCAAGTACATACATTAACATGAGGTGTGTCGCTTTGACATTTCCCCAATCACGGCTGATTTCAAGTACATACATTAACATGAGGTGTGTCGCTTTGACATTTCCCCAATCACGGCTGATTTCAAGTACATACATTAACATGAGGTGTGTCGCTTTGACATTTCCCCAATCACGGCTGCTTTCAAGTACATACATTAACATGAGGTGTCGCTTTGACAATTCGCCAATCACGGCTGCTTTCAAGTACATACATTAACATGAGGTGTGTCGCTTTGACATTTCCCCAATCACGGCTGATTTCAAGTACATACATTAACATGAGGTGTGTCGCTTTGACGATTCCCCAATCACGGCTGCTCAAGTACATTACATTACATACATTAACCAATGAGGTGCTGTCACTTTTACATCACTTTCCCCAATCACGGCTGCTTTCAAGTACATACATTAACATGAGGTGTGTCGCTTTGACATTTCCCCAATCACGGCTGCTTTCAAGTAACATGAGGTGTGTGTCATTAACATGAGGTGTGTGTCGCTTTGACAGGTGATTCTTGGTGTGTCGCTTTGACATTTCCCCAATCATGGCTGCTTTCAAGTACATACATTAACATGAGGTGTGTCGCTTTGACGATTCCCCAATCACGGCTGCTTTCAAGTACATACATTAACATGAGGTGTCGCTTTGACATTTCCCCAATCACGGCTGCTTTCAAGTACATACATTAACATGAGGTGTGTCGCTTTGACATTTCCCCAATCACGGCTGCTTTCAAGTACATACATTAACATGAGGTGTGTCGCGCATTTCCCCAACATTTCCCCAATCACGGCTTTGCTTTCAAGTATTTCATACATTAACATGAGGTGTGTCGCTTTGACATTTCCCCAATCACGGCTGCTTTCAAGTACATACATTAACATGAGGTGTCGCTTTGACATTTCCCCAATCACGGCTGCTTTCAAGTACATACATTAACATGAGGTGTCGCTTTGACAATTCCCCAATCACGGCTGCTTTCAAGTACATACATTAACATGAGGTGTGTCGCTTTGACATTTCCCCAATCACGGCTGCTTTCAAGTACATACATTAACATCTGTTGTGTCTCTGAGACAGACTTCCAAACTGAATTTTTATGATGATTAAATCCAGTAACATGTTTTAAGATGGTAAGCGTATTAATCCCAACAATATAAGATGACGTACATAAACATGAGTTATGCCCCTTAGGCAATTCCCCCACCAATGTTTTTAAGATGATGTAGTGCATTGGCATGAGTTATGTCCCTTAGACAATTTCCCCACAAATGTTTAAAGATGGTATTTACCTTCCAGTTACTGACAGCACCTTTTCTTTGTTTGGCTTTTGTTTTATTGGAAGTTTTGATGACCATTAATGCCCTTTGTTCTTCAACCTGATCATCTGTGATTTCTGCCAAATTATCCATTGGTTTGCCAACCATTTTGATGGCATACTCTTTCTGAAATTGTAGTAGCTGGTTCTTGGAAAAGCCTCTTTCCAGAACCACAACTATTTTGGCCCACTGAAAAGTTAAAAAAACATTTTTCTGAACTTATATAAAGTAAAACATACTATAGCGACCAACTCTTTATAAGGATTACCTGTTTACAAAGGCCAGTTTTTTAAGTCCCTTGACTACATACTTCAACTAAACTGAACCTGTGTATAAGGGTCACCTGCACATAAAAGTAAATATTTTCTGGTCCCTTGGGTAGCCCCTATATACAGGTTTCACTGTATATATAGAATTACATTAAAAAAATGATGACCTTATTTTTATGAAAAATATATATTTACTAAATGACTTGGCCCCTTTAAAGCTGAACTAGGAATATAAAATGCTTTTATCTTCCTAGCCTCAGCTTTAACACAGTGTTATGGGTCTATTTATATTGAAGATTGAGGAAAAAAAACTTGGAACAAAGGAATTTACACAATTATGGTTTTGATGGCTTCTTAATTAAAGTGGTGTTTTAATTAGACAAATGACAGTACATGTATTGTACATTTCTATGAATGGTTAGGATATATAAATACCTGCTTCCTCCATTCTTTCTCTGACTTCGCTATGACTTGTTGGTAGGTGTTACCCATCATAGCAATCAACATGTTCAGTAGCAGAATCGGTACTAGAATCATAAACACTGCAAACACAACCTTTGTCAGCCAGGAATACTTTGTATAATTGAAGCTTTGATACTGAAAGTATAAAATATTTCAAATATCAGTTTTACAATAGCATAGCAACCATGGCACATTGCCTTATAATATTCTGCAGATTGGTTTAGAATAATTGACAAAATTAAGTTACATGCATTTGTAAACAATATTAAACTGACAAAATATGGTAAGAGCTATACCAGTGGTGAAATTCTTTGCCTGTAACATTTGAATTAAATAGAGGATTTAACACAAGGTGATAAATAACACACATATATATACACACAAAATAGACAAATGTGTTACTTAAACAATGTTTCAGTATTTCTATAAACCACGTTGGTTTACAAATTATGATTATATTGTTTACTATGCCTTTAACTAGAGTTTTCTTTCAGAGTATATGATCTTGACATGATCCTTAGCCATTTTAGATACGGTTTTGCTGATTACACGTAATACCCTTAGAGGCTTCATGCATATCTATACGGGTCGATGAATAGAGGGTTATTTCATTTGATTGATGGGCATACAAATAAACCAAGAATTTTATTTATCAAAAGCAGCAGTGACCTTTACATTATGATTTTCAATTGCGAATAAAATGCGAATTGAAAAAAAAATGAAAAATTGAAAAAAGAGTGGCATGTTCTGATTTCTACAAATGATAACCTTGACCTTCATTTGCAAATATGTGAATATTTGTTGGTTCTTGAAATATGCAAATAGTACCACAAAAATAATAAGAAATAAAATACTGAAAAGCAATTTACAAGTTTTGAATTCTAAATATAATAATAACCTGGACCTGCGAGCTTGAATAAGAAGTTTATTTGATATTGTTAATTTTCAAGGGCATAGCGAGATCAACTATTGTGTTGATATGCACCATTAAAGCTGTGGCCACTAGGGATATGGCTTTGGAGGCAACCAAAAGCTCCTGACCTTTAGTTGTTTTATTTCATGTTATTTTGCCCAAGAGAATTGAGTTGTAACAATTATTTTAAAAACAAGTTTACATAATTTCTAGAAAATGGTTTTTAACCAGTTTTGGTTTTTGGGAACTGATGCTACATGTGTGAATACTGCAAGCTAAAGCCCTGGGTTCATTTACTTTTTTTTTTACAGACTAATAAATGAAAACTAGACAAACATGAATTTTTTTGAGTTTTCATCACAATTAAAATTACATGAGAAATCATTAAAACTATGTAAATGATAGGTTCACATTGATGGGTATCATTACTTCTCATTGCTAGTATATAGCATTTAATGAAAATCAGAAAATAAAGACAAAGAATCTGAAATTCAGTTTAAACAAAAACAGTTACTATATTTAAAAAAAGAAGATGAAGACAGAATTATTTCTATGGTTACACAAATCTACATTACATATAACTGAATTACCTTATTTTAATCTATTTTGTTACAGCTATAGAGTGTGCTAATTCTGAACATTCTTTAAAAAAACAACTATGTAATAAATGTACACTGGTAAATATAACAAAAGATCATGCTCAAGGCAATAAAAGTGAGGGAAGTTTTGCTGTGACAATACAGTGGAACCCGTCTTGAAAGAATGCTCGAATGAAAGACCACCTGTCTTATGAGACCACATTGTGAAAACCACTTGGTTATACCTATTATCTTTTGAATAAAACCTTTATTGAGAGACCACATTTCAGTGACAGATAGATTGGTCTCTCAATGCAGGTTCTACTGTAATAATACGCCAACATTGATAAAATTTCATGGCGAAGATTTTTCAATCTCATGGGGGAGACGCTAAATTTTAGTAAGAATTAATAGGAACATTTAAATTTTTCATTGGGGAGATATACATTTTTCTTGAAGAAATTATCAAATTTTTACATAAAAAATAGGGAGTCTCCCTATTTATTGGTTAGACTTTGCAAGTATGAATACTACTTATAGTGAGTTTTAGTCTCACTTTATAAGTACTACCAGTGTTATTTAAAAGGATTTAGAGTCAATTTTTTATTCATAAACTTATGTTTTTGCTAATTACTATATAGATTAATTGATTACAGCAAATTAAAACGAAAATAGATAACTGAAAACCCTGAAATTCAACATTTCCATACACAGATAAGATTTCATATAGGAAATCATGGAGCCTGTTAACTTGCTTCAGCTCTTCATCTGAGTCCCAAGAAATTTAATTGTTGGTGCAATTCTTTTTACAAAAAAATGCTATGAGTTATATAATTATTATTTTATTATTATTATTATATTATTATTATTATTATTATTATTATATTATTATTATTATTATTTTTCTTAAAAATTCTTTGACAGAGCATCTTTAATTCACATGAGACTTTACATGGACAATGAAAATAAATCATGGCGATAAAAGAGGAAACAGAAAAATATGAAATATTTTATACTACAACAAAACATAAATTGGTGAAAACTCCACTCACTTTTGGGAGCATACTGTATTTAAACAAATCTAAAATGTTCATTCATCATGCTATGAGGTATATATCAAATTTCAATAAAAAATATATATATTTCACAATCAATTTCAAAGCAGTTTATGACAATATCTAAACAAGTCAGGTCATATTATATAAGCCTTGAAACCGTATCTCTATAAATAACACAATCAACAAAATCTATGAAAATGTCTAGGTATATATATATGTAAGTTCAGATAATCAATTTTGTGTACTACTAAATGTCTTACGCAGTTGGATTAACACACAGTTCTGTAAAGTATATATTATAATGCTAAGTAACAGAAGAAAGACAGAGAAATGACATCGACAGAAAACGACATATACACACAATGTAAAGACATAAATTCTAGTTTTTCATTTTATTTCGAAGTTCAAAAGTGATGATTTGAGGTAAGATTTACAATTGAGGTATGAAGATTAACAGTGACGATTTGAGGTAAGATTTACAATTGAGGAATGAAGTTTAACAGTGAAGATTTGAGGTAAGATTTACAATTGAGGTATGACGTTTAACACTGACGACTTGAGGTAAGATTTACAATTGAGGTATGAAGTTTAATACTGACGATTTAAGGTAAGATTTACAATTGAGGTATGATGTTTAACAGTGACGATTTGAGGTAAGATTTACAATTGAGGTATGAAGTTTAATGGTGACGTTTTGAGGTAAGATTTACAATTGAGGTATGAAGTTTAACAGTTAAGATTTGAGGTAAGATTTACAATTGAGGTATGACGTTTAACACTGACGTCTTGAGGTAAGATTTACAATTGAGGTATGAAGTTTAATACTGACGATTTAAGGTAAGATTTACAATTGAGTATGAAGTTTAACAGTGACGATTTGAGGTAAGATTTACAATCAAGGTATGACGTTTAACAGTGAAGATTTGAGGTAAGATTTACAATTGAGGTATGACGTTTAACAGTGATGATTTGAGGTAAGATTTACAATTAAAATATGACATTTAACAGTGATGATTTGAGGGAAGATTTTCAATTAAGATATGACGTTTAACAGTGATGATTTGAAGTAAGATTTACAATTAAGGTATGACGTTTAACAGTGATGATTTCAGGTAAGAGCTAAAATTAAGATATGACATTTAGTTGTGATGATTTAAGGTAAGATTTACAATTAAAATATGACATTTAACAGTGATGATTTGAGGGAAGATTTTCAATTTAAAAGGAGAATTTTAACGGTGATGATTTCAGGTAAGAGCTTAAATTAAGATATGACGTTTAACTCTGATGATATAAGGTAAGAGTTACAATTAAGATATGACGTTTAACAGTGATGATATAAGGTAAGAGTTACAATTAAGATATGACGTTTAACTCTGATGATATAAGGTAAGAGTTACAATTAAGATATGACGTTTAACAGTGATGATATAAGGTAAGAGTTACAATTAAGATATGACGTTTAACAGTGATGATTTGAGGTAAGAGTTACAATTAAGATATGACGTTTAACAGTGATGATATAAGGTAAGAGTTACAATTAAGATATGACGTTTAACAGTGATGATTTGAGGTAAGAGTTACAATTAAGATATGACGTTTAACAGTGATGATATAAGGTAAGAGTTACAATTAAGATATGACGTTTAACAGTGATGATATAAGGTAAGAGTTACAATTAAGATATGACGTTTAACTCTGATGATATAAGGTAAGAGTTACAATTAAGATATGACGTTTAACAGTGATGATATAAGGTAAGAGTTACAATTAAGATATGACGTTTAACTCTGATGATATAAGGTAAGAGTTACAATTAAGATATGACGTTTAACAGTGATGATATAAGGTAAGAGTTACAATTAAGATATGACGTTTAACAGTGATGATATAAGGTAAGAGTTACAATTAAGATATGACGTTTAACTCTGTTGATATAAGGTAAGAGTTACAATTAAGATATGACGTTTAACAGTGATGATTTGAGGTAAGAGTTACAATTAAGATATGACGTTTAACAGTGATGATATAAGGTAAGAGTTACAATTAAGATATGACGTTTAACTCTGATGATATGAGGTAAGAGTTACAATTAAGATATGACGTTTAACAGTGATGATATAAGGTAAGAGTGACAATTAAGATATGACGTTTAACTCTGATGATATGAGGTAAGAGTTACAATTAAGATATGACGTTTAACTCTGATGATATAAGGTAAGAGTTACAATTAAGATATGACGTTTAACTCTGATGATATGAGGTAAGAGTTACAATTAAGATATGACGTTTAACTCTCATGATATGAGGTAAGAGTTACAATTTTAACGTTTAACAGTGATGATATAAGGTAAGAGTTACAATTAAGATATGACGTTTAACAGTGATGATATAAGGTAAGAGTTACAATTAAGATATGACGTTTAACTCCGATGATATGAGGTAAGAGTTACAATTAAGATATGACGTTTAACAGTGATGATATAAGGTAAGAGTTACAATTAAGATATGACGTTTAACAGTGATGATTTGAGGTAAGATTTAGAATTAAGATATGACATTAAAGAGTGACTATTTGAGGTAATATTTAGAATTAAGTTATGATGTTTAACAGTGACTATTTGAGGTAAGATATACATTTTAATAGTGATGATTTGAGTTCAGATTTACACTAAAGATATAAAGTTTAACAAAGTCGATTTGAGGTCAGATTTACAATTAAAGTTAAGAAGTTTAGCAGTGACTCTTTGAGGTAAGATTTTCAATTAAGATATGATGTTTAACAGTGGCAATTTGAGGTAAGATTTTCAATTAAGATATGATGTTTGACAGTGACTATTTGAGGTAAGATTTACAATTAAGATATAAAGTTTAACAAGTGGCAATTGAGGTAAGATTTACAATTAAGATATGATGTTTACAGTGACTCTTTGAGGTAAGATTTTCAATTAAGATATGATGTTTAACAGTGGCAATTTGAGGTAAGATTTTCAATTAAGATATGATGTTTAACAGTGACTATTTGAGGTAAGATTTACAATTAAGATATGATGTTTGACAGTGACAATTTGAGGTAAGATTTACAATTAAGATATGACGTTTAACAGTGACGATTTGAGGTAAGATTTACAATTAAGATATGACGTTTAACAGTGACTATTTGAGGTAAGATTTACAATTAAGATATGACGTTTAACAGTGACGATTTGAGGTAAGATTTACAATTAAGATATGACGTTTAACAGTGATTTACAATTAAGATATGATAACAAAGAACAGTGCAAAACACATAAACACTATACTAACATGACTAATGTCATTTACGTGTACAAAACATGTGACTGAAATACAAAAGTGCTAAACACGATACGTATTTACAACACTGAATTTAGGATAATGTGGTGAAATGCTAAAAAATAAATATGAAACATCAAAGCAATGTTGAGATAGAAAATGCAATCTTGAAAAAGGAAGAAAATATTTTTTTTTACAGGAAACCGATTTAGAAAGATGTATTTCATTTGTGGAGTTTATAATATTCATACACAGTTGTAAAAGACAATATTTTCAATTGAGAAATGAGGAATTTACAATATAAATGCAGAAAGGAAAAAAAACGGAAATTCTAAATAATACATTTAAACATTTAAAATGAAATAGAAAAAACTGATAAAGGATTTATGTTTGTACCTGGGAGGATGCTCCTCGGCTAAGCTATGCATGCATGTGTGGAAAAAAAATCATTACATAGAATACAAGCATGTCTGTGACACAGACAAATGTCTCGTGACATGCTCTGTGCAACAAAATCGGGGATAAAATTGTAATTGATAACTGATACTCACTTATGACTGATTTCTAGTTGTTAGGGTGGCCGCGTTGGCAAAGCAGTTATAATGGGGCATGAAACTCTTAGATTTTATAAGTTTTCTTCTTCTTTTATTTATTATTTATCTATTTTATTGGATAGAGGGTATCTTACGCTGAAATCGTGTATTATAATTCAATATATAAGTTTCTGGGACCTGGAACAAAGATTTGGTTGTTAAAAGTATTTCTTCTACCCTGCAACAACTAAAACAATTTTTTCATCAGCTTTGCTTCATTGAATGGACTTTCAAGTTTATCATATATATTTGCAGAGAATTGTCATTTTATCTTATACATTACTAACTTAAGTTTATTTCACTGATGTCTTATTCCAAACTCAACAACATTTCAGTTTTAATTGTGGAAGATAATACCTGGTTACAATGTACCCAGGAAGACACCAGAAGCCTTCCGAAAGTAAACTGGTTACCTATCTCACAAAATCAGCTTTTGCTCCAGTGGGGCATGGAAGGTGACAGACTTCACGGTTTACAGAATGTTGCTCTAACCACACAGCCATGGAGGCTTTCTGCATATCTTAAAACACATTTATAAATTTTTCTACTTGATTCAACTTTGTCAAAACTGATAAACTTTGGGGATTTTTTTTATTGTTTTGTTATTCTAAGTGACAAGATATGTGGTTTATTAATATTCCTTAACAGACTTTGATCAATACTAAAAACCTACAAGTAATGGCCACTGTACAAACTTTCTGTGTTATTTAAAATTCTTCCCTTCCTTCTTCCCAATCCTACTCCTAGATAAGACTGTAAAAATGTCTTCTTTTAATTTATTCTTCTAAGTCTAAAACTTCTAAATATGTTAAACTTTATTATTCAGATTAGGAACACCCTTTATAGGAACACCCTGTATTTACCCTAGTACATTTGGTGTGGGCTTACATAGTTGACATTATAATTATATCACTTTGTCCCTCATGCTGCTCTTCTTAAGGTGCACTAGAAACAATGGTTTGATTGACAGTGTGACAGTGTCATGTGATCACATGCTACGGTGGAGGACAAGGAGATGGGAGGGGCTTGTATAATATGGAAGTGAGAGTATACAGGTACATATATACAGTGACATATATACAAGGGACCAAACAGGACAAGGACCTTTAACATGTTTAACATTGGAATACAAATGAGACTTAGACAGTGCAGAACATTAAATATAAACAAAACAAGACATAAACAATGTACAATATCAGTATTTACTGTATATTATTAACTCATCACCCCCTGAAAAACAATGGACTCTTCTGTAAAACAATGACTTAGAGCAGTCCAAATACGTCTTTGGGGGTAATAGGTTAATGTCATTTATAACATTTTAAATCATTGAAACATTGATAACTTTACATCCTTGTAACTGAACACTGATGAACATGTAAATAAAAATGAAACATTTTAATATCAGAGCACAGAAGCTGTAATTCTATAAATCTAGAGCTAAAAAAAACATTAAAAAAAACTTTGACTTAAAAACATGAAAAATCACTGATCAATTAGCTGTCTATAAGACTCCATTTTTCTCACTTGTAATGAACATTAGTTTTTGTCTCCTATAGAAAGTATTTTTACAATGACAGCAGTCAAATTATCATAAAATTTGTTCTGTTAACATACTTAAGTCATAATACAGAAAATCACAATTGGTCAAGATGGAAGACTCATTAAGCCTATATATACATGTACATAACATTTTTCAGTTACTATAGCACAAATTTAATTTGCTTACACAATTAACAGCACAGCATTTATCTACTTGGTTTGAATTTTTGGAATTTTGAATGTTGTGTTATGTCGCAATCAATAATTTTTCAGTCATATGGTGGCAACCAGATTTCAGTTGTGGAAGAGAGTTTGTTTGTTTATTGTTGTTTAACGTCCCACTCAAGAATCTTTGACTCATATGGAGATGTCACCAAATGCCAGTGAAGGGCTTCAAATTTTGGCCTATGCTCAGCACTTATGGCCATTGAGCAGTGAGGGTTCTTTAACGTGCCGACACCTACTGTGACACGGGACCTCGTTTTTTACTGTCTCATCCGATGGACAGGAAACCAACCTGCTGTCGGTTGGACTCAAACTCACGACCTCACAATCAAGAGTTAAGCACGTTATCGACTGTGGAAGAGAGACCCCATTCACAATATACCCAGGAAGAGACACAAAATCAGCATGGTTCCAGCAGAAATCAGCACTGACCAGAAGTACAATGCTCCAACCACTCGGCCATGACTTGAGGTCTCTGTCTACTTTCTAATGATATAGCAAAGCTTTATCAACACAAGAGATCACATAGTACAGACTTGAACTACTCTAGAAGTTGCCAACACAACAAACATACATGTATAGAAGTAGTCATGTTGTACGTAGCACATGTACAGTGGTCTGTATAGCACAATCTGACCATAGAGCACAATGTCTATCTAGAACAGTTTGCCAATACAACACAAACACACACACACACATCATAACTAGTCTTACAAATCCAGCACAGAAATTGTCTATAAAAACCAGACTTTGCCAATACACTGAACATAAACAGAAATATATGTCAGCACGCCACAAACTTGGGTGACAAAGCACAGATATGTTTATTAGCACGACTCTAATCATCTGAGCACAGATGCTCAAATGTTTGACAAGAAATGTCTCATTTCCCTGTGACAGACTTGCATGCAATAATTGACTTAGTAGGTAATACAGTTATCTCCCCTGAAAACAGACACTGAAGACAATTACGGCCTTCGGGTAATTGGAGAAATAAAATTGCTGCAAAAGAAATTGATGTGTTAGTAATGTAATCAGTGCCTGTCAACGTTAAATTTCTTTCTTACCTTAAATTCACCCAAGGTCATCTGAAACAAGGTCATAACTGTGTTCCCTATATCACTAAAACCTTGATCAGCACTTGCTGTTGAGCCCTTAAACAGGAAGTAGAACCCTACAAAAAGATACAGCAAGGCGTTAAAAATGGTACATAAAATTACGAAAAATAGTGATGAAATATACAAGTTGAAAATAAAATGTAATAAAAAATTAAATGGCAAACACTTCTTGCCTGCAATATTATTCTTCATTATTTTGTTACCGATTAAATTAATTTTAACTTATCAAAATCTTGGATATTTACATAATTCAGCCATCTTGAATAAGTGTCGTTTAAAACAGCTGTAATACTTCTACAAAATGATTATAGCTAATTTTCATTTATCAGAATGTTAACTTTTGACAGATTATGCTCTTGAATAAAAATGCATATTATAGTATCATAGTAAAATAAAAATGTGAAAAAAATCTGTTAATAATAATAATGATAATAATAAACATTATAATAATAACATATAAATATTATAACATATAATAACATATACACATGTATATACTTGTGAAATGAATCACCATCACCGACACACATTAATTATTAAATACATAGTGATACTCAGTGACAGGAAAGTGTATATAAATTATGATCAATGGACAGTAAAAGTAAACCATTGTAGCAAAACATTGGTATCAAGTATACTGACCATTACATATATCTTCATCTATCATGCTCAAATAAAACAAAGCTATCACAGAGAACAAGTACAGTTGATTGCAACTGTGATAGAGAAAGTCCAGATACAAGTGACTTATGATATCCAAATGTCTGTTAGGTACATAATGAATAAAGAAGCCCAATGTTGATTGGTACAAATGAACAAAGAAGTCCAAATGCTGATTGGTAGAAATGAAACAAAGAAGCCCAATGCTGATTGGTACAAGTGAACAAAGAAGTCCAAATGCTGTTCTGTACAAATGGCCTAGGAAGATAAACTTCCTATTTTGGTACATGTAAGTGCAAACAGAGAAGGCAAAATCTGGCATCACAAGGAGCAATAGAACAGAAAGATTCTTTTTGACATCATGAGAAGCCATAGAACAAACAAGAATCTTTGTGACATCATGGGGAGGCATAGAACAGATAAGATTCTTTGTGACATCATGAGAAGCCATAGAACAGACAAGATTCTTTGTGACATCATGGGGAGGCATAGAACAGATAAGATTTTTTGTGACATCATGAGGAGCCACAGAACAGACAAGATACATGTGTCATCTGAAGGGACAGCAAATGTGACAGTATACACCCAGTCAATCAACACAGAAAGATTCTAAATACAGTGTGATAACAGAGGTTGATGGTAAAGGTCAGAATAGATGAAGCAACTGAGTCAGTCAATATATACAACACCATGTACATGTACTGTTAGTTTAACTGAAAACTTTAGCATGCAGTTTTCATGAGATAAAGCTTATATATGAATTGATTCACCTTGATTTTCTACTTTGGTATACAGCATGCATAATTACTCAAGATAACATAACATATAACTACATACACCCCAATATTTTCCCAGCAGCATGCAAAAGTAGAATCTAGAATTCTACATACATAATCTCCAACAAGCTTTCTACTATATAATACTGGACATGCATTCCTAAAAAAGCCAACACAGCTACATGCACTCCATGATCTACAGAGTTACCTACCTTGAGTAAATCCAGTAAGAAATATTATGTATATTATACCAAATCTTAAAAGATCTCCAAGGATCATTTTGTAGATCATTGTAACAAAGGGACCAGTTAGTTTGACACTTCTGTAATTCAATAAATATGAAAAGATGAGACAAGGTCAACACAAATGATGATGCCGTTAAAAACCACAAATGTGCTACAATTTACAGTAAAACTTCAATGAGTCAATGTTGAACAAGGGACCACCTAGAAAAGCTTGAAACATGTTGGAATTTCCTCTGATGAACGTTAACCAACAATAAAGTTGGAGTTTCAGAGGTTCTATAGGGAGTATATGACTGCAATGAAACCAAATAAGATATATATATAGTCATGATAATTAATGATTAATGATAAAAACTGAGTGTTTATGACAAGAATTGGCATGGGGCAATTTTGTACATGTACATTTTTACTTCATATTGTTTAAATTAATTTTTTATAGAAATGGGGCCAAAACTTTATTGAAAACATTGAGAAATTTGACTCATAAAAAGTTTGAATTATAAATTTGCTATTAGTAGCATTAAATAACAAAGTTATTTGGGACTAATAGTCAAAAGTTTGATAAATCCAGAAATTCAACTCATTGAAGTTCGACTGAACTACATATTAATTATATTAATTATCATATATATGTTTGTTGTGGTGTGATTGAGAAAAAAAACCGTGTATATATACAAGGTTGGGAAATAAATAAGGAAAACATCAGTGTGTAATCTTTGAAAGCCAGTGAAGGTACACAAGCATACAAAAATTAAAACTGTTAGTTTGAATCAAGTCAGAAACCCTGAAGTGAAATGGCCTCAAAAAATTTCTTTCAAAGTTCAGTAACGCAGATGTGTTTGACACAGTGATTTTACATGGATTTCAGTGACAACTATATATATATGTTTTTTGTTTTTATTTTTCTCTAAAGATAAAAATAATTTAAGTTTTTGTAAGATAAACAAAATGTGCTGAATATCCTGTCTTGTAGTGGCAAACTAATTTTTTTAAAGATAACTGTTAAAAGGAAATCTTTGGAGAGACCTTAGCCTTTTGCAATCAATTTCAATAAATACTTAACCTCAACTTATCTCTGATAATTTTAAGAAGAAAATGTACAAGAATTATGTAGTAACTGGACATTTTTAAAAAAATATTTATTGAATGCAATTCAATTTAAATATTTGATCAGCTGAAGTAAACGTCAGAATTATCGAAAAATAGTAAATACACAAACTTTGAATACAATACAAAGTATTTTTCATTTATTGATTGGAAAATCAGAAATTTGAATAAATGCATTTGATGTGAATGATTCTAACAATTGAACTTTTTCTGGTCAATTGCATCCAATTGTACAATGAAACCTGTCTTGAGAGACCACCCCATCCGCCAAATACTTTGGTCTCTCAAGACAGGTGGTCTCTCAGACAGTGGTCTCTGAAGACAAGTGGTCTCTCATGACAGGTTCCACTATATTACAAACCCTTTACAGTCAAAATGATGTGTTAATAACTGAGCTTAAATATTTACTCAAGATGGTTACTGACAGGCTCCGACCTCTCTACAAAGTCAAAGAGGTGTCATTTGTTGTACTTTCAAAACAGGTTTACTAAAATCATTTATAACTAAAATGGAATTCATAAAGCCATTCTCAAAATATTTTTATATTCAGAGGCAAAAGAAGTGCCGGTGCAGCATAAAACCCAGTAGCAATTCAAATACTGTGCCAAACAACTGGTTGTCATGGTTACTGATACAAAGAAAAAAAACATGGTTATCTGGGTTATTTGTAGCAACACTGAGGAGAAATTTGTCTACCTTGGGAAAAGGACACCAGAAAAATAATATACATGTATCCAAATGTAACAATGTCAGTGACTAACATGTTATACATCATGACGATCATAGGCCCAGTAGCTGGATAGCCTCTGAAATCAGATGAACCGGTCCAAATTAAAGCTTAAATACAGACAACCATAATAATCTCGGGAAGACACATTATTACTTTGTGATAGAAAGAGCTAATATCACTTGTTACTGAGAATATATATATAATCACAAAACCGAATGTTCTATTAGGTGCTAAGCCCCCATATGCTAATATTAAGATATAATGTATTTGCAGTTATAAATGACTCCAATAATTTGTTTTGGATGGCCCAATCCCTCCGTTACAATTCATAGAACATTTATCAGTATACTATCATATTAGTACACTTTTATTGTTTAGGGAAAAATCTTTTTTAAAGTTTTGTTTTTGTTAATAAAATATGATAATAAAAGCTACCAACAATAATATTTAGGTGAAAGCAAATACAATGTATGACCTGAAAATGTGTAGTCACGTTCCTCTGAGAGCAACAGAATAACATTTTTCTGCTTCCTTCATTTATCAATATGCAAGTACAAATTGATGTTTTATGTACCTAAAGCAAGGAAAACTGATACTTTCACTTTACAATGTGATTTCCAATAGTAACATCCAGTTGTGGTAACTCAATTCCAGTCAAACTCCTTAAAATCTCCCCAAAAAGCATCTCCTGTACTATTCAGTGAGTAAAAGCATACCCTTTAAGGGAAAAGTTTCTGTTACCTGTTTTATTTGGTATTTTTCAATCTGATACCCAGAATGTATCCAGACAGTCAGACTGGATATGTCTTTTATCAGATTTTGTCAAATTTTTACCCAGCAGAAAGTACCAGGTGGTTTTAATTTCCTTCGTTAAACATATTTATAAATATAACTTTGTAAAAATGCGCCTTAAATGTAGTTTATGGAAGAATATATTTGTGTATGGATGTGTATGTGGATATATGTAGGCATACTGATATGTCTTTGGGTGTACAGTCAAACTTATCCATAAAGGCCACACAAGGGAACAGGCAAAAGTAGCCATTATAGACAGGTGGTCTTTATAAAGAGGTTTATTCATTATAAAAAAAAGTTAACATTGGGGTTATGTTTGAATGATCCTTTAAATAAAATTGACCTTTAATGCAAGTTTGACTGTACGTATATTTGATTATGTGTGTGTAATTTGTGTTTAACTGTGTGTGTGTGTGTGTGAGAGTGTGTGTGTGTGTATGTGTGTGAGAGTGTGTGTGTGTGTAGGTGTGTGTGTGTGTGTTAGAGTGTGTGTGTGTGTGTGTGTGTGTGTGTGTTTATAAATGTGTTTGATACATGTGTGTGTTTATATGTGCATTTGTGTGTTATATGTCCACTGGAAGACAAAACACATGATTTAATAGCATCAGAAACAAACAAAAATATACACCCTAATTTGATAAAATGAAAAAAGGAACGGAAATATTTCACATTATCTTTACCTGAATAACATATATATTTATCTATATATACACGTAATGTAATGACTTGGTATGTTTTATACTCACCTTGCAAAGAAAAGTAAAAAGAACCATGAACCAGGCACTGCTATAATTAATAATATATCTTCCGTAATTCGAAGTTCCAGAAAACGGAATGGTATACATAACAATATCATAAAACAAGAAACCATAAATACTGTCTGTGCCGGAGCATGTCTCTGAAAAAGACAAAAATAAAATTTTAATCACTACATGTACAGAACTACCAAGGTAAAGTGGCACACCACTTTATGTCAAAAACCAAAAATAGAAATGCGCAGGCAAAACGTGATTTCATGTATTACTGTACAATGTAGCTCTAATATTCGTGTTGCCGAAAACAAGTCTGTCACCCCTATTATGATTCAATTTTAATTTGTTGTGTTTGTAAACATGTGCCGATTTTTTTGGCAGACCTATAGGTCATTAGTAGGTATTGTTTCCTTATAGATCACTTTTTCATTTATAAATTACTGGGTCATTTATATAGATCACTTGTAACTGTTTGTTTGTTTATTTTTGTTAAATGTCCCACTCAAGAATCTTTCACTCATATGGAGACGTCACCAAATACCGGTGAAGGGCTTCAAGTTTCAAACTATGCTCGGTACTTTAGGCCATTGAGCAAGTGAGGGTTCTTTAACATGCCGACACCTACTGTGACACCGGACCTTGGTTTTTACTGTCTCATCTGAAGGACAGAAAACCAACCTGCTGCCGGCTGGACTCGAACTCACAACCTCACAATCAAGAGTCGAGCATGCTACCGACTGAGCCAGGCTGGCTCCACTTGTAACTGTAATCACTTGATTACTAATATATAACTGAACCATTTATAGATCACTTATAAATCACAGATTACTGGATCATTGATAGTTCACTGGATCACTTACAAATCACTTGATTACTAATATATAACTGGACCATTTATAGATCACTTATAAATCACTATTTTTCACAGATCACTGGGTCTTTACAGATCACTAGATCATTTATAGATCACTGGATCATATATAAAACACTGGATCACTTATAGATCACTGAATCACTTCTAGAACAATGGGTCATTCATAGAACACTGGATCGTTTCAGGATCACTGGGTCATTTAAAGAATCATGTATTTTACAGATCTCAGGATCATATGCATTTCATCTGATCATTACAATGATTGGATCATTATAAAATATTAAATAAATTATCTAAAAATTCCATCTGATTATCTTAGTTTACAAAGTATTACATTTGATAAAAATCACATTTATAACAGGTAATTATGTTTCTCTCACCCATGTCATGCATATTCACAATTGTTTGATCATTAAATCTAGTAAAATGATGAAAATTAAATTGATATTAATTTGAATACCATAAATTGGGATATTTTGGCATCGCTTAAATTTGGCCACTGGTCATAAAATGAAGGGTTATATTTTGCTTAGTTAAATTTTGACCATTTATCTGTGTATCATGTTTAAATAACGCCAACTTCAAATCTCAGTCTTGTCAAGTCAAACATTCCAGATGTTTGTAATTTCAAAATATTAGAAAGTGTCGGTAGAATAATTAGAATTGATGCTACACATGGTTCTAAAGATTAACATCCACACAGTGTTATTTTAGAAGCCCCTTGTTTATTAATCTATAAAACACTAAAACATTTTTCAATATCGGTAGAAACATTGTGTACATATCTTGGACAGTTTAATTTTGGCCATTTTAATAGGGTGGCCAAATTGGTCAAAATTAAACAATGACCAAAACATCCCAATTTACAGTAAGTTCACAACATGGCTCAAGTAACTTATCTATACTTACACAATTTTTAACAAAACTAACTATTCCCTGAGAACCAATTTCTATAAAACAGTCTAACACTAGAATCAGTAAGCAGGCTATACAAACAAGAATTTCACACACAAATCGTATCTGAAAAAGAGAGAAAAAAAACTATTAGATTTTGATCGTCAGTTTCACATTAACTATAAGTACTTTGCTCATTTTTAATTGTATCATCATTATTATCTAATGAATGTGTTGATCGAGTCCAAAACTATAGAAGAGTCTGAAAACCTAGCTACAGGGTGCAACATGGAGTCAGTATACTTAAACAAAACCAAATGGACCTTAACGGTCACTGACCTTAACGGTCACTCTGATGTTGTGACAAATATGATAAATCTTGTAGCAAACTTTACACAGCTCCACATGGGGACAGTTCCTTACAAGTCGACAACAAACAAAAGATGATTGCATTAGGTCACCATGAGCTTTTGACTAAGGTGACCTAATAATCTTGTACATCTTTTTAACACATATGCATAACTAAATGAACATTTCATTAAAAATAAAGATGATCTAATTATCTGAAAATATTTTGCATAATTATGATATATTCATTTAATGAATTTTACTAAACCTAAACATACCACGTCTCTCGGTGCATTGGCGGCAAGAAGATTAGATCCCGGTCCCGGCCGAGTATAAACGGCCCCACAAATCAAAGATAAATGGATGAATGTCATTATCAATCGCAAAAAGAATCGTTTCTGTAAATTAGAAAATAAAAAATACAGTAAAACTTTGTTATACTGCCACCATCTGTTCAGCACAAATTTGGCATTATAAAGGGGTTTGGGGATAGGTTGAGGGAAACCATAGGTAAAATTGGAAAAATGGACTTTCAAAAATTGTGGCTAAAGCAAGGTGGCAAATGAAATAAGGGGCATTATAAAGAGGTTTTTACTGTATATACAGCTGACAGATAGTACTCTGGTGTAGCTGTCTTTGAAACAAGGCATTGGAGACGATACTTATCCCCTCACGGCAGAATCATGATGATGAATGTGAATTATGAATTGAACAGACTGACACAACTGGAATGTGATCAGTTTACAATTTTTGTTTACAAAGGGGAATAGCTGTGAAAACGGAAGCAAGAGTTACGGTTCTTGTACACTGCAGTCCGCCTCAATGTGGTCTTGACTTGATGTGTATGAAGTTTGATGCATTGTTTAAGAGCTATGCTCTGGACAAATACAGTACGTACGTACCGGCAGATCCCTATATCCCTCGGCGACTCGTTGTGAGGGGATGATAAGGCAGATATTTTGAAAATTGAAAATCACAGAGTTAGCACGTGCAAATTTGTTGACTGACTTATTTGAAGTACCTTCTAGTGTATTTTTACAGCCTACTGGAATATAACCGATATCAGATAGCTTGAAATTTATATCTGCACTGCAGATATTCTGCACGCGGGAGATAAATGTACCATACTAGACTATATTAGATATCACACAGCACTACAAATCTTTGGTATACACAAGGTAAATATACTATACTAGACTATATTAGATATCACACTGCACTACAAATCTTTGGTATACACAAGGTAAATATACTATACTAGACTATATTAGATATCACACTGCACTACAAATCTTTGGTATACACAAGGTAAATATACTATACTAGACTATATTAGATATCACACTGCACTACAAATCTTTGGTATACACAAGGTAAATATACTATACTAGACTATATTAGATATCACACAGCACTACAAATCTTTGGTATACACAAGGTTAATATACTATATAGATATCAGAGCTTTAAATCCATATATGCATTACAGATGTTTAGAACAGGGGAAGTAAACATACTAAACTAGATATCACAAAGCTTTAAATTGATATCTGCATTACAGATGTTCAGAACAAGGGAAGTAAACATACTAAACTAGATATCACAAAGCTTTAAATTGATATCTGCATTACAGATGTTCAGAACAAGGGAAGTGAACATACTAGACTAGATATCATAGAGCTTTAATTTGATATCTGCATTACAAATCTTCAGGGCATGGAGGTAAACATACTATATACTAGATATTACACAGCTTTAATTTGATATCTGCATTACAAATCTTCAGGATAAGGGAGGTAAGTGTAACTGCTATTCAGGATTCAAATTGGGTTCAATGTATTCAGGAATCCATTGTCAGCAGTGTCTTATGTAGCATTTCTTCTTAGCAATAGTGCACACTGTAACTTTGGTGATTTAAGTTTGTTTTTTTTTTGTTTTTTTATGGGTATTTTATGCCACACAGTTACATGGTGGCGACCAGTTCATAATGGTGAACGAGAGAATCTGGTTACAGTGTACCCGGGAAAAGACCACCGGCTTTCTGCATTTTAGCAAACTGGCAAATTCTCTCACAAAACCAGCCTGGGTTCTATCAGGTAATTTGAGAGTATCAAGAACTGACACAAGACAATGCATTACTTAGCAGTCAAATCAATAGTCGGCTTAGGGGCTTAAAGTAACCAAATTTACTCAGTACTCAAGCTCTACATTCATTTTATTATTTCGACTAATGGTATATAGTTGTTTGCCAAACTTCTGGATGGAACTGAATAAGAAACATTATTATATTTTTTCATTCACATGAAAAACATTTGGTAAAATTTATCAATTATTTCCTCCTAACAAAATGAAAATTACCGTGAGTATGAAGAGTACTAAAGCATTTGAGTATACACTCAAATAATTTTTTCGATATTTCTGAATGTTTCTTCAAATGAGCAATGATTGTCATCATAATATACAATTGTATACACAAGCATACAAAAATGTTCAGACCTGGTGAAGTCATGAAAAAGGTTAGTTGAGCTTGGGTATTGAGTAAATTTTACACAGACTGCAATATATTTCATTAAATCTTATAAAAAATGAATTTTTAAATTGAAGGAACATAAGAAGAACAAACCCTGGCAAATGTTTTCCATTTCTCATCTAAAAGCTGCCTCATTACACCTCCCTCCAACATGTCTAAATGTTCATCAGTCTCACCATTGATTATAATCATGAGTGCCGAATTCCAATCTGGAAAAATATATTTTTCAACGCATGTACTTTGATATTAGCATTTAAATGTAAGCATGGAATTCTACCAATTATTTTAGGTTTGAATTATTTAAGAAATGAATGCTTATCAGAGTTCATTTTTGTCAATATGGATACTGTTTGGGTGACAGCGAAATAGAATGGCATCCATTAGTGCACCATGAATATTTATCTGTCACCCAAATTGCATCCATATTGACGATAAATGCACTCTTGACTAGCACTAACTTTTTACTTTTACATATCATAGTTTTTATATTGAAAACAAAATAATGAGAATTGAATCTCATTTTGGAACAGCAAAGTAAGCTCAAGGTAGAAGAGTAAAATACAGTGAAACTTGTATATAAAGACCCCCTTAGGGGCACAACAAAGCTGGTCTTTATAGGGAGGTGGTCTTTATATAGAGGTTGATTTGTACACAAATGGTACTATTGGGGTTAGCAAAAAACAGTCTTTGTGACCAGGGGGTCTTAACACATGGGCGGTTGCTATAGTAGGGTTTACTGTATTGAGTATATCTGATTGATATATCTCCGTGTGACGTTCGGTTACGTCAATGACGATAAATGTTTGTGCGACGTCACATGAGGAACTTTGAGTATAACTGATATTAACGTTGTCTAGATTATTACTGAGTTAATGGGAGACTGCTGCAGCAAATGTAACTATAAATTAAAAATCAGATAAAAAATAATATGTTCCCCAATCTCCATGGCATAAAATAATTCGGGAAATTTTTACCGTATCTATTTCAGCTTACAATGACTAAGTAAGGGAAGCCAAAAGATTTGTCTCCCCTTAAATAAACATTTTTTTTTTCTTCAATAGGATAACTTCCCATAAATTAGGATCTAAGCTTATAAATATTTAAACAGCAAAAGTGCATTCAGAGCAAAACAGCAAAAACAATTTTTAAAATAATCAATATGATAATTACTTAAAACAATTAGCAGCTAAGCATGGATGCAATATGCAGATCTTTTTAATATGCTAATGTTCTATGTTAACACAGTTTGTTTTTTTATTAAAGCTTATATCACAAACTTATTATAATCGTAGTCTACATCTCATATTCCTAATTGATTTTAGCCGATATTTCACTATGTTTCAGTTGATTTATTTTTAGGTTTGGATAATGAATTACCTTTATGAATGAAATTATTTGAGGTGGTGCTTTTTTCTCAGTTTCATTTAATGTTTTATTTTCAAACAATACATTATACAGTGGTTCTTGTCTTAAAAGACCACTCCCATGAAAGACCGACCGACTTCTAAAACAACATTCTGAAAAAAACGCTTGGTTAAATAATCCTTTAAAAAAAAATCTTTTGAGAGACCACCTGTCTTAAGAGACCACATTTCAGTGGCTGAATGGGGTGGTCACTCAAGACAGGTTTCACTGTAATGTCAGTTAATGTATTTTTTGGGACATCTAATTTATGAACTGCATTTTTTTTTAAAATATTATCATTTTCTCAATTGATTTTAGTTTAAGTTTTTATTTTCAAAAGATTCAATCTAAACTCATATCCTATTTTTCACTTAACCTTTTTAAGCCCCACAGATCAGACTGGTCCAACAAAATAAATAAGAACATACCATTAACATAATTAGGAATAACAGGATAAAATTTTGGCTAATGTCTTATTTTCAGTGATAAATTCGAATTTTATATATGTGATTAATATTTTATATTCACAGTATTTATTAGGCCAATGATTTATTTTCAATTGACTTAATGTGCTGTTTGAATTTCAAAAATTTTATTTCAGCTGATGATTTATTTTCAATGTTTTGGTTTAAATTTCCTGTTCTATGTCAAATTTTCAATATAAAAGCATTCTAATATATTTGTCAGATACTTTTTATCCAAAATTTGTTTAGCTTATATGGTATGTCTGTTACATGGCTTATTTGTGCTAACATTTTAACATGTACAGTTTATATATTTTTAGTGGTTCATATACATTTGTATATAACTATATATATATATATATATATATATATATATATATATATATATATATATATATATATATATATATACACACACACACACAGAGTGGAATCTCGTTATGTCAAAATCGGATGAGTCGAAATTCCGGTTATGTCAAAGTTGAACGGCAGGTCCCGAATATTTTACTATATATTTACACTACTTTTATTCTGGATACCTCAAAGTTTTTACCTCGAAATTTCACTTATCTCAAAGAATTTTTCTGGTGCAATGTATCCAAATATTATATAATTTTCTTTTGCTATCTTGAAGTTACCTTCTGTGATTGAAGATTTACATTTTGTATGTAAAATGCATTATAAATATTTACTTGTTTACCTGCAAAACACGGAACAATTAATTTCCATTAATGAGTCAAGGTAAAAGGGTAATTGATAATTCCTTAAAACCAATTTGAATTGACCAGTCTCCTGAGTATGTCTATTCGTAGCCCAAAAGAATAGAAAATATGTGACTTGAACATTTTGGTTATCTCCAATTTCAGATAGCTGGAAGTAAATGGGGTGGTTCTGTCAATTTTGAGATAACAAGATTCCACTCTATATATATAGCCTATTTTAGCTACTGACTTAGTTTACTTTTTCTGTACACAGTATTTTTTTGAGAAAGTCTTATTCTACAGGATACTCTGGCCGATGATGTATTTTCACGGTTTAATTTGATGTCACTGTCACTTCCTGTTGGTGTCAGCAATAGCTCTAAATAAAAGTTTTTGCAGCGCTCCATGTTTACATTTACTATTGATGCGCAAAACATCAAGACTATTATTGAGAGACACAAACTTTGGATCATGTGAATTAGCTTATGACAGGTATATTGTGGATATATATTTGTCTCCAAAAAAAAAAAAAAAAAAGAAGAGGATTAGATTCACATTTTAACTGATATATTACGTTATAAAGCCTAAGAACATTGTGTATGATATGATTAAACTTTCTGCAATATGGCAGCCATCACTTACTTGTTTCTCCTTTAGGACCAATGGAATCCAGTGCATAAAGGGGATACAAGGAACAGGTAATGTTGGTAAATCGCCATAACTCCTAAAAATACAAAATATTACAAAAATGTATTACTAAATCATGCAGATTACTTTTGTCAGTGTAACTTTTTCTGACCACACACTGTATCCCTTTTCTGTGCATACTTGTCCACTAGTATTTTTTTGTAAAGTGTTATGTACAGTGGAACCTCGCTATTGAGACCACCTGACTGACTTACTCAAATTGGTCTAAGATGGTCTCTTAAGTGAGGGTCTGAACCTATTTAATATTTATTAACCCTTTCAACCCCACAGACCATAATAGACTGGTCTGATACAATAGAAAAGAGCATACCATTAAGTTACTTGGTGATGAAAGGGTTAAGTAAAGTTTAAGAGACTGAATACAGTAAAACCTGCTTTAACAACCACCTGTATATAAAGACCACCTGGTCACAAATACCTTTTTTTTTTTGACGTTTCGAATAGTACCATTTGTGTACAAGGCAACCCTTATATAAAGACCACCTCCCTATAAAGACTGGTTTAATTGTGACCCTAAAGAGGTTTTTATATACAAGTTTCACTGTATCTAAGATCTAAAATGCAGTGTAGTCACCTAAGTGAGGTGGTGGTTAGATGTATCAAATTCTGTGAATTCATTGTTCACCAAAATTTTGGGCCATACATCATACGCTGTGTATGCGTTTCTATTTATATACTATAATGTTTCTGTACATCTATAAGAATACTACAACAATTTTCTGTCAGCTAATACATGGTAATGTTTTTCTATCTGTTCATTGAAAAAAATTTCTGTATGTACATTGTTGCCTTTTTGCTGTATAATATTTTAACTGGTCATACTTAATAGAATGTTTCATTTGTGTATCAGTACATTGTAACATTAATGTATCAGTACATTGTATCATTTGTGTATCAGTACATTGTATCATTTATGTATCAGTACATTGTAACATTAATGTATCAGTACATTGTATCATTTGTGTATTACAACATTGTATCATTTGTATATCAGTACATTGTAACATTAATGTATCAGTACATTGTATCATTTGTGTATTACAACATTGTATCATTTGTGTATCAGTACATTGTATCATTTATGTAACAGTACATTGTATCATTTGTGTATTACAACATTGTATCATTTGTGTATCAGTACATTGTATAATTTGTGTATCAGAACATTGTATCATTTGTGTATTACAACATTGTATCATTTATGTAACAGTACATTGTATCATTTGTGTAACAGTACATTGTATCATTTGTGTATCAGTACATTGTATCATTTATGTAACAGTACCTTGTATCATTTGTGTATCAGTACATTGTAGTATTTGTGTATTACAACATTGTATCATTTGTCTATCAGAACATTGTATCATTTGTGTATCAGTACATTGTATCATTTATGTAACAGTACCTTGTATCATTTGTGTATCAGTACATTGTAGTATTTGTGTATTACAACATTGTATCATTTGTCTATCAGAACATTGTATCATTTGTGTATCAGTACATTGTATCATCTTTCATTCATTGCATCAAAGCACTTATTTACATTTTCTTACAGAACATGTAAATTTTCATCAGTATATCATAACAGTATATTGTATCAATATAATCTGTCATTTTAAATCAGTGAATTGTATTGGTAAATATATATTGCATCATCTTTCTATCCATAAATTTTAGAACTTTTCAACATTACATGTAAAACTTTATATACCAGTGTAAGTATTAGAACTTTATATACATGTACAAGTTATATACATGTACCAGTGTAAGTATCAGAACTTTATATACATGTATAAGTTATATACATGTACCAGTGTAAGTATTAGGATACATTGTATCATCTTTCTGTCAGTACATCAGCATTATTACAGTTCACTTCAACATTATCTGTCAGTACATCAGCATTATTACAGTTCACTTCAACATTATCTGTCAGTACATCAGCATTTTTACAGTTCATTTCAACATTATCTGACAGTACAACAGCATTATTACAGTTCATTTCAACATTATCTGTCAGTACAACAGCATTATAACAGTTCACTTCAACATTATCTGTCAGTACAACAGCATTATTACAGTTCACTTCAACATTATCTGACAGTACAACAGCATTATTACAGTTCACTTCAACATTATCTGTCAGAACAACAGCATTATTTTAGTTCACTTCAACATTATCTGTCAGTACAACAGCATTATTACAGTTCACTTCAACATTTTCTGTCAGTACATCAGCATTATTACAGTTCACTTCAACATTATCTGTCAGTACATCAGCATTATTACAGTTCACTTCAACATTATCTGTCAGTACATCAGCATTTTTACAGTTCATTTCAACATTATCTGACAGTAAAACAGCATTATTACAGTTCACTTCAACATTATCTGTCCGTACAACAGCATTATTACAGTTCACTTGAACATTATCTGTCAGTACAACAGCATTATTACAGTTCACTTCAACATTATCTGTCAGTACATCAGCATTATTACAGTTCACTTCAACATTTTCTGTCAGTACATCAGCATTATTACAGTTCATTTCAACATTATCTGTCAGTACATCAGCATTATTACAGTTCATTTCAACATTATCTGTCAGTACATCAGCATTATTACAGTTCATTTCAACATTATCTGTCAGTACATCAGCATTATTACAGTTCATTTCAACATTATCTGTCAGTACATCAGCATTTTTACAGTTCACTTCAACATTATCTGACATAACTTTTCAACAATTACTGACAGTGCATTTCAACATTTACTGAATAGTATATTTCAACATTTACTGACAGCACATTTCAACATTTACTGAATAGTATATTTCAACATTTACTGACAGCACATTTCAACATTTATTGACAGTTCATTTCAACATTTTCTGACAATTTCTGAAAGTAAAATTCAACCTTTTCTGACAGTACATTTCAACATTTTCTTAAAATAAATAGTTTATAACTTAATCTCTCAGTACACCTGTACATTATATCATCTTTCTTTCAGTACATTATAGGATTTTTTTAAGAGTACCTGAACATTTCAACATTTTGTTATAGTACACATAACTTTATCTCTCAGTACATAGATATATTATATCATTTCTCTGACAGTAAATTTTAACATTTTGTTTTAGTACATATAACTTTATCTATCGGTTAGTAGTACATCAGTGCATTATATCATTTCTCTGAGAGTAAATTTTAACAGTTTGTTACAGTACATATAACTTTATCTATCGGTTATCAGTACATCAGTACATTATATCATTTTGCAATACACAAAGCAATGATAACAAATCTGTCCATGACAAGAAAATAGCCAATTATTTATCCACACCTTTACATTGTACTGTTGTTACGGACAGCCGTTTACTTAGGACCACAACTTAAATACCATCAAGTGTCATGCCAAGGTCGATAACATATTACAGGAATCCACAAATCGATATTTCTTTGTTGAAATTTTACCCTTATTTACTCTGTAACTTTTTTCACATGAACCCCATCTGATTGTTAAGTGACTGGACATTAATGAAGCCTCAGCAATAACTGATGTTTGATTAGATTAATTTTCCTCACTTTCAACTGGTCATGAATCTCAAGTACTTGTATTATTTTAGACCTATTCAACATTGTTCTATGTCTACCGATGTTTGCCATTATTGGCTTAATAAGTACTGGCTTTGAGCTGAAAAATCAATAACAGGACATTGTCTGGACATTTGTATCTACATCATAGATTGGTATTTCAAAATTTGTATATTGGTCCATTCTCCTTCAGACAGACAATTATATATTGCGAATTGGTAAAAAAAAAATCAACTTCTGATTCCATGGCCGATTACTGCATTATAAAGAAAAAGTATGTTGTAGAGTTACATCAAAAAGACATTGTCTTTAGAATTCCAAACAAAATACTTGTCTCAAAATATCAACTTTCGTTCATGTTGCCACAGTTAACGTTAAATTGTGTAAGTGAAACTTCTGTCAGTGTTATAAGGAATTCCTATTTTCAAACATTTCAATAAAACTAAGTGAGACCAAAATGAGGCTGTTCTGGACTTCCCACTTTACTGAAAATGTGCCAGACCATATGTTTACAAAAAAGCATGTGAACCTCAGAGTCCAAGTGGTCAGGGCACCGTGCTTTAATTTATGAAGTCTTAATTTACCTCTCGTCAGAACAGGTAGACCCATTAGAGCATTAGCTGATTTTGTGAGAAAGTTCGCCAGGTTTCTTGCAGAAGAATGGCGGTAAACTTTAATTTCAGAATTTAATTCGCCTCAACCATTAGAAACTGCAATTGCCACCAAATAATTGAGAAATAAATTGTTGAGTGTGACTTAAAACACCATTCAAAACAAGAACTTCAATGAAAAGGCACACATATTATATATTATATTATATTGTTTTTGATAGAAAACCTCTACTCCCACATACAGGTAGACACAGACTTTTATGTTAAGACATCCAGCCATACATGTAAGAGAAGGATTTGGTAATGTGCTGATTAACTTAAAAATGGTTATAAGAAATAAACTGAAATAGATTTCAATAAAAAGAATATTGTATATCTTTATGAAAAAAAATTGACATCAAAATGTAAACAAGCCTATTTTGAGAGCAATGATATATCAATGCATTGCATCTACATGTGAAATCATTATTAAGTAAATGGGGAGTAATGACAGAACTTCAACAAAAAACCATAGCCTGTGAATGTCAGGTTGACTGATGGACACATTTTAAACCATTACCAGGTAATCTTCCCCGATTTCACTGATACGGGACCAATGTCTCATTGATAGTGTACAAGGCAAGGTCAAGAGACGATTTCAGACATCTGTACAAATATTTGTGAATGGCAAGTCAGCAACTAATCTACTTGTCATGAATATTTTATGTAAGCTACTTGTATATCATATTTGCATCTGTAAATCTGCAGTCTATTTCATTTAAAATTCAAAGACATTTAAAAACATGCTTTCTGAGGATATTGATAAATCAATACAGTAAAACCTGCTTTAGCAACCACCTGTATATGAAGACCACCTGGTTATAAAGACTATTTTTTTGCTGTCCCCAATAGTACCATTTGTGTACAAATCAACCTCTATATAAAGACCACCTCCGTATAAAGATTGATTTTCTTATTTCCCTAAGTAAGTCGTTATATATTTAAGGTTCTCTATACATGTCCCCCTATATATAAAACCATGATGACTTTAACTCATCGTTCCCCGTAGTCACATTTGAACTCACCCATTTCAAAAAATGGTCAAGTCCACTGGCCGAATTCAAGAGTTTTTTTATTTAACATCCATATTTTACAATAATTTGATATGTATAATAAACTTGTTCATTCCTAATTTATGACAGGAGACCATACTCTTTATTCATTTAGGCGTGTTTATATGTGACCATAGGGGTGGACAAGTTAATTGAATGGTGAACAATCACAAAACTTTAACCAGACGGACTCAAGGACAAATGCAGGCAAAAACTTATTGTCCCAAGTTTCACTGATGATGGAGCATATTCACTGGTAAGTAATAAAAAAGATGAGTCTGCACAGATATTGTGTTTTAAAAGTATCTTACATTTGTATACACCATCAGAACAAACTTTCCCAGCAGACTTATGCCATCAGAAATAATTTACCTATATCAACACTTCAACACAGTGGCGTATCTAAATATATCACTATATTTGGCTGTTGAAACAATCATATTAACAAACATTTGAACACTAAAAGTAGTATTGAACTTAATGGCATCAGCAAAGACATACATTTAAAATCAATAAACAAACAGAAAAAAAAAATAGTTTTTCCAATGCATTCAAATGAAAATGGTGGACTGAAACAGTCAATACAAAAGAACAGAGTTCAGGTACATGTACATCAGAATCAGAATGAGATCCTATTGGTTACTTGTGGAGGGTCAGTGGTCTGTTCCTGGGAACAATGTAACCTGCTCCTTCCTCCACCTCCTAAAAAATGACTGCAATCACATAACTGAAAAATTGTTGAGTGTGTCATAAAATGCCATTCAAACAAACAGGGGATCCTCTCATTCACATATTAAAGAAATCATATAAAACCTATAGTCATATGTATCGGTCAAACTCTTATATACATGGTTCAATAGGTCAATTACACCTACAAAAGATTGGTGGTCCCCCTATCTAGGTCATGACCAACTTCATATATCCCGATTACCTGTGTTTTCTGTATATGCAAAAATGAGTTGTGAAAGTATTCTACATGTATCTACATGACAAAAGACAAACACTGGGTAAGACTTAAATGTATATTACCCAAGAGACAGCATGACCTAGATACAATGGCTTAGAGACAACATGACCTAAATAGAATGACTAAGAGACAGCAAGACCCAGATACAATGACTTAGAGACAGCAAGACCCAGATACAATGGCTTAGAGACAGCAAGGCCCAGATACCATGACTTAAAGACAGCAAGACCCAGATACAATGACTTAGAGATAGCAAGACCCAGATAAAATTACTTAGAGACAGCAAGACCAAGACACAATGAGACCCAGACACAATGACTTAGAGATGGCAAGACCCAGATACAATGACTTAGAGACAGCAAGACCAAGATACAATGGTTTAGGGACAGCAAGACCCAGATACAATGACTTAGAGACAGCAAGACCAAGATACAATGGTTTAGAGACAGCAAGACCCAGACACAATGACTTAGAGATAGTAAGACCCAGATACAATGACTTAGAGACAGCAAGACCAAGAAACAATGACCTAAAGACAGCAAGACCAAGATACAATGGTTTAGAGACAGCAAGACCCAGATACAATGACCTAGAGACAGCAAGACCCAGATACAATGACTTAGAGACAGCAAGACCAAGAAACAATGACCTAAAGACAGCAAGACCAAGATTCAATGACTTAGTGATAGCAAGACACAGATACAATGACCTAGAGACAGCAAGACCCAGACACAATGACTTAGAGATAGCAAGACCCAGATACAATGACTTAGAGATAACAAGACCCAGATACAATGACTTAGAGACAGCAAGACCCAGATACAATGGCTTAGAGATAGCAAGACCCAGATACAATGACTTAGAGACAGCAAGACCAAGACACAATGACTTAGAGATAGCAAGACCCAGATACAATGACTTAGAGATAGCAAGACCAAGATACAATGACTTAGAGACAGCAAGACCAGGATACAATGGCTTAGAGATAACAAGACCCAGATACAATGACTTAGAGACAGCAAGTCCAAGATACAATGGCTTAGAGATAACAAGACCAAGATACAATGACTTAGAGACAGCAAGACCAAGATACAATGGTTTAGAGATAACAAGACCCAGATACAATGACTTAGAGACAGCAAGACCCAGATACAATGGCTTTGAGATAACAAGACCCAGATACAATGACCTAGAGACAGCAAAACTCAGATTCAATGACTTAGAGATGGCATGGCTCAGATATAATGACTTACATGTAGGGACAGCAGGAAATATGTTCAATGAATGGTATTTGAAAGCAGGTGGTCTTTTTCTTATTTTAAAGAAAACAGAAGGTGGGGTCTTTATCACTATCAAATAGACTGGCTGCCACAAAATTACAAACAAATTGTTGAATATGGTATAGATCACCAATAAATACTATAAACATAATACCTAAGTTATAATGCTCAAGATGATCCTTTCTGTCAATTAGACTTCATCAGTTGAGCTCCAATTTTAAATAGATGTTTATTTTCTAAAGAGAAAGTAGTATCATACAAGGCCAAATAATAAATCTAAATGTATAGCAAAAATTTGTCTAAGAATAACCACTGTAAAAAGATGACTAGCAATCAATCAATTAACAATTAATATAGTAAATTCAAATTAACCTTGCAGGGTAGAGTTTTGTGAACCGTTTCTTCACCTGGACAAGTTTAAATCTTAAGTTATACATTAAAATTAAATTGGCAAGAGTAATAATCCGATTGACAATAAAATGCATTTCCTGTGAAGTCTTTCATTACTGAAAAATGAGCAGAATCAATACATGAGGGCACTCAAAATAAATATTCATGGTAATAAAAAGAATTATTTTTAATATTTATATTTCAAACAGAATAATTTACACAGTGTAAGTAAGTGCTATCCCATCAGATCTCTCATGGATGACTTTTAGATAAAGGTTTATGGAGTCTGAAAGTTTCAAGAACACTCAGGCCACCGGCTAATGGCCATCATAGAAATCTAAATCTTCGAACAAGTCATCTCTACTGGAAAGAACATTTACTTAAGCTTAATTCCTAGTGACAGATTAACTGAAACTTCATATATCACTGAATGTCAATGAAGTGACCTTGTCCAAAAACGTTCTGCTAAAGTCATGTGATTGGAGTACACATTTTTTCCATCCAAACTTAAACAGAATGAAAACATTTTCAAGGTCAAAATATGGTTTTATGAAAAAATCTTTGAGTTAGAAATTGACTTGTTTGTTTGTTATTTTACATCCCATCAAGAATGTTTCACTTATACTGAAATGTCACCAGCTTTAGGTGAAGAGCTACAAATTCTGGCCTCTGCTAAAGACTGATGCCACTGTGCAGTAAGCTATTAGTTCTTTTACATGCCATGCCTTTCACTTTGTATTCTGAGTGCTTGGTGAAGGAACAGTCACTACCATTTTTTAAAGTCTTTGGTATGACTCAGTTTAGAAATCAAACCCAGGAGCTTCCACTTGCAAGTTGAAGACTCTACCAAAAGACCACCACAAGCAGATGTAAGTCTGCATTAAGAACACCCAGTTAAATGAAATACAGGTTGAAAGTCCACATTAATATCTTCCTGTGTTTTTTATGAGACCAAGCAGACTCAAACACATAGATCAATTTTAACTTTTTTGTTCACTTGTCCACATTACCCTCAGGTTTAAGTTTTACAAACAGTTAACAAAATATCTCAATACCAACATAACTGAACCATTTGGTATCATTTATCCCGTCTACTATAAGGGTAGACAACTCTGATAAAGAATCACAATGGCTTTATCTAAGAAATTCTTGTAACAAATCGCTCCTTTGTTCATTCACAGTATTAAATAGTACCTACCACATAGGTACAAAGCGATCATTCAAACAGAGAGGTCAAGAACATATCTAAAATCATCTGAACTATTGAAGACCATAATGTGTTACGACTGTAAAACTGGGTCAAGGTCAGACATTTAATTTGAGGTCAACACTAAGCAAATTGTAACCAAAATTAATTGCAGGCTGAGAAAAGCAAGTGGAATGCCAAACATTTGTATTACTCATGAATACACAATCATGTCTCCAAGGAGTTCAATATGACTTGTGCAATAACACAAATACGTCCTCTAGCAGAGTGCCCTGAAAATATGTTCTTTTTCATTATACACAGTGAAACCTGTCTTAAAAGACCATTATCGTGAAAGAGCATCTGTCTACAGGGACCACAATCTGAAAACTACTTGGTTAAATAATCCTTTAAATAAAACCTCTTTGAGAGACCACCTGTCTTGAGATACCACATTTCAGTGGCAGATGAGGTGGTCTCTCAAAACAATACCTTTTTGTATAATTCATAACAATCATGTGATGTGTAATCATGAAATACTTATCTACTTAACCCTTTCATTATCAAATAACTGAATGGTATGAACTTTTGTATTGTTTTAGACCAGTCAATTATGGTTTGCAGGGTTTGAAAGGGTTCAGAACACCTTTAACTTATAGCCTACATTCGGACTGACTCATTATGGCAATTGTGATCATATATTATTGATGAAAAATGCAGTACCAGCATTATTATAACATAAAAAGTCGAAAATCTCTGAATTAAACATTTCAACATTGCTTAATGGAGTATACATGTATAGGTTTACCTGCAACAAGTCTAAAATAAATCATAATAGGGGTGACAGGCTACTTGTCAGCAAAAAATTATTAGAGCTTCAGTTATGCATGGAGTTAGAGCAAGGCAAAATGTTACTGTTGTACACCCCTATTTTTGTAAAATAGACCATATTGTTTTGGTTTCTGACATAACCCAAATGTGCCTCTTTATCTTGTAGACTTACAGTATATACATGTACAATCAACTTTTGTTCACAGAAATTTCATATTCTTCTGTTTAAAATTCTGGTTGATCTGACATATTATAGTTAACTCATTCACCCCTAAAGACACATTTGGACTAGTCTAAGTCATTAATTTACAAAATATTCCATTGTTTTTCAGGGGTCTGAGGAGTCAAAAATGTGACAAGCGTAACAACACAAACTATTAACAGGACCACTGACTTGCTTTCCTCATGACTTGTTTTTTTTATGACTTGCTTTCCTCATGACTTGCTTTTTTCATGTTTTGCATTCCTCATGACTTGCTTTCCTCATTTTCCTCATAACTTGCTATTTTCATGACTTGCTTTCCTCATTGTAAATGTTACAATTTTTACAAAGCACAATCAATACCATTAAAATATGTATATTTATAAATAACGGAACACATTACCAGTGATATTGTGAAAATATTTATAGAGATATCACTGTTTTAATGCCTTATTATCATTTGTGTAGAATTAAGAATTTTTAAATTTGTGAAATGTACAAAAATTTACACAGACAGGTAATCGATATACCTGCATTATTTGTGATAAATGATTTATGACTTAACAATTTATTGTAGAATATGTTTCCATTAAATTGTTTCGTAAATATGTAGCAATGATGTTTTAACTTCTGTGTTGTGACGATGTGTTGTGACAACAATCTTTATGTACACAACAGAATAGCTTCAACATGCTGACTTTTGTTTTACGCAAGTTCCTGTAAGTTTCTCCTTGTTTTATGCCACACTCAACAATTTTTTTAGTCATATGGTGTCGACAAGCTTTTAGTGGTGTAGGATAGAACCTGGTTACAATGTACCCAAGAAGAGACTACTGGGTCTGGCACCATAAAAATTGAGAATTTACTCAAGTCTGAGAATATTCTTAACTTGGCTTGCTCAGCCAATCAGATTCACCAAAGTTGAGAAAATTTTTTAGACTTAAGTAATTCTTAAGTTTTATTGTGCCATGCCCTGGCCTACTGCAAGTAAACTGGCAAACTTTCTCCCAAAGATCAGCTTGGGTTCCAATGGGGCTTGAAGCTGTACTGACCAGAAGTGAGAGACTTCATGATTCAAATACTCTTACCACTCAGTAACAGAGGCCTCAACATGTTGACAATTGTCATGTTTATAAATGTGCTTTCTTTCATATGAAGTGGCCAAATGTTCAGAATATCGCGCTTTAAGCTACGAGCTACAAAGTCTCTCACTTCTAGTCAATGCAGGTTCAAGCCCTTTTGGAACCTAAGCTTATATGTAGTCAATGCAGGTTCAAACCCTTTTGGAACCTAAGCTTATATGTTAGAGTGTTTGTTAGCATACTTGCAGAAGGAGAGCAGTCTCTTCCTTGGTACGTTGTAGCTGGGGCTCTCTTTTTCATTGTTAAAAACTGATCACCAACATATAACTGGAGAATTGCTGTGTATGGCATAAACACCATTTACATGAACAAAGCAAATATTACTGTAAATTATTGCTTGTTTGTTTATTGTATCGTTGTTTAACGTCCCACTCAAGAATCTTTCACTTATATGGAGACGTCACCAAATGCTGGTGAAGGGCTTCAAATTTTGGCCTATACTTGGCACTTATGACCAATGAGCAGTGAGTCTTCTTTAACGTGCTGATACCTACTGTGACACGGGACCTCAATTTTGACTGTCTCATCTGAAGGACAGGAAACCAACCTGACGCTGGCTGGCTGTAAATTATTAATTAACTATAGTAATATACGCCTGATAGGCAATTTTATGTCCAAACGACATGAAATTCGTAACTTGGCCAATATTGACAAAACTAAACCAAATAAAAAAAAACTTAGTCAATATAGGAAAACTCAGCCAATATTGAAATCGCATGACCAAATGGAAATTCAAGTGAGAGCGGCTGTCATTTCTTTTTCAAATCGAACCGTATGCCCATCTTTTCCGCATAGCATTGGCCTAGTTGCACTTTGTATTGGCTGAGTTGGACTTTGTATTGGCCGAGTTGCACTTTGTATTGGCCGAGTTGGACTTTGTATTGGCCGAGTTGCACTTTGTGAGTTGGACTTTGTATTGGCCGAGTTGCACTTTGTGAGTTGCACTTTGTATTGGCCGAGTTGCACTTTATGAGTTGGACTTTGTATTGGCCGAGTTGCACTTTGTTTTGGCCGAGTTTAATTAATAATAGGCTCATTAGTCAGTTATTTCCATATTGGTCTAATTATAGCGCCTCGGTCTATCGTTCTGACCATCAGCTTCCCCTCAGGCCAATACAACAAACCTCGGCACAATCACTAGGCCAATATGGAAATCAACAATAAATAAATGTCTTTCAAGACAGGTGGTCTCTAGCGAGAGTGATTTCTCATAACAGGTGGTCTCATGTTCTCTCAAGACAAGTGGGCTCTCATAACAGTGTTCTCTCAAGACAGGTGATCTCTCATGACAAGTGTTCTCTCAAGACAGGTGATCTCTCATGACAAATGTTCTCTCAAGACAGATGGACTCTTACAACAGTGTTCTCTCAAGACAGGCAGACTCACAAGTGTTTTCTCAATATAGGTGGACTTTCATGTCTCTCAAGACAAGATGTCTCACAAGTGTTCTCTCAAGACAGGTGGACTTTCATGTCTCTCAAGACAAGATGTCTCACAAGTGTTCTCTTAAGACAAGTTGTCTCATGACAGAGTTCTATCAAGACAGTTTTTCATTGTATAATATGTAAACTCTTATCACAAATAATATTGAAAAGAATTACACTCCAACTTATGCAAATGGGATTCTGAATCTAATAATTAGGTAATATCTATAATTTATCGTTAAAAAAGAAATATAAGGTATTAGTTAACCATATTATTTGTTATCTATCAACCAGATCAAATTACTTGTTCATCTCTGCAGTTAAGGGTTTATCTTTATGTTTAAGACTTTATGTAACTTTAAAAAATGTTAAAAAATTAATCCTTTCAATTGAAAGCTTGAAGCAGTTATATTTGGGGATTTCCTGCCAAATTTGGTTAGAATTGACTCATTCGTTCTTGAGAGGAAGTCAAAAATGTGCAAAAGTGAAAAAAAAAAAACGGACGACAGACAAAACAGCATCACAATATGTCCCCATAAAAAAAAAAACGCATACAAACACAAAAATAAAACCAAACAAATTCATTATAAGTAAATAATAGAGAAACAAATGTGTAAGAAATGTGACGACCTTCACTAGGGATTCCCTACAGGACACCAATGTCAATATCAGTCTTTATGGAATATATCATCTACTGGCTTAATATGACTAGAGAATACCTGAGGCTGTGCTACAAGATTAACATTATGGATATTTTGAAATATACATTGAGTTGTACATCTTTGATACCTGATCTAAAATAATTTTTGAATAATTCATTAAAGTTTAAGTAGAAGATATACTTTTAAAGCTCTCAGTGGTCCCAACAGAGTATTTATAATTATATCAGAAAGAGGCAAGGATGCCATCATGACTTTTCAAAGCTATGACATTAAGGGAGGCTGTAGATACAGACAGAACCATATGAGAAACATTTGTTACAATGAAATTGATTAAACGATCATCTGTCATTGGTTATGTCTTAACCTTTTGACCCAAATAGCACCTTTTGAAGCCCCTACTCCATTCCAATGTAAGCGCCTTTTTACGCCCTACACTATTTCCATGCAATGGATTAACGAACGGATCACAGACATTTGGCCATAGCAATATCTCACTTGACCCTTCAGGCCAGGTGAGCTAGCTATCAAGGACCTAACTTCTTCCTCCATTTTACACAGGACCTTCATTTATAAGACTTTTGCATAAAAAAATAGTTTGCTCTGACATTACTTTGAAATACATGTCCGCATACATCTGTCTATTTATATATCCATCTAATATATCTTTCAATTCATTTATTTGTCTATCTACTTATATATACATGTTTATCTATCTATATATCAATTACTGTGTCTCTGTCTCTCTATCCATCCATCCATTCATCTAAAACATATCCATCCATCTATCCATCCACCCATCCAAAACCCATCCATCCACCTACCCATCTAAAACCCATCCAGTCATCCATTCATTCATTTAAAACCCACCCATCCATCTATCCACCCATCCATCCACCCAACTATCCATTTAAAGCCCACCCAGTTATCCACCCATCCATCCACCCATTCATCTAAAACCCACCCATTCATCCATCCATCCATCCACCCATCCATCCATGTATTGCACACTAAGTGTCTAAGTGATGTTCACACAAGGTTTATATGTTTATATATTGGGCCATTTTCAATCTGTCATAATGTTGGCATGTACCTAAGTAGAGGTACTATAGTAAGGACTAGAGTACTAAATTTGTGTCACGTTGGCAAAATTCAATAACCATTTACAAAATGAAAATGTTTACCCGAGTATTAACCAATGCAACTGCACCAAAAATCAATTTGTTTTCTAACATTTACAAAATGCTACAAAGATTCTGATATTAAGCATTTGTTTACACAATAAGCTTAATGCACAGCTATTTAACAGCTAGTTTTTCTCCAATGATTCTACAGCTGATGTCATATCATAAAACTGCATGTGCTCTGTATATGTATTAGATGTATGTTTCATCTCACTTGTAAATTCTTATCTGTAGTATAAGTTCTTATATGATACAATTAAATATGGGACCGTTTCAGGACATTTTCAAAATTTCTAGAGAGTGATTGTTCTTTTTCTTGTGTGTTTGTGTGTGCATGAACATGTGTGTGTGTGTGTGCACGCAAGCGTGCCTGCATGCACACATGTTCCTTTTCTTTCATATTACTGTTTACCTGAAAATTTTTGCTCAAATTTAATTTTTGCCCTTAGATGAGAGGGCGAATTTAAAGAGAAAGCAAAATTTCCAAGCTAAATAATTGAAGAATGGACATACATGCCATTTAAGGGCAAAATATAAGACAAGTGAATATGTGTTTTGTCGTGAAAGGGCAAAAATAACAAGGGCAAAATATAAGACAAGTGAATATGTTTTTTGTCGTGAAAGGGCAAAAATAACCAGAGGCAAAAATTTCAAGGTATACAGTATGTCCATCAATGTTTTTCATTATCATATAGTACATCACCAGTTATAAAATGAAGTACATAAATTTTCACCTACACTATGCACCATTTATGCTGTATCAACCATGCCTACTGATATCGGACTTTTCATGCGGTGCCTAATGTACATTTCTAGATTCAGGTGAAAAACACAGGCAAACTCTCCTGTTACATTCTACAAAATTGATCATCCTTCCAACTTTTTATAACACCCGATATATAGCCTTGTAGTTTACCGTAAGTTTAAGTGCAAGTGTACTTACCAAACTACCCAGTTCCAACATTTCTCTGAAAATCTTATGCCGTCCTAGTTTACTGGCAAGTGTCAATGGAGTTAAATTGGCCTTGTTTTTAATGTCTGTTTTGGCAGGCATTTTATGGTGACGTACTATATATTTGTACATCTCCTACAAAAGTACAAAAATAAAGTCATATGATGAAAGAATTATCGAAAAATGGATGTAAAATGTACAGATACCGAAATGCTGACTGTTAGAAAGTCCAAAAGACAATATACAAATACAATATAAAACAAATAGGAACCTCTGGAAAAAAGAAACAGAAGTGAAATCAGATACCATGGAATAGTTAACTCCCCCTGACTCTAATGGCTAACACCACTTTGAGGAAGGGATGGCGAAATCTCAATCCGAGTGCACACAATTTTGTTTGTCCATGAAAAGGCTTGCCGAATCATTGACTAACAAAATTTGTGCACGAGGACTGAGATTTCGCCATCCCTCCTTCAAAATGGATTTTAGATAGTTTTTCTAACATGTTGCAAAAGTAAAAAGGTGCGACTGCATCCGTCTACAGACGACAACATTTTAAACAGTAGTTCCAGCACTTCCGGAATGGGCTAGGGTGAGATAACATTTTCACTGAATTCTAAATTTGAAGACAAATCAGTCTCAAGTGAAAGAAAACATGGTCTTCTATTAAAAATCTGGTAAACCCTTTTAAAGTAACAGAACATATTGATGGTAAAGAAAAATGTTCTTAAATTTTCTCATCATTTTTTTTTTATTTTATGAAAGAAAAGAAAGCAACAATTTACTGTTCATTTGGTTATTTATATATAGGTAATATTTCGGCAAAATTTAATGACAATTGTTTTTGTATAGAAAATAACATTGAGAGTTTTTTTTAAGGTTTTAATTGAATTGTAAAAATAAATAAACTATTTCATTTTGAAAAATTTTTACATACCCATTTTATGTGACATTCTTTCTCATATATATTCCAAAGAGACCATCTGGTGGTTAGAATAACAAATGTATGTGTAAATTGCAACAATCTTGCCAAACGTAACCCATAATATCAGTTATTTTTTGTCCACCATACTTTGAGCATTGCAAATTAACTTTCGGTAAATTTTTACGGAGATTACCGAGATATCAATAAACATGTGATATTTGCAGTTAATATACATTCTATTCTTATTACCCTTTGCTATTTTTTTTCGTACATCATCATTTCATACCTAAATCAGGCAAAGATGATCTTTTTTGTTGTTTCAAAACATTCGTTTCTGAAATTGTCCACATGCCGGGTATATCTGGTGATCTCGACCCATTTTTAACTCGTCCCATTGCATTCTCGGCTTTATCATTCTTGACACATATGATCATGAACTGCCCAACTCCATCGGACATGGCAGCACGATTGTAAAACATGAGGTACACATACTTTTCACAGTTATATTGTTTTGATTTTATCAATGTCAGCATTCAGGGTAACAATAAAGATCGGGAAATTTTCTTTCAGTGACCTGATATATTTATTCATATATTCATTCGATTTTCTTCAGGTATTTAAAATAGCGTTGAAAAGCATATATTTTAAATAATACATGCACTTTCCAATAAAAATCACATCCTGTATTTTTAAAAATAAATATAAAACACATAAAAATTGGCCGACTTTAACATGGTCCGAGCGCTTAAAGGACCGAGATACCCTGACCGAATTACGAAGTACATTTGATATGGCGAAAGCGTTTATCTGAAAGATCATTGCATACGGAAATACAGCTGGATTTTTTAAGGTACAGGAAAACTTAAATTCTATTAAAACAAATAACTTTGAAAAGAAGGTCTTTTACATCGTTTTACATGTTTGATAATGTATTTGAACACACATTTTATCATATTCTCGACTATATGTCAGGGGACAAAAATAGTTATTGTGACAGCTTATATCGCTTTAAGGTTATGATAATTCAGAAGCAGGGCACCACAAAACTTAAGAATTACATAAGTCTAAAATTTACTCAAATCTGTCTAATCCTGAAATCTGATTGGCTAAGCAGGCCAATTTGAGAATATTCTACGACTTGAGTAAATTTTCATGTATTATGGTGCCTACCCCAGATAATGATACATGTATACTTTCCAGTATAAAACAAAAAATGGGTTAATAAGAGAAAAAATAACTAGTACTTTTACATTTCAAAGTTTTAGAATGTTTTATAAAATTTCTGAAATGTATGACATTTACCCACACTTTTACAAATCTTACCACTTGATCAGAGATGACCACCATATGTAAAACTGTATTTCCAAACGAGTCCTGCAAGTTCGGGTCTGCATTATGTTCAATGAGGTAGTCATAGATTTCCTGATTACCACAACAAGCAGCAAAGGCCAATGGATACTCGCCATAATAGGCATACCCTGTAAAAAGAAGGCGATATATTGTAGAATAAAAAAGGACATTGTGCTTTTTATTTCATTTATTTTGTAGTTTTTGATCATCAACAAAATTAAAACCATGACGAAATGTACATACAGTAGAACTTTGATGACTCGAAGTTCAAGGGACCAAATGTAAAAATGTTCAAAACATCGGGACTTCGACTCATGGATGGTAACCAAGAATCATATTTTTTTTTAGTTTCAGAGTTTCTATAAGGTGTATATGACTATTTCGAAACCATTTAAGACACATACAGTCATTATAATTAATAATTAGAGCTAAATTTAATTTAATTTTTGTGAAAATAAAACAATGAAAGTTTATGAGAAGAGAAATTATTGTTGGCGATTTCGTACACATGTAAAATTTGACTTCAAATTATATGTAGGAATATTCTTTGTTTTTAAAGAAAATGGGCCCAAAAATTTATTCCAAACATCGTGAAATTTGACTCATAAAAGTTTAAATTAGTCAACAGTTTGAAACATCAAGAAATTAGACTCATTGAAGCTCGACGCATCGAAGTTCTATTGTATAATACACTTATAGTAATAGTAATAGTTTCCTTTACAAACGTCCCACATTATCGTAGTTTGTACAGAATAATCTGTCTTGGGAGACCACCCTCTCTGCCACTGAAATGTGGTCTCTCATGACAGGTGGTCCCTAAAAAAAAGTATAATTTACAGATTTAACAAAGTGGTTTTCAAAATGTGGTCTCACATGACAGTGGTCTGTTATGACAGGTTCCACTGCACCGTATTGTGTTAACTCTACATACAGTAGTTATAAATGTCCCTGTTCTTATTGACTTGGAGAAGAAAATAACACAGATTGGGTAGAAATGAGATATGGTACCATGTCCTAAGTAAAAATTTGTTTAAGTTTGTTTGTTTATTGTTGTTTAACGTCCCACTCAAGAATATTTCACTCATATGGAGACGTCACCAAATGCCGGTGAAGGGCTTCAAATCTTGGCCCATGCTCGGCACTTACAGCCATTGAGCAGTGAGGGTTCTTTAACGTGCCGACACCTACTGTGACACGAGACCTCCAGTTTTTACTGTCTCATCCGAAAGACAGGAAACCAACCTGTTGCCGACCGGACTCGACTCACGACCTCATGATCCAGAGTGAAGCACGATACCGACTGAGCAAGGCCAGCTCAATTTGTTTAAGTAAAACATAGCTGCTGGTCATATATTTTAGAGTATTTTTAATTCAATGAAATTTTTTTTTTATTCTTAAAACACCGAAAAAATTTTCACCCCTTATTCACTGTTATTCTACAGCATATTCAGATTAGAAACAACTTTATCTACATGAAATATTTGTTAATTTGTGTACAAAGTAAACACAATACCAGGGGTCGAATTTAGACATTTTCTTACTAGTCCATTGGACTAGTTGGAAAGAAATTTTACTAGTCCTACAACAAATTCACTAGTCCCAAAGTGGTGCAAAGAATTAACAAATTGACCCATATTTACTGAATCGGTACTATTTTATGTTGTAATACCATCATAAGTCTAAGATTATCGTTGAGATAAGAAAAAAAATTAAGAAGCTGATAAACTGAAATTCAATGTACATTATAAATGCTCATTAATCATTCCTCATGTTTATACTGTAATGTTTATATAGATTTTGTAATAGTCAACCGCACTAGTGGAAGCAAAATTTTGACTGGTCCACTGCAAAAGTTACTAGTCTCGGACAGGCGGACTGCTGCTAATTTTGAACCCTGTATACATTAGGATTAGAAACTACCAAACCTTATACACCGGTATGTAAGAAATATTTCACTGAAATATCGTAAATTTTCGTTGAGGATTTAATTTCATTATTTTCGTGGATAACCAAAAACAACAACAAAAATGAAATCTTTCTTTTGAATGATGGACAAGAGGCAGCAAAAATTAATGTCAACAAATTTGTTTTTCAGGATAAACCACAAAAATTTTAAATGCATGAAAATAAATAATTTTACAGTATTTCATATAAAAAAAGTCAGAAATATACATCCAAATTAGAAACTGTAACATCTACATGATAACTTGCTTTTTTGTTTAACTTTAGTATGGTAGGTGATATTTATTCAAATTAGAAACTTTTATATACAAATACATATATATGTATGAAATATTTTTCATTTGAATACACCTTTAAATTCATCAACCCCTGAAAAACAATGGACTCTTCTGTAAATCAATGACCTAGACCAGTCCTAATGTGTCTTTAGGGGTGAATGAAGTTAATGATAACATACTGCAGTCCTGTAACTATGGATGGCAAAATAATACAGATTCTTGTAAAAAACATAGAGGTCGTCAAAGTAACCGATTGTTTCATGATGTCCTTTTCAGAGAATCGGTATCATTTTGCCTTACAAAGTTTTAAGACCACAGTTATCATTGATATAAAGCTTTGAATGACCAAATCTGATTACAATTGGAGGGAAACAAAAATGTTGCAAACAGCCAATCAGAGAGGCTGAAAACAATATGCTCCTCGATCCTTAAATTCAGGCCATAAAAGTTTGTTGACAATTTTTGTTTGATCAGTAACAGATCATAAGCCCACTGATCCCGAACACCAGAATGATGATAATGCTAGATTTCTAGTTAGACAAATTATAGTCATCTCATATTCATTTTTTAACTTTTAACTTTAATAAGAAAATGACAGTTATATGATTTGCAATTATCACAGGGGTCACAAGTTTAATACCATAATGCTAGGTCGATATCATGGATCCAGGTCAAAAGGTCAGTATAGAGATAGTTTAAATATTAGTATCCATCTTTACACATGACCATATTTGATAAAGGTGAATTTCCTGTTTTGTTTATTGATCATGATAAACGTAGAAATATTCTGAGAAATTTGTGCTAACAACACACCTGTATGATATAAAATTCTGACAGAAAAATGCAAATTCATAGCTGGTAAATTATCATCAAAATTAGACAAAAATGATTTCAAATATTACTGGTATCACATGGATTCCTTTTATCAGGTTAAAGAAGTGTAAAAATGGTCATATTGACTCTGCATATACACAATGTTTAACTTTGTCCAATACTTGGAGAAAATCAATCATTTATATCAACTATATGTCAGAAGGGTGGATCAGGTTTTAATCTGACTAACAAGAGTGACATTTTTCACAAAATGTCAGGTTGTTAGGTCAAAATTTTATTTCATGGAAACTTTTTTCGGTAATTACAGTGGAAACTATAAAGATCTTATCCCGTCAACCCCTGAAAAACAATGATCTCTTCTGTATATCAATGACTTAGACTAGTCCAAATGTGTCTTTAGGGGTGAATGAATTAATCTCCTCTCTAAGAGATAATTAATATAAAGTAATAAACATTGTTTCAAACTTTAGTTAAGGATGATAAAATTTCAAGTTATTTGGGTTTTTATGCCCCCAGCCTGAAAGGTCCGCCAGGGGCATATAGTGTTTGTATCATCCGTCTGTCTGTCTGTTCGTAATTCGGTTCTGCTTACATATAAAGTTGGGACCGGGGGCATTTGTGTTTCACAAACACATCTTGTTTGTTTTTATGGTGTTTTTTAGTTACATGGTGGCAGCCAGTTTTTATGGGTGGAGGTGTGAACCAAGTTAAAATGGACCTGGGAAGAGAGACCACCAAGGTTCCAACGAGATATGAATCTGTTCTGACTAGAATTGAGAGACTCCATGGTTCAAAGAGCAATAATCTGACCATTGACTCAGTCAATGATGTCTCTATGAAAGTTATTTGACAAAAACCTTTAAACTCTCAAGTTCAATCTAAAATCTAAAGTCTTATAACTCAGGCAAATCTCATGAAAGTTTGGCTTGGCCATTATTGAATTCTTCTAATATTTCTTGGATAAAATTCTAAATTTTATTCAAACTATTTGAAAAATTCTATGAAAACTCAAATTTCAAATTCAGTGGTTAAATCTGAATGCTGATTTTTAAGAATTTAAAGTGCCATAACTCTAGAAAATGTCAAATTTTTCAACATTTCCAAGCTAATGCAAGAACTCGTAAATGCAAAGCTCACACAAAAGTCTGTTTAAAATTTGTAAAAAAAAAAGAAAATTCTAAAATTACAAAAAAATGAACAAACAAAACACAACCAATCCCACAATCCATTTCTCAATCTAGCAGACATTAAAAACTAAAATCAAACAAAGATTGCTTGACTGACCAAAATATATGTGTCATTGATTTCCAAATCCTTTCAGCACAGTTTTTAAACTGACGATGCTTATAAATACTTATTTAACCATTTCAACTGCATAGAAATATAATTTGTCGAAACAAAAGCCATATGTCATACATTTTTAAAACAGCTATATATTAAACACGGTCCGTGAATCACATTGAAACTCTAACACTTTCTACATATAAGAAATCAAAACATATTAAAACCTATGCTTTCATCAATGTGAAAATATATGATAGTGCCAATATTATGATATTGATTAAGCTAAAATGCTATTGATTAAAAACTACCTTATAACCCGTGTGATTATGCAATCATTAAGATTAATGTTAAACGTAGGACATGCTTCAGAAGTCAGACTGATTGGCAGCATTTTCTCCTGATATATCCGAGCCGTTAACATAGTAATGTCTGACCCTAAAAACGCATGTAATTTTATGCAGAATTAGAGGTCCTCCCAGTGTGTTACTTTGTTTCCAACTACATTGTAATATCATGGGTCCTCACATTGCAGAGTTCCATTTACATTGTCATTTATTGATGCACATTGCAGAATTTTACAAAAAAAAAAAAAAAAAAAAAACAGTACAAATGAGTAAAAAATAAAAAAAATTAGAAAAATACAGTCTTACTAATTTGCTTTTCAAACTTTAAGCATAAAAAATCTTTGGAAGGGGATCCCCTGAACCCCCCTCCCCTTACTGACATGCTCTTCACATGGACTTAGCTATGCCACAGTCTCCATGGCACAGTGGTTTAAGCATCATGCTTTAAACCATGAAGTTTCAAATTTAGTTAACCCAGGTTTGAGTCCCACTGGAATCTAAGCTGATTTTGTGTCATATATTTATAGGACCAATGTCAAGGTCAATTAGACCAGTGGAACCTCTCTTGAAAAACCACCCCTTCTGTCATTGAAATGTGGTCTTACAAGACAGGTGGTCTTTCAAAAGAGGTTTTATTTCAAGGATTATTGGACCAACTAGTTTTGAGAATGTGTTCTCCCAAGACAGGTGGTCTTCTACGACAGACGTCTCTCAAGACAGGTGGTCTTCTAGGACAGTGATCTCTCAAGACAGGTTCCGCTGTGTATAGTGCTTTGAAGTTTGAAAATGATACAACTATTATCTATGATAGAACTGTAACACAAAAATCAATGCTTATCAAATATAGTAACATTTTTACAATATGACAAAACTTGTAAATAATGATCAATACACAGTCATAAATGTTATGACCTGTGAAAATCTGTAATGACAGAGTTATTGAATTACCATGACAGCATATCTGACAAACCATATCAACTAATAACTACATTTATCAAGAAATCATTTTCCTAATATTCATATTTATATGGACCTGTCTACTGTTATATCATTGCCACGACTTTGATAACAAGTGTTTTTTTGTTACTAACCTTTACTATGACTTTGACAAAAACTTTTTTTTGTATGACTTTGATATTTCTCTATGACTTTGAAAACAAAGGATTGCTACTAAACTTTATTATGACATTGACTGTATATATATAACTATACACTATGACTTTGTAAATCACTCAAACTATGATACAATTCACTATGACTTTGATAACAGCTATTTGTTACAATTCACTATGAAATTGATGATTACTATTTGTTACAATTCACTATGACCTTGATGACAACTATTTGTTATAATTCACTATGAAATTGATGATAACTATTTGTTACAATTCACTATGACCTTGATGACAACTATTTGTTATAATTCACTATGATTTTGATAACAACTATGTTACAATTCACTATGACTTTGATGATAACTATTTGTTATAATTCACTATGACCTTGATAACAACTATTTGTTATAATTCACTATGATTTTGATAACAACTATTTGTTACAATTCACTATGACTTTGATGACAACTATTTGTTATAATTCACTATGACCTTGATGACAATTATTTCTTATAATTCACTATGATTTTGATAACAACTATTTGTTACAATTGTTTATGATTTTGATAACAACTATTTGTTATAATTCACTATGAGTTTGATGACAACTATTTGTTTCAATTCACTATCAGGGTGGAAATTAACGGGCGCCCGTTCGCCCGAGGCGACTTAATTTACGATCGTAAAATTTACGTATGAAGTAGCCTGTTTGGCGAATTGATTTCAGGATTGTTTTTGCCACTATTGGGGCCATTATTCAGTCCATTTCCAGTTGGAAATAGTATCTGTTTTTTTCCCAATTTTGGTCCTTAAAATTCCAGTCTGATGAAGCTAAAATTTTGACATGTTAAGTTTGAATGTCCACTTTCATCAGAATAAAAGTAGAAGTACAACCATTCTGCATTTGTCATTTCAAAAGGTTAAGTTTCGAAAGTGATCCATTTCCTTCTATTTGTAGTTTAAATGGATTGCTGAAAATCAGTTAGAAATTAAAATAATTATTTTATTGACCAGTAAATTTGTTAGTCTTTACCTCGTGGCCAAAAATGTCACAGAACACATCGTGTGTTGACTGTTGTTGCTTGCAGTTTATAGAGGAAATGGAAGTTGGGTGTGTGTAATAAAAGAGCCAATATGTGTTAAAATGATGATAAGTTATAAATTCTTAATTATATGTAGGTGAATGATAAAAGGAAAATTAGTTGTAGTGAATAAAAGTTTTAATGAGATACTTAAAATTGATAGATATTGTTCTAAAATATGAAAACTTTGTAATTTGCATCAATTTAAACAAAATAATGATTGATATAAATGATATTGACAATACAGAATGCATTTACAATTAATTTACTTGCAAATACAATGTATATCATTCAGAGACAATTTACAATGCATATATCTATTAAAATAACAATAAATTAATAAAACACAAAATTGACTCAAATATTTTTTTTCTTTGCGAGCAACCAAATTTTCATGGCAGTCAAGCACAATATCAATATAGCACTTGCCTGGCTGAGCAAGTTGTTAAAAATGTTGATTTTTTCAAGTAAACTTAGGAGCCTATTTGGGTTTGAGTCTGAAGATTTTTTTCTTAATTTCCACCTCTGACTATGACTTTGATGACAACTATTTGTTACAATTCACTATGACCTTGATAACAACTATTTGTTACAATTTACTATGACCTTGATAACAACTATTTGTTACAATTCACTATGACCTTGATAACAATTATTTGTTACAATTTACTATGACTTTGATAACAACTATTTGTTACAATTCACTATGACCTTGATAACAACTATTTGTTACAATTTACAAATACTGCTCTGATAACAACTATTTGTTACAATTCAATATGACTTTGACGACAACTGTTTTTGTTATTTTCAAATACTGTGCTCTGATAACAACTATTTGTTACAATTCACTATGACCTTGATAACAACTATTTTATGTTACAATTTTTACCATTGCTGTGACTCTGAACAACTATTTGTTACAATTCAATATGACTTTGATGACAACTGTTTATGTTATTTATTTACAAATACTGTGACTCTGATAAAAACTATTTGTTACAATTTACTATGACTGTGATAACAACTATTTGTTACAATTTACTATGACTGTGATAACAACTATCTGTTACAATTTACTATGACTGTGATAACAACTATCTGTTACAATTCACTATGACTTTGATAACAACTCTTTGTTACAATTTACTATGACTGTGATAACAACTCTTTGTTACAATTTACTATGACTGTGATAACAACTATTTGTTACAATTTACTATGACTGTGATAACAACTATTTGTTACAATTTACTATGACTGTGATAACAACTATTTGTTACAATTTACTATGACTGTGATAACAACTATTTGTTACAATTTACTATGACTGTGATAACAACTATTTGTTACAATTTACTATGACTGTGATAACAACTATTTGTTACAATTTACTATGACTGTGATAACAACTATTTGTTACAATTTACTATGACTGTGATAACAACTATTTGTTACAATTTACTATGACTGTGATAACAACTATTTGTTACAATTTACTATGACTTTGATAACAACTATTTGTTACAATTTACTATGACTTTGATAACAACTATTTGTTACGATTTACTATGACTTTGATAACAACTATTTGTTACGATTTACTATGACTTTGATAACAACTATTTGTTACAATTTACTATGACTTTGATAACAACTATTTGTTACAATTTACTATGACTGTGATAACAACTATTTGTTACAATTTACTATGACCTTGATAACAACTATTTGTTACAATTCACTATGACCTTGATAACAACTATTTGTTACAATTCACCATTGCTTTGATAACAAGTCTTAGTTACAATTCAATATGACTTTGATGACAACTGTTTATGTTATTTATTTACAAATACTGTGACTGTGATAACAACTTTTTGTTACAATTTACTATGACTTTGATAACAACTATTTATTACAATTTACTATGACTGTGATAACAACTATTTGTTACAATTTACTATGACTGTGATAACAACTATTTGTTACAATTTACTATGACTGTGATAACAACTATTTGTTATAATTTACTATGACTGTGATAACAACTATTTGTTATAATTTACTATGACTGTGATAACAACTATTTGTTACAATTTACTATGACTGTGATAACAACTATTTGTTACAATTTACTATGACTGTGATAACAACTATTTGTTACAATTTACTATGACCTTGATAACAACTATTTGTTACAATTTACTATGACCTTGATAACAACTATTTGTTACAATTATTTATGATTTTGATAACAACTATTTGTTATAATTCACTATGACTGTGATAACAACTGTTTATCTGTTATTTATTTACAAATACTGTGACTCTGCTAACAAATTTTGACTCTCAAGAGTCAGAATTATTTTTGTTGTTTTAATAATTAGCATAGTGAATTGCGTGACATTTTGTTTGTTGTTCTTTTAACCAATGTTAATGGCAACAGAATAACATTTTATTTACTGTTTGTTTTTAATGACAATTTGCGTATTCACCAGTTAGCACTAACATCGGTTTTTTACACCGTGTGTACATTAACTTTCTAATCATTTCACAGATAGGAAGAAGACATTTAATTGGTGTTCATGGCTCTATTCTTGGCCTTTCATCAATATGTATCTATGAGAAATCTCAACATCAAATATCAGCAATGCTTTCTTTATTTATTACTATTGACAATCAATATCAAACTGGAAACAGAATTCATATGTACATTTCAAATATTGAGAAAATGGCATTTGAATGCTTTAAAAGTCTTTGATAGATTGATGTATCATAACGAACAGATTGATTTTTAAAATACAGCGAATGAAAATATTAATTTGGAAATCGTATTTAGTTCAGCAGAATCAATCAAGTTTAACAAATGACACACTAACTAAATTTCAAAACATTTCAAAAAATTATAAAAGCATCAATTTATCAGAAATTTGGGAGATGATAGTTGCCAAAATAAGCATGATGCCATCAGAAATTGCAACAAAAAGCCCATTCTTGGTTTTGGTGAAGATATGTTGTCAGTGCTTACTGATGATGTTTGAGCATGGACTGTCATGTGATATTTATAGAAATGTTAACAATCCATCTCTCCTAACACCACGAAACAAATTCAATATTTAAAGGCTTCCCTGTTGCTCAGGATACAAATGCGGGTAGCTTTATTTACTTGTTGCCAATGTGCTTCTGATCTATAAAATGATGGTAGTCACTGATTCATTATCAAATATTGTTATTGAATATGAATCAATTAGTGACATAGAACAATAGTCAATATAAATGAAAAAAAAAGAAAGGGCAACAGAGAGAGTGATATATAAAAGAAGAAACAGAGAGAGTGATATATAAAAGACAGGGCAACAGAGAGAGTGATATATAAAAGACAGGGAGACAGAGAGAGTGATATATAAAAGACATGGCAACAGAGAGAGTGATATATAAAAGACAGGGCAACAGAGAGAATGATATGTAAAAGACAGGGCAACAGAGAGTGATATATAAAAGACAGGGCAACAGAGAGAGTGATATATAAAAGACAGGGCAACAGAGAGAATGATATGTAAAAGACAGGGCAACAGAGAGTGATATATAAAAGACAGGGCAACAGAGAGAGTGATATATAAAAGACAGGGCAACAGAAAGAGTGATATATAAAAGACAGGACAACAGAGAGAGTGATATATAAAAGACAGTACAACAGAGAGAGTGATATATAAAAGACAGGGCAACAGAGAGAGAGTGATATATAAAAGACAGGGCAACAGAGAGAGTGATATATAAAAGACAGGGCAACAGAGAGAGTGATATATAAAAGACAGGGCAACAGAGAGAGTGATATATAAAAGACAGGGCAACAGAGAGAGAGTGATATATAAAAGACAGGGCAACAGAGAGAGAGTGATATATAAAAGAATTAACTAATGCTGCTCAAGACAACACACCCAACACAAACTAGCACAGAAACACACATGCACAAACAGAGAAACACACACACACATCACACACATATCTACACAAGCACTGAAACACACAAACACATACCACACATATATCTACACAAGCACAGAAACACACACAACACATACCACACATATCTACACAAGCACAGAAACACACACAACACATACCACACATATCTACACAAGCACAGAAACACACACACAACACATACCACACACATATGTACACAAGCACAGAAACACACACAACACATACCACACATATATCTACACAAGCACAGAAACACACACAACACATACCACACATATCTACACAAGCACAGAAACACACACACAACACATACCACACACATATGTACACAAGCACAGAAACACACACAACACATACCACACATATATCTACACAAGCACAGAAACACACACAACACATACCACACATATATGTACACAAGCACAGAAACACACACACAACACATACCACACACATATGTACACAAGCACAGAAACATACATCCTGGTACAGTAACTACTCTCATACTTTACCTATTATCCGAAATGGGTGTAAATTTTCAAAATAGATATTTGACCCACAGCTATAATAACAATATTTTTCCTGATTTTTAAAATAAATTGTAAAACATGTTACAACAAGAGTTGTCAGAAGACAACAAAGCTCGCCGAAATGGGTGTAAATTTTCAAAATAGATATTTGACCCACAGCTGTCAGGTTTTAAGGTCAAAGGACTGGTGAAATTTCGATTTCTTCAGTTCAGGTTCAAAATTTTGAAAAGTAGGTCAAAGTCCAAGATCAAGTTCACTAGGTCAAAAGTCAAGGTACCAAATGAAGGCTCTGGTCACAAGAAATATATACAGGCATGTGAGATATCAAAGCCCTATTCCTCATGGTTTAAAAGTTATGGCCAAGGCTAAAGTTTTTGAAAAGCAGTTCAAAGTCCAAGGTCATTAGGTCAAAAGTCAAGATACCAAATGAAAGCCCTGGTCATAAGAAATCTATATGTGAAATATCAAAGCCCTATCCTACATTATATTACGTATAATGGTAACCTATTACGATACATTTTTAAAATAATTTGATAATTTGAAATGAAGGTATTCAGTAAAAACCTCAATTTTCATCTAATAATAAGTACTGTACAAGTAAACACATAATTTTCAATGAATTACTTGGAAAATTTTGTTGTCTTGAATTAAATATTCCTGAAATTTTAATGGTAGTTGTTTATTTTTTTAAGTTTTTCATATCAGTATGATAAACTAATCATCTTAACATCCTGTTATACAGTGTTCTACATAATATCCTGTTCTATTATTTTAACATCCTGCTCTATTCCACATGATATTCTGTTCTATCATCTTAACATCCTGTTATACAGTGTTCTACATAATATCCTGTTCTATTATTTTAACATCCTGCTCTATTCCACATGATATTCTGTTCTATCATCTTAACATCCTGTTATACAGTGTTCTACATAATATCCTATTCTATCATTTTAACATCCTGCTCTATTTCACATGATATCCTGTTCTATCATCTCAACATCCTGTTATACAGTGTTCTACATAATATCCTATTCTATCATTTTAACATTCTGCTCTATTTCACATGATATCCTGTTCTATCATCTCAACATCCTGTTATACAGTGTTCTACATAATATCCTATTCTATCATTTTAACATTCTGCTCTATTTAACATGATATTCTGTTCTATCATCTCAACATCCTGTTATACAGAGTTCTACATAATATCCTATTCTATCATTTTAACATTCTGCTCTATTTAACATGATATTCTGTTCTATCATCTTAACATACTGTTATACAATGTTCTACATAATATCCTGTTCTATTATTTTAACACCCTACTCTATTTCACATGATACCTTGTTCTATCATCTCAACATCCTGTTATACAGTGTTCTACAGTCTAAGTCACATTAAATAGAAAAATACTGTGGGGGTAATATGACTGTGAATATCTCAAACAGAAAAGATTTATTTGTCATGGGCATTGATGAACTACACAGAATATCTAGAATACAGTTAAGTTAAGATTAACAGGTAAGAATCAACCATTTATTTAATCAGCCAAAATGACTGGACGCACTCAATCTGACTTAGACTAAACATAATACACTGTTCTATCATTTTAACAGCCTCATCTATTTTACATAACATCCAGCTCTAATAAACTGAACATCCTGCTTAACATTTATCATAATTCTGCTCTCATTCACCTAACATTTCACCTTATTTTACAGTCACATCTATATCAGTTTGTATACCATTATTTTAGTGCTCTGAGTTCTTGGTTTTTTTTCCCTTAAACATTTGTCCTAATTCATTTAAAAGTTAACTCGTCTGTTTTACTAATCATTGCATGTATATCTATTTCATTTAGAATTCTTTATTTAACTTAACATCCTATTTTATTTCACTTAACATCCTGCATTATTTCAGTCAACTTACAGCTCTATATTATTTAACACTGGGCTCCATTTCACTTAACATTCTGCTTGATTTCACTTAACATCCTGCTTTATTTCACTTAACTTCCTGCTCTATTTTACTTAACATCCTTCTTTATTTTACTTCACAACCTGCTCTATATTACTTATAACTCTGTTCCACTGCACTTAAGATCTTGTAATATTTTACTGCAAAATATTATTTACTATCCTGCTCTAAATCACTTAACATTCTGATTTTTTTTACCTGTAGTCCTGTTTTTATTACTTAACATCCAGTTTTATTTTATTTAACTTCCTGCTTTATACTACTTAACACTGAAAAATTTTACTTAACATCCTACTTTACTTTACTTAACATCCTCTTTACTTTACTTAACATCCTCTTTATTTTACTTAACATCCTCTTTATTTTACTTAACATCCTTCTTTACTTAACATCCTCTTTATTTTACTTAACAACCTACTCTATTTCTATATATATCTTGCTCTATCTTAGGTTTTTTATCATCTGTTTGTTTGTTTAACTTGTGTTTTAACCCAAACTCATAATTTTTTTAGATATAGGTTATGGTCAGTTTTTAATGGTGGAGGCAAGAGAACCAGGGACCAGTTTAAAAATTGGTCAAAATCTGCTCTATTTTACTTTATATCCTGCTCTTTATTACCTAATGCTGAAAAATTTTACTGAACATCCTACTTTATTTTACTTAACAACCTGCTCTACAGTGAAACCTGTATATAAAGACCCCCTTAGGGACACAAGAAAACCAGTCTTTATAAGGAGGTGGTCTTTATATAGAGGTTGATTTGTACACAAATGGTACTATTGGGGACAGCAGAAAATGGTCTTTGTAACCAGATGGTCTTTATACACAAGTGGTCACTAAAGCAGGTTTTACTGTATTTCTATTTATATCTTGCATCATCTTAGGTTTTGGATTATCTGTGTGATGATCTAAAATGTATTTTACACCACACTCAATAATTTTTTCAGATTTAGGTTATGGCCAGTTTTTAGTGGTGCAGACGAGAACCAGGGATAAGTTTTACAAATGGTCTTAAGTTGCCTGCAAACATAGATGTAACTTGAGTTTCACTTTTATTTAGGTGTACGTAGTTTCAGTTTCACAAAAGGTCCTAAACATAAGCTTACTGGTTAACCTACACTATGTTATGTGTGAAATCAGTAATAGTTTGGAGAAGATGTAGACTAGGACGTAAGTTTATTCATGGGAAGAAAGACACAACCTTTAGTGAAACTCATTTTAGTCATAAGTCTAGATCAGGGCTGTCATTGATAGACTCAATATCGATATAAAAATTGATTCGATACGATAATCAATACATTTTTTTTAGTATTGATACATTTCATATTGCATTTCACAGTATGTACTTTCTTTTACAATTTCCAAAATTTTCCATTTGTTTTATTTCATATTCTCAAACTATGTTGTATTTTATTCTAACTGTTCAATTTGTTCAGTTTGTTCAAATAAACAATGGTTTCCTTGCAATGATTTCTTTTAATCATCAGATAGTAAAATACACAGTAAAGCACCTAAATATTATAATGAGTCTATATATTTTAAATGCATTTTTCATAGAAGTACCATATTATTTAATTTATCGATACTTTTTACTTATCAATATATCAATATCTAATTTCTCATCAATGACAGCCCTGGTCTAGATTCACGTCTACACGTATAGTTATGACCTTTCGTGAAACTGGCCACTGGATATTGTGTACCCAGGAAAAGACAGCTGACCTTCTACAAGTAAACTGGCAAACTTCCTTACAAAATTAGCTCCTGATTCAGATGTGCTCGATCTCACGCTGACTAACGGTGATAGACTTCATGATTTAAAGCGTGATGCATTAACCACTTGGTCACGGTGGCTCCCAATCTCAATTTACACACCGCTCTGTGTCACTAACATTTTTAACATTATCTACAATTAAGGTGTTGCAGTTTTGATTGAGCTAGTTTAATCTTATCAAAAAAATGTCTGATTATTATAGCAACACAACAACAACAAAATTTAAAGTACTCAAATTTTGTTAAAAATCAAATCATCTTTTCTGATCTAAAGTCTATATATCATCTAACTTAGCAACTGAAATAAACCAACGTTATGCTATGGGAATTATTTTACAATTAACTATAATATCGCAAAACATGCGAACTTGAATAATGTTACTATATATGCATCTTGCTTTAAAATGGAGAAAGGCGATACATTACAGCTCACATCAAATGAAACAAAGATAAAATCACTTTGTAATGAAAAAAAAATGTTCGGGAATTATTACAAGACATTTTCCCTCCATTTCTTTGAATCAATACTGGCAATCACTACAAAACAATTATTTGTAAAATACCGTGGTTAACTTTAATGTAACAATACACACGGCAATGATGCTCTATCTAACGATTTCATACAGTTTATTATATAACTTCAATTAAAGACTTCTATTATCGGTGAGGTGTGTGTAGGGAATAAAGGATCCAATAATAAACATCTTTTTTTTATATTCCGCAGTGAGAATTCTAAGGCCGTACACGATTCACGCATTAGTTTTGTACTCAATAAGATGAAAAAAAAAATTGATATTGAGTTGCATATAGAACTGATAATGGCCTTGGCTACAAACTAAGGACTAGAGTACCCATTTAACATATTGACTCTTATAGTTATACCCACAATTGGACTCTTCCATTTCAAGGAATGATAAATTAAGTCCACTGTCAGAATACAGTGTGAGTGTATCATTTAAAATCCAGTTTCATAATGACTTAAATGTGAGCAGACCTGGCTCAGGTGGTAGCAGGCTAGACTCTTGTTCGTGAGGTTTAAGTTCGAGTCCAAATGGCGACAGGTCTGTTTCCTGTCCTTTGGATCAGACAGTAAAAACCGAGGTCCCGTGTCACAGTAGGTGTCTGCATGTTAAAGAACCCTCACTGCCCAATGGATGTAAGTGCTGAGCAAAGGCAAAAATTTAAGCCCTTCACCGGCATTTGGCAATGTCTCCATATGAGTGAAAGATTCTTGAGTGGGATGTCAAACAACAATAAACAAACAAACAAAAATAACTTACATATAACCTGCAATAATAACTTGTATACTCCCAAATTATGACATTAGACCATACTACATGGGTATCTATTGATTGATTTGGATTAGTCCAAATGCAGCCACAGGGGTTAATGATTTAAACATATATTATATCCTAAATGCTTATTATCTAATTGCCTTTCATATTCTATTTCTCTGAACATTTTAATCTATTATTACTGTATTGGACCCAATAAGCACCCAGGGCACTACAAAAATCATGAAAAGGAGGTGGGCGATTAATGAGACCAATTAATAGTCAAATTAACATAAAACAGTTAATATTTCGTCAGGCAGAGTGGCAAAGTTTGTTGTAATTATTACCAAGGACACCTATCAACATTCTTCTGTTGCTGGAGAGGCTACAGATAAAGTTTCACTTGAAGTTTTTTGGGTTCAAAACTCCTTGTAAACCAGCAAGAAAATATTCTCGATCATGAGCATGAAAGGGGAGGTATGCTTATAGGAACATGGGCGCTTAATGGGTCGGATACAGTATATATATTTGCATATTCATTTTAAATTTTGAATGGCTTTATGCCACACTCAACAATTTTTTCAGTTTTATGGTGGTGGTTAGTTTTTAATGGTGGAGGAGAGAACCCGGTTACAATGTACCCGGGAAAAGACCATTGGCTTTCCGTAAATTAAACTGGCAATCATTCTCACTGTGATCATGCATATTCATGACAGAATTATAAATATATTTCACTCATTTCAGAAACTACAGAATTTTTGTTAAATTTGATAAGCAACTTGGTTACATTGATAAATTTGTTTCATTTGATGTAATTGTGTTTTGTATCAAAGTCAACATCTTTTCAGTTATCAAGAGGTGGGGGGGGGGGGGGGTAGTTTTTTAAGTAGTGATGGACTAAATCTGGTTACCTTAGGAACAGATCACCGGCCCTCTGCAAGTAAGGGGGCAAACCTCCCAACAAAATCAGCTTAAATTACAGCATGCTGAAACCCATGCTGTATAGAGGTGAGAAACATTGAGAAGTAAAACATGATGTCCTAATTAAACACTTGGAGATGGAGGCCGTGACTCCTGATTGATATATACAATTTACAGAACATGACCACTGACACAGAAAAAGTGTTTAAATTACAACCGAGTTAGTTCAGCATTTATCAAATGCCACAGGACGAGTTAATATAGAGTTCCTAATACATATGCTTAATTAACTGCAAACATTATTTTAACCATTATCTGTAAAGCTTTTAATGTACATTGATCAATATAACTTCAGTGGGTAGTCACTTTGTTATTTTTCTAATTTTCAAGTCAATTACAGCAAATCTCAGGGGAATGCGATGGAGTACATCTTGATTTACAATGAGGACATAATTATTTTGTTCCAATTCTGTCTTCTACCTACGGTTTTAATTTTATGCATGATCGATTTCCAAATATATTTGTCATATATATGTTATGAATTACAGTGGAACCTGTCCTGAAAGACCACCCTCTCTGCCACTGAAAATTGGTCTTACAAGACAGGTGATCTTTCAAAAGAGGTTTTATTCAAAGGATTATTGAACCAAGTTTTGATTGAACCCCAAGTGGATTTTCAAAAGAGTTTTATTCAAAGATCTGGATTTGAGAGTTTGATCTCCCAAGACAGGTGGTCTATAAGACAGTGGTCTCTCAAGACAGGTTCCACTGTATTATCAAAACAATGATGAAAAAAGAAATACAATTATAGCTGGAATGCTATTCTGACTAAATAAGGAAATTTACCATATACTGTTCATATTTACTTACAAGTATTTTAGATTGTAATACTGGTGTAATTATAATTTTATCAGGTAAAAAAAAACACAGAAATTCTTTTGATTTTAGTACTGATTATATTTTCAGTAATAGACCTATTTATACCGGTATATAATTGTTCCATTAGCAACCTCTACTGTTTGCAACAAGAAACAGAAAAATTAATTTCACAGTCACGGACCTGAATCTTTGCACTTGGACAAAAACCCAAATATATCATTTTCGGAATTATGTCTACTTGCTCATTATAACTAGTGCCAAGTCTATTGACATATACCCAGATCGCAATGGTGAGAAAAACAAAAGAACTATCAATATAACCACTGCCATACCCAGATATCCTACTCAATATAACTACATGTATGTATTCAGTCTGCTTGTTACATACCCAGGTCACATTGATGAGAAAAGCGAGTGCACTAAGCACTGTGCTATGCGGATAACTTACTCATTATAACCATGTGTTCAATCTGACTGCTACATACAGGAGTCAAATTTGTGAGAAGACTGAGTGCACTGCGCTACCCAAACACCCTGTTAATCATAAGAGTGCACTGCGCTACCCAAACACCCTGTTAATCATAAGAGTGCACTGCGCTACCCAAACACCCTGTTAATCATAAGAGTGCACTGCGCTACCCAAACACCCTGTTAATCATAAGAGTGCACTGCACTACCCAAACACCCTGTTAAGAGTGCACTGCGCTACCATAAGAGTGCACTGCACTACCCAAACACCCTGTTAATCATAAGAGTGCACTGCACTACCCAAACACCCTGTTAATCATAAGAGTGCACTGCACTACCAAAACATCCTGTTAATCATAAGAGTGCACTGCGTTACCCAAACACCCTGCTAATCATAAGAGTGCACTGCGCTACCCAAACACCCTGTTAATCATAACCATGTATTCTGTCTATCTGCTACATATCCTAGCGTAAAGTTTTGGTCGCACTTTACAGGTATCATATAAGCAGTAGTAATGAAATCTGCAACTCTATTTATTGCTCTTGTCCTAGATATACAAAATACAAAACTTGATGAGATTTGGCCAGATGGTTTTATGAGGAGTTTCAGAAGTTTCTAAACAGATAAGGTATGACACACAGCAATGACGGACAGGATCAGATTGCAATATATCAGTTCTGGTGATTCAGCTGACATTTAACAAATACTGCCAGGAGTGTTAATTACCTCATCAACCCCTGAAATCAATGGACTCTTCTGCAAATCAATGACTTGGACCAGTCCAAATGTGTCTTTAGAGGTGAAAGGGTGAAACGTGATGTTTTCAAGGTATAAATGATAATCACTTACCTTGATAATTTGTTTTACTGCTTCTACTTGTCTTTTGGTCTTCTGGAAGAAAAAATCGGCCAGTGGCACGCTGGTTTACATTAGCACCTTTAGCAATGAGAAGCTTAACTGCCTCCAAATTACCAAACACAATGGCCAGGTGTAAACTACCTTCACCTAAATTATAAAAAAATACATATAATATTTTATATAATGTCGAATCCCTTAAAACAAATACATATAGAATTTATAAAACAATTGATACATGTTGCTATGGAAATATATGTACATGTACCTTATTTTTAAATTTTTTAACTTTGTATCAAGTATTCAACTCATCAAACCCCTGAAAAACAATGGACTCTTCTGTAAATCAATGACTAGGACCAGTCCAAATGTGTCTTTAGGGGTGAATTAGATATTGTGAGATTTCGAAATACATACAGAGAAGCACATCAATAGATAATGAGTTAGAATTTCAGTGATAAAAATATGTTTCTGTAGTTCAGAAGATAATATTTTTCACAGCACGATGACAGTAAAAATACAACTTTTGTGTTCCAAAATCAAGTCATTTCTCGTCAAACACTAATTATCACCTACTAGCTAGTTGCGATATTTCAGAATGTTCAGTCATTTGAAGAAACATTTATTCCAAATTCATTCAATATGTCTGTTACTGTATTTTATACTGTTCAATCAAATTTTGTTGTGGTTTTAACTATATTCAGTTATTTTGTAATTTATTTGTGAACGAAAAACAGACCAAATTAGTGCAATTTTCTATAAATACCTACATACCTACATATAGTAATAGTAGGCTAATAGGTTCCTTCACAATCAAATTTTATTTCAAAATAATTTGAATTGTGAACAAATTTGTTTTATTTCTAAAACAACAGAATTTTAACCTCCCCCTCCCCCCAAAATCTGATTTTACTGTATGTATTTAGTGAAATACTAGCAACAAAAGCAAATAATTTATCCTAAAGCCTAGCAAGAAAAGGTAGTTGGCAAGAATTGGTCTCCAGCCAGTTGAGATCCAGATCTGAATTCTTTATTTTGAGCGTTTTGTACCATACTCAACAATTTTTCAGTTATATGGTGGTGGTCAGTTTTAATGGTGGGGGAGAGAACCTGGATACAATATACCTGGGAAGAGACCACTGACCTTTTGCAAGTGAACTAGCAAACATTCTCACAAAAATCAGCTTAGGTTCCAGTCGGGCTTGAACTTGCACTGACCAGAAGTGAGAGACTTCATGGATCAAAGAGTGATACTCTTACGACTCGGCCACAGAGGCCCTGATTCAAATTTAAGAGAAGTACTCTAATTTCAGTTATGTAATGCACACCAACCTGCTAAACCTATGGTGACCAGTGGACACAGAACACAATGATTGCAATACATTACCTTCAGTATAACCTAGGTGACAGAAAGGTTACTATGGCAACTTAATTATTGAATTAGTGCCTAGTTCAAATGTCTTTGTTCTCAGCATTGTACTTAATCACCTCGATTAACTGAAAGTTTTTTTGTGAGACAAAAACCTCAAGAACTTGGAAGAAAATAAAAAAAAAAGTGAAAAAGTCAGTGATCTAAATCTTATTGCTATACAATGGCAGTGCCTCTGATGTTCAAAGTCTGTGATCTAAATCTTATTGCTATACACTGACAGTGCCTCTGATGTTCAAAGTCTGTGATCTAAATCTTATTGCTATACACTGACAGTGCCTCTGATGTTCAAAGTCTGTGATCTAAATCTTATTGCTATACACTGACAGTGCCTTTGATGTTCAAAGTCTGTGATCTAAATCTTATTGCTATACACTGACAGTGCCTCTGATGTTCAAAGTCTGTGATCTAAATCTTATTGCTATACACTGACAGTGCCTCTGATGTTCAAAGTCTGTGATCTAAATCTTATTGCTATACACTGACAGTGCCTCAGATGATTAAAGTCAGTCAATAATAAAACATATCAACCATCTATCTTAAAATAATTCTAAGACAGACTGAATTGTAGCGATTTATTGATCCTTATCAATGACAGTGAAATAACGAACCAGCTGTAATTAAGAAGAGTTAAAGTTCTACTTAAATAAAATAAAAATAAACCAGAATGTTTAACAAAGACTCTTTAACATAACAAAGTGCAATAACTCTGTAAATGAGGGATAAGGGTAACAAACAAGAACTTCTCCTAATATTGCTGTACTAGACTCTACTAACTAGTATCAATTTTCATGAATATTTTGTTGAGAAATGTAGAAATTCTGTACTGACAATGAAAGTGTAAACTACATACATGTAAATACATATTACATAATTTCTAGCTCCTTTGATCTTGTTTGTGATGGAGGGGGTATAATTATTTTACACTGCATTTTTACAAAAATGGACTTTTCAAGACAAATGGTCATTCATTACAGTGGTCTCTCCGGTCTTAGGCCAGTCTCTCAAGACAGGTTCCACTTTATTAGCTAGCCACACCTCCAACCAAATATGTTGCTGTTATATCTATAAACAGCCGTACCATTTTAACAGATAAGTTGAAACACTCAACAAAAATCAAACTGCATAGCTTTCATGAAGTCAATCAATTAATTAACAAGGTGTCGTGAAATAATCTGCTCAATATTATTACGTGTATGCTTGCTATGGAATTACGGTTTGTTGCCGTATTTCCACTTGTCGTCGATAAAGGCAAACTATGACGCAAACAGTCATTGATTCCTTACGCAAAAAAAAAAAAAAAAAAAATAAAATAAATAAAAAAAAAAAAAAAAAAAAGAAGATATTTCATATTATTTACAGATTGTTTAAAATACTTAAAATAGAATAGATCCTAAGAGATTTGATGATTGTGAAATTGTTAAGTACATATTAAATGAAATGGAGGGAAAAATCAATTTGATATCAATCAACAGCAATAGACGTTCTGTACTTTGTGAATTTCTCCTTAAGTCTTTTACTTTCATTCTTATTCATTTATATTATATTATCTACTTAAAATTATCGTCATTTTATTTTAATTTTCTCCTTGTTTCACTTAGTTTTCAGTGATAATATTAACCCCAACGGGGCCAGAGGGTGTGGTGACCTTGAAACAAATGTGAAACCAACGTGAAACTTTGAATACAACTGTTCTCATTGACTCAGAAACTGTACCCATTCCAGAGGTTTAAATTATGTGATTAAATATTTTTTTCAGTTTCTTGAATGTGGTCTTCAAAACATAAAAAGTCTATTTGAAAAAATTTAATATTGCAAAGTAATCTTGAACTTAAATCAAAATTTGATGTTTGTGTTGAAACTTCTTCCAGTATAAGACATTGTACTGGTATACATGTACATTCACAAATGATTCTACATGTAAATTTAAAATTTTAGTTTCAAAAAGCAATGTGTAAGTCTTTTATTAATGATTCATGCATGTATTTAGAACTAGTCTAAGAATTTCATGTTGATCCTACAGTACCCTGGTCTCTAGATCTTAAAACACCAATTTCCTTAAACCTGCCACCCCCAAGTATCTAAATCAAATTTTCTTTTCTATTGTTTTGGACCAATCTATTATAGTCTACAGGGTTGAAAAGATTGATTTTAGTACTGTTCAGTTGGCATAAAAGCCAAAAGAACACAACCAGGTCTTCATAATTCACTAAACTGACCAGTAATTTGTGTTTCATTCTGACCACTGATTTAAATTATAGACCCCATATATTATATCCCATAGTATTCATGACTACTAGTGGATCCATGTATTTTACAACAAAGAAATATGTCTTCATGAAAAAAGTTTGAGTATGGCTGCCTACAAACTATTTTATGATTTTGTCACCCAGCTCAGAATTACCTAAATCATCATTTTCAAACTAAAATTTATCTCTTCTATGTTCAATCTATTTTATATGAAGTCTTTTTAGAAAACTTCTAAAGATAGACCAATACGTTCCCTGATCCATAGTTCCTCGGTCTGATAAAACACAGAACAAGATCAAAGATGTTCATTAAAATGATTAATTAAAGAAATAAAGGGTGCAAACGATTATTAGTTTCCAATAATAACTGGTGCACTTCAAAGACTTCTTGAGCTACACTAAATCATTGTACATAAATAACAAAGACAAAAGCCAATAAACATCCTTACATTCATGTAACCTGACAAGCACTGACCCTGTCCATTTATCAATTATCTACAGTAAAACTTGTCTTGAGAGACCACTGTCATGAATGACCACCTGTCTTTTTAAGACTTCATTATTTAAAACCATTCAGTTGAATTTCTCTATAAATAAAAACTCTTTTGATGAACCACCTGTCTTGAGAGACCAAATTCCAGTGGCAGATCGAGAGGGTGGTCTGTCACGACAGGTTCCAGTGTATTTACTAATTAGATTAAGGGACTCCATTGCAGAGTGGTTAGAGTATTGTGCTCTAAACCATAGAGACAAGTCTCCAAATGCTAGTCAGCGAGTGTTCGAGTCCCGCTAGAACCTAAGCTGATTTTGTGAGAAAGTTTGCCACTCTATATGTGGAAGGCCGGTGGTCTCTTCCTGGGTACATTGTAACTGCGGTTCTCTCCTCCACCATTAAAAACCGGCCACCACCATAAAACTGTAAAACACCAATCAAACAAACAAAAACCAGTTATGGTATATCAGCTTTTCTGTGTAGAATTTTTGGTTTAAAAAATCCATAATCCTATGCACAGATCTCTTTATATATTATTGGTAATTACATGTACATTTGCCAATGAAGAATTCTTCTTCTCAGCTGCATTTTGAAGACTTCTCTAAATTTGGAATGATATCAGTTTTCATGACAACATACAATGTGTATATTTGACTTTCAAGGTTACTTCCTTGCCATTGATTGAAGATTTATTTTATTATTTTTAAAATGTACATTTACATGTACATGTATCTTGACCAAAGGGGCTGAATGAGATTTGTGTAATACGTACAGTATAGCTAGTTTTAAGAGAACTTCTGGGGAAGATAAAAAAAGGGATACAGTATATGTACATACATGTGGTCTCTTAATTCAGGTGACCCAATAGTTGACCTTCAAAGGATTTGTGAAGTGAAAAAACTTTTAAAAAAGGTAATATGCAGAATGTAAGCTAAAAATCAAATAAAGTTATTTTTACATTTTCAACTGATTTGTTTATTTTTTAAATAAACAATATTGCATGTACATGTATATTTAATTGATCCACCACATTTACAGGACAAGAGTTCATCAGTAAACAAAGGGGTCATATTAAAGTTAAATGAAATAGATTAAACTTTCAGAAGTAAAAATAATGGTTGTTATTCATGTACGGTATATAGTCATTTGAATAAGGTAAATTATGTAGGAAAATACTTTGGGAGGACTTTGTTTAGGCTGCACAAGACAGCTATAATGTAGATACTGGTCACTTACGGGTAAGTCCTTTACATTTCAATGATAATTTCATTTACGTTGCTTACAACAGGTAGACACTAAATACAGTAAGTCCTTAAAGGGGCATTGGGGTAGCTGTTTACCAAAAAATTATTTCGCCTTTTTTTTTGTACTTTTACTACTTTACTTGATGTACAATAACAAAAACAAGCTATACACAGGAATAACAAATCTTATATTCTTATATATTTTGTGAAAATAGTGTGGTATGCATACAATGTATACAAATAGTAAGGTTGAATCAATCAATTGTAAGTGAATAATTGCCAAACTGGGTTTCTCAAGCAATTTTCACAAAATATATAGGAATTTAAGAATTTTCATGCCTGTGTAATATCTCTTTTATGTTACTGTATACCAATGTAAGTAGTAAAACTAAAAAAGGAAAGAAATTTAAAAAAAAAAAACATGGCTAATATTAATGCCCCTTTAATATTTCAATGATAAGTGAATTAAGGTCCATATTAAACATGTAAACTCATCAACCCCTGAAAAACAATGGACTCATCTGTAAATCAATGACTTAGACCAGTCCTAATGTGTCTTAAGGAGTGAATGAATTTAAACACTGCTGTACATTTATGCCAAGATTTCAATTTTGCCTAAACATGACCTACACAACAAAATGTATGATGATGTGTCTGCTAGGACTCTAGTCCATGAAAAAAAAAAACTTGCTTTAATAGGATCAGGTCATTCACTCTACACACAGATGGTTTGGGGTATAATTCCTGGCGAAGCCAAATATTCAACATAAGTTCTGGTGGCGATTAATTTTTTTGTCACACATGTACACTTGGCATAGGAAGTTAAAATAGGGATTTTTTTGGATGAAAGCCTAAACCTTAAAGTCTAGAGATTATGTGATGGGACTTAAATGAACACAGACAATCTGGCATTGGCATAAGTTAATAATAATAGGTTTTAATTTCTGACATCTCTGAACTTGTGAAATAATCTTGGCAGGAAATAAAACAACAGTGACATCTATAGGAAAATAGGAAAAACCACCTCAGGTTTCTTTTAAGACATGCAGACTGTAACCTGCAGACCAAATGCCTATATAAAATACAGTGAAACTTGTATATAAAGACCCCTTTGGGACACAACAAAACCAGTCTATATATAGAGGTAGATTTGTACACAAATATCGCTATTGGGAACAGCAAAAAAAAAAAAAGGTCCTTGTGACCAGGTGATTTTCATACACAGGTGGTTGCTAAAGCAGGTTATACTGTATTCCCAAAAGACAAGGAGATCTAAATAAAAAAAAACCAAGACATTTGAAATTATAACTAATCTTGATGAAGTTAATATTTACATGTATGCTCTAAAGATTTGACTTACAGAAGCTGGAACCCAACTTACATGTAGGCAGGTTATAAATCTTTTCTTATGCTCAACTCAAAACAAAACTCAATCTCAGCCAATTAGAATGAGCATCATGATCATGATAGTGTATTTAACTGACAAAAACCAGTGATCTCTTTCTGGGTACATGTACACTGTAATTGGGTTCCCTTTTCCATCACTAAGAAACATGGAAAATGGCCGACACCATTCAAATTCAACTTGGTACAAAATGGGGACAGCTTACCGGTACATTAGGGTTGAGCATGAATCAATTTTCTAACCTGGGGCCCACCTGGTCAGAGGGTAGGATATACTTTGACTTAATACATTTATAAGTACTTATATGTGCATTAATACAAATAACACCTAGCTTCTATAGTGATTTTTTTAAAAGTACACACGTTCAATGCACTCAAAAGGTCTTACAGGCAAATGAATCAAACAGGCACTGATTTAAAAGAAACACTGCATAAGGTTCAAACAGGCACTGATTTAAAAGAAACACTGCATTATAAAGGTTAAAACAGGCACTGATCTAAAAAAAAAAAAAAAGTCCACTGCATTATAAAGGATTTAATGCTTAAAATACGCTCTAGGTATTAATAACATTTGTTAACACCTGAACTTTCTAATATTGTAATACAGTTAAATGTATTTTAGTTTCAACATGATTAAGTGCAACTTTTTGCACTTAAGTTTTGAAGGTATACCTGTCAAACTGATGTTGAAAAATTAAATACGGTTGGAAGACTTACTGATATACATGTATGGAAGAAGGCTAAAAAAATACCTTTTTAAAATAAGAAATGTTCATATGTTCTGAAGTAACCATGCGACCGCTAAATGACAGAAACATTCATGCTTCAAAATAAGTAAACATACAGCAATTAAACTGTCAGGCACAGTTTTTATCTCTCCATTTCAAATAAACAGATTGACAGACCTCTATGTAATTATCCATATCAGGAATATTCCTTGGCCATTTTGGGATCCAATTACAGGACCCATTTCCAATGGGAAAATAGCTTATATTTTAACCCCAAAATAATTTTTAAAAAATTCCCAATTTGGAATTTCAAAATAAAGAATAAAGTTAGTTTTCAGACAAATGTCACAAATTAAATCTTTCTGTATAAGTTAAAACATATATATTTTCCCAATTTTTCAGACATTGGACCCAAAATTTAGTGGGTAGGAGAATCCCTCCATATACATGTACATAAAACAATTTAACTTACCAAAATATATGTTTATACTGCATCTCTCCATAACCATAGAAACAACAATAGACTTACCAAAGTATTCATCCCCCTCATAAAGGTCCAGTGCAAGTTTAGGATAAAGGTTTAATAAAATTTCCGCCACTGAATAACAAACTTGTGAATCTGCTAAATATAGTAACTGAAATGGTGTCTCTCCAACTGCACCTCTTTTGTCGAGGTCCCAGCAAGCTTCATGCTCTTCAAAGTCTTTGTAATAATCCCCTTTGAAATCATTTAACTTTTCCTCATCGGAACGTGCATCATAAACAGAGGAACCCTGAAAAGTACAAAAGAAAAAGTTGATATAGGTGTGTTGATTACATGTACATAAAGGTGGTGGGGGTACAGAAGTAACAGCTAATATAGGTGTGTTGTATACACGTACATAAAGGTGTTAGGTGTGGTGGGGGTACAAAAGTAAGTGTTAATATAGGTGTGTTGTAATAATGTACATAAAGGTGGTGGGTGTGGTAGGGTGGGATGGGGAGTGGTGGGGATACAAAAGTAACAGTTAATATAGGTGTGTTGTATACATGCACATAAAGGTGATGGGTGTGGTAGGGTGGGGTGGGGAGTGGTGTGGTACAAAAGTAACAGTTAATATAGGTGTGTTGTATACATGAACATAAAGGTAGTGGGTGTGGTAGGGTGGGGTGGAAGTGGTGGGGGTACAAAAGTAACAGCTGATATAGGTGTGTTGTATACATGTACATAAAGGTGATGGGTGTGGTACGGTGGGGTGGAAGTGGTGGGGGTACAAAAATAACAGCTGAAATAGGTGTGTTGTATACATGTACATAGAGGATGGGGGTATGGGTGTACAAAAGTAACAGCTAATATAAGTGTGTTGTATATAAAGGAACAAAAGGTAGTGGGATAGAGTGGGGTAGGGTGGGTGTTATATGGGGGTACATATAAGTAAGATATATATATATAGGTGTATATATATATATAATTATATATATATATATATATATATATATATACACACATACATATATAAAGGGGCCATATAATAATATATATATATATGTATACAGTGAAACCTTATATATGCTAGGGACCAGAAAATATTGACCTTTATATGCAGGTGACCCTTATACACAGGTTCAATTTAGTTGAAGTATGCAGACAAGGGACTAGGAAAAACTGGCCTTTATAAACAGGTTATCCTTATATAAAGGTGGCAGCCATAGCAGTTTTACTGTGTATATATATATATATATATATATATATATATATATATATATATATATATATATATATATATGTACATACGGCATTATGAGATGGGGATAGGGAAGTACAAAATTCAGTATATATCGGTGTGTTATATACATGTACAGAAAGAATTAAAGGCACTGTTTCATACTTTGTTGTGGGTTATGGGTCAAAATTCAAATTTTGTTTAAAGTGATAGGAGCTGTCATAGGTGAAAAATTGTCAATCCAAGGTTGTGCCAGATTTTCTAGGTCTAGGGTGTGTAGTTTTATTACCTTTGTTAAATTGTACAAATGAAGTGGCACTCTAAAAGCCGTTGGAAATACGGACCACCAGGCAAGGACAAAAAATACACACACTATTCATCTCTCTCCCTGCTTCACAGGGACGAGAGGCTAGGGCTTTGCGTAGTCAAATCAAACCTAAGCAAGCAAGTCAGGTTGGAAAGATATCAATGCAAAATAAATCATAATTTATCTTAGTCAGTCTCAAAGTGATATGAGCTGTCATACATGTAGGTGAAAAATTGTACATGCCCATTTTATGTAATATTTTATCTCATATATATTCCAAAGAGACTATCTGGTGTTTAGAATAACAAATGCATATGTAAATTGCAACAATCTTGCCAAACGTAACCCATAATATCAGTAATTGTTTGTCTGCCATTACTTTGAGCACTGCAAATTAACTTTCGGTAAATTTTTACGAAGATTACAGAGTGTCCAATAAACATGTGCTATTTGCAGTTAATATACATTCTATTCTTTTTACCATTTGCGTTTATTTTCGGACATCATCATTTCATACCTAAATAAGGCAAAGTAGGTCTTTTTCGTCGTTTCAAAATATTCGTTTTTAAAACTGTCCACGTGCCAGGTATATTGGGTGATCTCTATCCATTTATAACTCATCCCATCGCATTTTCGACTTTATCTGTCTTGACAAATATGATCATGAACTGCCCAACTCTACCGGACATGGCAGCATGATTGTAAAACATGAGGTACACATACTTTTCACAGTTATATTGTTTGGATTTTGGCAATGTCAGCATTCAGGGTAACATTAAAGATCGGGAAAATTTTTTTTTTAGCGATCTGATATATTTATTCATATATTCATCCGATTTTCTTCAGGTATTTAAAAAATCTTTGAAAAGCATATATTTTACATAATACATGTGCTTTCCAATAAAAATCACGTCCTGTATTTTAAAAGTATATATAAAACACATAAAAATCGGCCAACTTTAACATAGTCCGAGCGCATTAAGGACCGAGATCCACTGACCGAGTTACGAAGTACATTTGATATGGCAAAAGAGTTTATCTGAAAGGTCATTTGCATATGGAAATACAGCTGGATTTTTTAAGGTACAGGAAACTTAAATTCTAATAAAACAAATAACTTTGAAAAGAAGATCTTTTACAACGTTTCACGTGTTTCATAATGTATTTGAACACACATTTTATCATATTCTCGATTATACGTCAGAGGACAAAAATAATCATTGTGACAGCTTATATCGCTTTAAACTTTCTTCCTGTTATTAATTGACGAGTTGAAAATAATTACATTATGTTATTGCCTTAAAACATACAACTTTATTCTGCATGGATTTTTTAGTTTATACATTGTATATACAGTCAAACTTGTCTATAAAGGCCACTTATGGGAACAGGCAAAAGTAGCCATTATAGGCAAGTGACCTTTATAACGAGGTTCATCAATTATAAAAATGTTAACAAAGGTTATATTTGAATAGCCTTTAAAGGTTGGCGCCCTCTATACAGAGATGTCTTTTAATGAATAGTTTGAATATATAGGGTATGTTTTAAGATTTTTGGACTGTATAATATGAACATGTAATAAAGCAACAAAAAATCTGTACCAGATTAAGAGGAAAAGTGAGAAAAACAGGTGCATCTATTAATGGCATGGTGCCGCACCATGCTCGCTTGATTTTGATTTAATACTAAGGACATACTTAAATCCATGTTTGTTTGTTTGTTTTGTTTATTGTTGTTTAACTCCCACTCAAGAATATTTTCACTCATATGGAGAAGTCACAAATGCCGGTGAAGGGCTTCAAATTTTGGCCTGCTCGGCACTTACGGCCATTGAGCAGTGAGTTCTTTAACATGCCGACACCTACTGTGACACGGGACCTCCAGTTTTTACTGTCTCATCCAGACCTGTCGCTGGCGAGACTCGAACTCACGACCTCACGATCCAGAGTCGAGCGCGCTACCGACTGAGCCAGGCCGGCTCCTTAAATACATGTAACTGAATTTTAAAAAAAAATAGCAAAAAGAAATTCAGAATGTTCAAATGACTATGAATGATGTACATCCGTACAAGGTTTGCATCCCTTTATAATACCCCTTGTTTCATTTGCCACCTCGCTTAATGCCACATTTTTGAAAGCCCACTTTTCCAACTTTCCCCATAATTTCATTTAAGGTTTCCCTAAACCTATTGCCAGATACCTTTATAATGCCAAATTTGCATTGAGCAAATGGTTGCAGTATAATGATATTTTATTATACATTTGTACATGTACCGGTATATTTGTATTCTTTTATGTAGCTTGTTCTCTGTAATGATAGGGTATATAAATGTATTGTTTATGAACATTCAGACAGAATTTCAGGCTGCTGTGATATGTATACATGTACATGTACCTGTACAACTATATGCATACCTGTACAAGCATAACAGCTAGCAAAACAAAGGATAGCAAGAGATCGTGATAGAACACCTGAGCAACTCAGGTGACCTATAAAATGTCCCTCAGACATTGTCTATAAACAATACAGCACCTATGTTGTCTATAGCTAGACAAAATATCAAAAGGAAACAGATATTTCAAATTTAGATTCCATCTAGTAAAACTATCAACAGATTTCAGGAAGTTGCAATAAAATTACATTACTGCCAGTGGGCTGTATAATTACGGCTGTGAAGTAAGACGATATCTTACGACAGTTTGATCGGCATACACAATACACGTAAAAACTGAGTGGGAAAAAAACAGGATAAGTGATGTGAGGATATTTACGTTAAAACACATCAAAGACAAAGACCGCTGTCAAAATGGAGGATAATTACGACAATGTAACAATTTTGTGCAATTGATTTTTTTTAATTACTATTATTTTGGATGACACAGCTTTTTCTAGTTTCGATGTGAGCTGAAAAGATATTTCCAAGATATGATTACAGTAATAGAAGATGATGCTGTAAAGATAACTTTTAACTTTTTATTAATCATTATGGCCATGTTTTTTTTTCAGATAAAACTTACAACCAAGATGTGAAGTCATTGTTGGCTTGACATGGACCTGAGACTTATTCAGGAACCTGTGTGGGTTCTGTTAATTATGCAATCTTTGGCACAAAGAGGAGTAATTAAGTATTCATCAAAATAGTAAGGTATAGCATGACAATGCTACAAACTGTCCCAACAGAATCTGTCCCAAGACTACATAACATATAAGACACTGCTACCGACTGTCCAAACAGAACCTGTCCCAAAACTACACCACACATATGACACTGCTACAAACTGTCCCAAAATGACTGGTACCTAGCATGACACTGCTACAAACTGTCCCAACAGAACCTGTCCCAAAACTACTGGTACCTAGCATGACACTGCTACAGAATGTCCCAAAAGAATCTGTCCCAACACTACTGGTATCTAGCATGACACTGCTACCTACTGTCCCAACAGAACCCGTCCCAACACTACTGGTATCTAGCATGACACTGCTACAAACTGTCCCAACAGAACTTGTCCCAAAACTACTGGTATCTAGCATGACACTGCTACAGAATGTCCTAACAGAGTCTGTCCCAACACTACTGGTATCTAGCATGACACTGCTACAAACTGTCCCAACAGAACCTGTCCCAACACTACTGGTATTTAACATGACACTGCTACAAACTGTCCCAACAGAACCTGTCCCAACACTACTGGTACCCAGCATGACACTGCTACAAACTGTCCCAACAGAACCTGTCCCAACACTACTGGTATCTAGCATGACACTGCTACCGACTGTCCCAACAGAAACTGTCCCAAAACTACTGGTATCTAGCATGACACTGCTACAAACTGTCCCAACAGAACCTGTCCCAACACTACTGGTACCTAGCATGACACTGCTACAAACTGTCCCAACAGAACCTGTCCCAACACTACTGGTACCTAGCATGACACTGCTACAAACTGTCCCAACAGAACCTGTCCCAACACTACTGGTACCTAGCATGACACTGCTACCGACTGTCCCAACAGAACCTGTCCCAACACTACTGGTATCTAGCATGACACTGCTAAGGACTGTCCCAACAGAACCTGTCCCAAAACTACTGGTACCTAGTATTAGAGTATGCTACATACTAAATGTACTAGTACCAACAGAACCTGTCCCAGAGCTATACAGCCTATATGATGGTGCTACATGCTAAATGTACTAGTACCAACAGAACCTGTCCCAGAGCTATACTGTCCCAGAACTATACAGCCTATATGATGGTGCTACATGCTAAATGTACTAGTACCAACAGAACCTGTCCCAGAACTATACAGCCTATATGATGGTGCTACATGCTAAATGTACTAGTACCAACAGAACCTGTCCCAGAACTATACAGCCTATATGATGGTGCTACATGCTAAATGTACTAGTACCAACAGAACCTGTCCCAGAACTATACAGCCTATATGATGGTGCTACATGCTAAATGTACTAGTACCAACAGAACCTGTCCCAGAAACTATACAGCCTATATGATGGTGCTACATGCTATATGTACTAGTACCAACAGAACCTGTCCCAGAACTATACAGCCTATATGATGGTGCTACATGCTAAAATGTACTAGTACCAAACAGAACCTGTCCCAGAACTATACAGCCTATATGATGGTGCTACATGCTAAATGTACTAGTACCAACAGAACCTGTCCCAGAACTATACAGCCTATATGATGGTGCTACATGCTAAATGTACATGTACTAGTATCAACAGAACCTGTCCCAGAACTATACAGCCTATATGATGGTGCTACATGCTAAATGTACATGTACTAGTATCAACAGAACCTGTCCCAGAACTATACAGCCTATATGATGGTGCTACATGCTAAATGTACTAGTACCAACAGAACCTGTCCCAGAACTATACAGCCTATATGATGGTGCTACATGCTAAATGTACTAGTACCAACAGAACCTGTCACAGAACTATACAGCCTATATGATGGTGCTACATGCTAAATGTACTAGTACCAACAGAACCTGTCCCAGAATTATACAGCCTATATGATGGTGCTACATGCTAAATGTACTAGTATCAACAGAACCTGTCCCAGAACTAGACAGCCTATATGATTGTGCTACATGCCAAATGTACTAGTACCAACAGCACTTGTCCCAGAGCTATACAGCCTATATGATGGTGCTACATGCTAAATGTACTAGTATCAACAGAACCTGTCCCAGAACTATACAGCCTATATGATTGTGCTACATGCTAAATGTACTAGTACCAACAGAACCTGTCCCAGAGCTATACAGCCTATATGATGGTGCTACATGCTAAATGTACTAGTATCAACAGAACCTGTCCCAGAACTATACAGCCTATATGATGGTGCTACATGCTATCCAGAACCTGAAAACATGTTACAAAACATGGTCAGAAGATCTATAAGACCCCCGTAACCACACTTACAGCACAATGTATATCAAGTGAAAGCTGACCATTTAAAGAATATAGAAATGCTAAGACATAGCCTGCAGAGAGTAATATTGTTGACATAAGCCATTAGGTACATATTTATGTATATATATATATATATATACATACACGTACAAAAAATGTATATATATATATATATATTAAAACCAAAATCACACCCAAGCATGTAAATCAAAATTTTGTGTTTATTATTATATTATGGTGTACCATGACAATTAAAAGAAACCAACGCTAAATTCCTCTAATACAAAATAAACTCTGGTCATTTCTATATGTCATGCCCTATGCAGATGAGCGAAGCCTTTATGTAAATTTGAGATCCATTGCAAAAATATTTGTGTAAAAGAAATGAGTACAAAGGGAATACACAGGTACACTGTAGGTAGAATCTGGTTCTATACAATCTGCGTTTTCTATATTGTCTCTTGGTTTTGAAATTGAATATCAATGTTCACCATATACTGAAGGAGTAGACTGTTTGCACACTATAAATACATGTATATTGTATCTATGGCCATGAGACGATGAGTTTACCAGAATAACATACACAACACTTCTACATTAAATCAATTTCTTATGTAAACAGTTCTTAAAATCCAATGTTTATCAAGTTTTACGCATAATGTACGGCTGAATTTTTTTTTTTTTTTTTTTTTTTTTTTTTTGCCGTTTACTAAAATTACTAATTTGGGAATTCTGGTACAGATTCAGTAAAAATGTGCTGATTTGTTAAATCATCGAACAACTTTGGGAAAAGTGAATTTGTTATAGGACTAATATACTTTGTTTTCAACTAGTCCAACTGTATAGTGAGACAAAATTGCTAAATTTGACCCCTGCAAATTACCGTAAATTAGAAGATTTCAAATATAAAATCATCACATTTTCTCAATGCTGTTTCTATAGATATATGATATCGGTTCTTTCATTCTCATCAAAAAAACTCAAATTGCTGTCAGATGATTTTGACCCAGTAAAAATCAATATTCTCTAAAAACAAAAATAATAGATGTAAGAAATTAAAAACGATTTCATGGATTTAAAATATGAAGCGCATGTTTAATTTTTTCTATGAACAATAAAAAATGCTGGGTTTGTCTAAAATAATTTACAAAAGAAAAACAGAATGTGACTAAATACTTTTTACACATGTATGTCTCTGTTCGTAAACTTTTGTACATCAAACCATTTGATTATCATAACAAGTACTTTGACAGTCATAATGCATTTATATTTATTTTCATGAAATACAATATGGCACTAGAAGAGTACATGACCTCTTTTCATATTCTTCCTAAAGGTCAATGTGAACGTCATTGTCTACACTGATTTCTCGTCTTGAAAAGTACTTCAAAACAACTTAGCTATAATGACGTGTAAAAAGTACACCCGACTCTTGACAGCTCGATGTCTACCGGACAACACAATAACTTCAAAAGCTTCACGAGTTTCAGCAATTGACACTTCCAATGTAAACAAATACCAAATTATTATAATAAATATATAAATATATATATATATATAGTTTCAGCAATTGACACTTCCAATGTAAACAAATACCAAATTATTATAATAAATATATAAATACATGCACATATACATATACATGTACATGTATATACGGTTAAATTCATGAATTAAATTTATTAATTTCACCAGAACCATTTAGAAGAAAAAATGTTCAATGCTCCATGAGTCCAGAAACTGACACATCTATTAATGGATGCCAAATTATTCATAAAAAAAAATTTATGGTTAAATTCATGAATTAAATTTATTAATTTCACCAAAACATTTTAGAAGAAAAAAAGGTTTAACCAAATATAAAACAAACCTAAATGTGGGTTTTAGCATCAAGGTGTTACAGAAAAGACAATGAATGGACAAGAACTTGCATAATAATGTAAATAATTATGATGCATTATTACATAAAAATTGATGTCCCGGATATCCTTTAGCGTAATTTGTAGTCATGCAAGTAAACATATAAATCTTATAAACATGTTAGATGTTTATTTAATTTTCTAGTCATATTTAAATTTAATTTTAAAAATTTCAAAAGAAAAATCAGATATTTTATATTTACATGTAGGGGACAAATCTGTCAATGAAATCCAATATGTTTTGCGTGTTTCCATCTTCAAATAGTCCAAAGAAAATGATAATAACATATGACTTGATTATCCAGGTCAGTACATGTATTATTGAAATGATCATCAAAATTGGGATCATTTAAACTTCTTTTATATCTTAACTCAATGATAAATATTCTTAAACACAAAAAGATCATGATACACAGGAAATCATACATTGTACATTGTCATCTCTATGCTGCAAATTCTCCAAATTAAAATCTTTTTTATACAATGACTGAATTAAATCATTTTTAAAGAAAATGACTCAGAATAAATCATTTCTACATTTTGTACATTTAAAGGACTCAAAACTGAAAAGCCGAAGTTGGAACACCTCCAGTATGAAGTGTATGTGAAATGATCTAACTAATAACCCTTCCAACCCCAATGACACAAATGAAGACTGGTTTAGTACAACAGAAAGAACATACCATTTACATACATGGGGGTGAAATGGTTGAATACATTTTTGATGTTCAAAGCACATAAATGAGTTTGTAAAAAGAGATGACTTTGAAGGCTTTCATTTGATTTTGATATGTGTTTTACGTCACACTCGACAATTTTTCAGTCATATGCTGGCGGACAGTTTTTATTGGTGGACGAGAGAACCTGGTTACAAATTACCAGAGAAGAGACCATTGGACTTCCGCAAGTAAACTGGCAAACTTTCTCACAAAAATCAGCTTACATGTGGGTCCAAGCGGGACTCCAAGCTGCACTGACCAGAAGTGAGAGACTTAATGGTTCAAAGTCAGTGCAATGTTCTAACCATTCGGACGCAGAGGCCCCTTGAGAACATTCATAATCTATAAATAGGAACATCGGGAAAATACATATGTCTATATCATCTGACCTCTTCTGATAAAAGTCCTGATCAAAACGTATTAAAAAAAAAGAAATTAGATATTGTTGTACAATCTTATATATTCCAAAACAGAATGCACAATCCATGATTCAGTTTACTGTAAATATGAAAATGGTTGTGAAAGAAAAAAAGTATTTTTGCTCAACTTCGAGTTCCTATCATGGTCTGATGTTCATCAACTCAAAATCATTATGGCAACTTTGAGGATCACATATATATACATGTAAATGTATATACTGGGATTTTTCCTAGGTTGTAATGGATACGTATTTAAAAAAATTTCAAATTAATTTTTTTTTTTTAGCTAAATGTAAATGTTTTCCTAATTTTTCTGATCATGGACCCAGAATGTAGGAGATAAGAAAATACCTTATAGATATGTTGTGTCCAGTAAACTAAACTACAGTGAAACTTGTATATAAAGACCCCCTTTGGGACACAGTAAAACTGGTCTTTACACGGAGGTGGTCTTTATATAGAGGTTGATTTGTACACAAATGTTACTATTAAGGACATAAAAAAACAATCTTTGTGACCAGGTGGTCTTTATACACAGGTGGTCGTTTAAGCAGGTTTTACTGTATTTTTAAATTTAAGTGAGATTTTATGACGTTTTGATACACAGACAAATTGTGTGAAACACAGTACTGGTAGCTAAATACCACATTCTATCAACTGTCTGATTTTCCCTCTTACATGTACATGTAAATAAGATTCCATGTTATAAAGGGGTAGACAGACTTAAAAGGAACCTTTTGGTATCAACAAAAACAAATATACTTTTTTCTTCCTTCAATTTGTAAATAAATGCAAAAGCTTTAATTAATTTATTCTGAAAGTCACTTTATAAGACAATTAATCTGTTTAAGTGTAATATGAAGTATTTTGTTTCTAAATTCAAATTCAGTTCAATTTTCATATGAATGCTTGGGTTTTTTTTTCATATTTAAAACATGAACCTTAATCTACAGTAGAGTGACTAAAGTGAGGATTTTTTTATTCCATTTTTCTCTAAATATTTCATATACAAGTACATTCTACAACCACATTTTTTCAAAAGAATATTACAAAGTCAATTCCTGTCCAATTTCAATACATTTTCCCCTATTATAAAGCTGAATTAATGTTTTAAAATTTGTTTGTAAATGATTCAATTAGCTTAAGGTTTACAATACAAACACACAATTTCTTTTGTTAATTCTTAACTACCAATATGACTTAAGTCAAGGATAACATATAAACAGGCCTAGGTTAGGTAAAAGTCTACAAATTAAAATGTACGATTTCTGTAAAATGTAAAAGTAATTTTCATTAGATATAATAAGTCATCGCCGTTTTATTAACTTCTATTAGAGAACCAAGGAGTTCTAATTTAGGTTTCGCGAGATAATGAATTACAATGAATATGTACTTGTACAGACTATTCAACATGCAACATGGCCTCCATATTGCATTTAACTGAGCATTGACACGAAGGATAACGGCTAAGTAGCGCTATCACTTACAACAAACGGAAATTACACCACAACCTTGCACCCTGACAAAAATCTTTCTTTACTTATTTAAATGAAATATACATGTATTTGTTCAATTTAGGAAGAAACATTTGTTTAAAGTCTGATTTAAAGTTCCTCAAATTACCAAACCTCTCTATACCAAAACTTGATTATGAAGTACATACAATTACTGACAGATACATGTAGATTAACAGAAGTTATTATTGTAAACATGGAGTATGCAGAGCCTAACCCTTACTGGTGCTAAACTGTAGGCCTAAAGATTTAAATAATGAAGTCCCGACATAATAGATTCTTCTCGCACAACTTGGAATCTTCCCTACCGAATTTGTCCAAATCTTACTGAGCACCTACAGGTAAGAACTCAGAGTGGGATACTGATACCGATCACCTGACAATGCACCAAACTACAAAGTACATAGTTGTACAGTGAAACATGTCTTGTACGACCTCACTCATGAAAGCCCACCTGAAAAGCACTTGGTTAAATAATCTTTGAAATAAAAACCTCTATTGAGAGAGCACCTGTCTTAAGAGACCCCATTTCAGTGGTAGATGGGTTGGTCTCTCAAGACATAACTGTTCAGTTTAACACTTAAAACACTATAGATCATAATGGACTGGTCTAAGACAATGGAAAAAGCATACCATTTACACATGTTGGTAGTTGTACATTTTGTACATGTACAAGTATTAAAAGTTGTTTCCCCTTGAAAAATAAGTTTTTGTCAAAAATGTATATAAATCTTGATATGAAATTTTCCCAATTAAGAAGGCAAGGCAAGGGCAGTCGTGTGAATATAGACCAGCAAAATCGTTGTCGGTAAAAAACATTTGATACTTCATTGAAATCAATAATTTTTACAAAATACATTTTAAGTTCACCGATATAAATTCCATAAAATCTTTAAAGTGAGAATCAACACCTTACAATATCCCCAGTAACATAATAAATCTGTGATTTGACCCAATTATATCCCATAATTTATCCTATAAACCCATTCGAATCTGTTGATTTGATTGAGAAATTCACCTGTCAAATCAATGTTTGACCTAGATTTGACAGCTCTTATCTGATCTTTATACAAATATCAATGGTTGTCATATATCCCCTGCATAACATATCAACATACGATATATGTATCTCTCAGTGCCATTAAGTTTACATACAAAGTACATTTGTAGCTCTCTCGTATAAATGTGCGAATTTTGCTCTCGGTAATACAGGAAAAATTCAGTTTATGGATCTTTAACAAGTTTTTCACACATAGAAAACTTTCATAAACAATTAATCAATCGTCTAAATTATGCAAAATGTGCACTTAAACATACCCTGTAGTACAGATGACCTATTTGGCTGACTGATTTTAAAGACTTAGTTGTTTATGTCAAACTCTTTTGTAGGTTTTTTCTACCTTGTATTTTCTGGGCCCGAAGTCACCAAACTTACTCAATACTCAAGCTCAACTTTTATTTCATTATTTTGACTATATAATTGGTGTAAATCTTTTGGGTTTGAGTGATTAGGAAACATATCAATATTTTCCATCATTCTTTTATAAATTTTTGGGTCACATTTATGTTTTTCCTGTAAAAAATGAATAAATATATTGAGTACAGTACTAAAAATTTGAGTACATACTCAAACATTTTCTAATATTTCTGAAGTTTCTTTAAATGAGTATCAATTTTGACCATTATTTACAATTGTATTCCAACAATATACAAACATGTCTAGTTACAGAATGAAGTACACTTGATTTTGCCTTAAAATCATGAAAATTTAGTTGAGCTGGAGTACTGAATAAATTTGGTGACCCCTGTAATCGAGGTTGGTGCATTCTCGTCTCAAGCGCAAGGTTTAGCAGGGCGTCATACCCTGCCTCAGTGTTGCCCAATATTTTGTACCTGCCTTGCACCTAATTTTGACATCCAGTAAAACAATCATAATTAGACTAGCTTGTCTGTACTGCCACGCCCATTTTCATCAATAGAAGCAATGCATTACAATGAAACTTATATAAAACAACCTCCTTAGGGACACAAGAACACCAGCCTTTATAAGGAGGTGGTCTTTATATTGAGGTTGATTTGTACTATTGAGGACTTCAAAAAATGGTCTTTGTGACCAGGTGGTCTTTATACACAGGTGGTTGGTAAAGCAGGTTTGCTAAAGATCAGACTTAGGAATATAATACATACATGTACATAGATGTATACGAAATTTTTGTTGTTTGGAAAAAGATGGTGCTTAGATATTTTAGTAATGATTCTCCTGTTCTGACAAGCTCTTTGATAAATTATTCAAGTTCTGGTTCTAACAGAACTGATTCCCTGGTTCTAACAAATATTTTGGATTTTACAATGTTTTGGCAACCGTCTTAACTTTGGTAGTCCCTACTAACAAAGAGTTTAGTAACTAAAATGTAAATGTAAGTTTGGTTTTAAAACAAATGTAAAAGTCTTGAAAACGGACTGCATGGTTCTAAAAATATTTTGGCAACAGAAACCAAGACACTTTCATTTACATGTATCTTGATTGCAGACTCATGGTTCTATTGAACATTTTGATTGTCCTTTCTTGTTCTAATAATTTTTTTTTCAGGTGATTCAGATTATAATATATATTTTGGTAGCTGACTCTATATGGTTCTATTAAATACTTTGGCAGTAGACTTTTGTACTCCAATAAAAATTTTGAATGCAGTCTATGGAATGTTTATAATTTTTTTTTTTTTTTTTTGGAAAACTGATCAGCTGTGTTCTAGCTGATTAATTCATATTTCGGTAATTTACTCAAATTTTTCTAATAAATGTCAAGGAAAAACTCTCAGTAGATCGGATTTGAAGCTAAACTTAGACAGGCCTCTGCGGCCGAATGGTTAGGGTATCACACTTTGAACCATGCAGTCTCTCACTTCTGGTCAGCGCAGGTTCGAGTCCCACTGGAACCTAAGCTGATTTTTGTGAGAAAGTTTGCCAGTTTACTTGCGGAAGGCTGGTGGTCTCTTCCCGGGTAAATTGTAACCAGATTCTCTCCTCCACCAATAAAAATTGTCTGCCACCATATGACTGATAAATTGTTCAGTGTAGTGTAAAACAAAAACAAAAAGCAGATCAAATCCAGATTTGAACCTTATACTTAGCTCTACCACTGAATATATCCATACCTGCACACTCAAATAACTATCCTAGAAGTCGTCATTAGCATTATCTATTACAAAACAAACAATGACATCAAACTGTGACAATTAATGCTTTTACAAACACAAAAGCTTTGATCCACAACCACACTATCATGTCAATCGCATCCATTAAATGAAGTATTAAGTCCAAAAAAGTCACTTTTAGATATTTTTTTCTCATTGTTAACGAGAAATCAAAGACAGTCAATGACTCTCATACAATTGTGAAACTGATTTTAGCCTAATCCTTTACTTTATCTGTGTTGTATAATCTAGATTGATTGCCGTATTCAGATTGGACACCCCCGACATAACTTTTAAAATCGACTCACCATGCCGCCGAGATCTGATTGAGACGGTCGGTGGGGTACGTAGGATTCTGAATAGATTTCTAACCATTAACCTGATATTTCACTTGAAAAACACTGAATATCAATTTCACAGTTCTCTTTTACATCTTTTATACTTTTTATTCCATCAAGTACATCAAAAATGTGTATACATGTATATGTAGAGTGGTAGAAGGCTTTTTTTCTAACACAGAACTTCTTTTTCTTTTCTTTTTTTTGTTAGCATCATCTGACTTTTTTGTAAATACAGTGAAACTTGTATATAAAGACCCCCTAAGGAGACAAGAAAACTGGTCATTATAGGAGGGTGGTCATTTTATAGAGGTTGATTTGTACACAAATCAAATCATGGTAGTATTGGGGACATCAAAAAACAATCTTTCTTACTAGGTGGTCTTTATACACAGGTGATTGCTATAGCAGGCTTTAATGTACAGCATAGCCTGTCTTGAAAAATCACTCTCATGAAAGACCACCTGTCATGGGGGACCACACTTCAATGGTTGATGGGGTGGTCTCTCAAGACAGGTTCAACTGTATTAGTTGTCGTAGCAGAGCTCTCAACATTCAGCAATGTCCATCTGTACCTGGCACTGATCAGACCAAGTTTTGAGCTGATAAAGGCAGAGAGAAATACGATTCTTTTGTCTGTTCAACTGGATGATTGACAATTTCAAATAACTGTCATCATGAAACTGATATACAGTGGAACCTGTCTTAAGATACCACTGTTGTGAGAGACCAACTGCCTTTTACATGTAAGACCACATTTTGTAAAACCCAAATTATCCTTTTTCTAAAAATCAGATTTTTACATATTTATTTTGACAATTCAGATGACACTTTTGGGAGAATGACTATGATCGTTTGGGGGGGGGGGGGGGGTCAGTTTTGCATAGGGAATGGGGTCGAATTTCAGCACAAGTTACAGAAGGAAGAAAAATTACAATTGTAAACACAGTACCAGTAGTTGACCATGTTGAATGTAAACATAGTACCAGTAGTTGACCATGTTGAATGTAAACACAGTACCGGTAGTTGACCATGTTGAATGTAAACACAGTACTAGTAGTTGACCATGTTGAATGTAAACACAGTACCGGTAGTTGACCATGTTGAATGTAAACACAGTACCAGTAGTTGACCATGTTGAATGTAAACACAGTACCAGTAGTTGACCATGTTGAATGTAAACACAGTACCAGTAGTTGACCATGTTGAATGTAAACACAGTACCGGTAGTTGACCATGTTGACTCAAGTTGTAGCCATGCTTCTTAGTCAATGCCAATAATGCGATGTAATTAAATATTTGATTGCAGTTAGACACAGTTTGATTCTTTATTTATTTCTTTTCCTGCTTTAGTCATAAAAACATTAACACCTGAAAATACTTAAATAGCATTCCATCCTACTTCACTCCTGATGAATTATATTGTCTTGAACTGCACAGCAATACTATTGATTACACAGACTTAGAGAGACCCTTACTACGTTTCAAATTGATTTCTCTACCTGAGCTTTTTCCTTTATCATTCAATTATGATAAACAACAAAAACTTCCTTCAACAGCTTCTAGGAGAGAGATAAAGAGGGTGAGAGGTATGAAAGAAAGGCGAGGATGCATATGTCTGTACATGTGTAGAGAAAGCGGAGGACATACAATGTGTAGGGATATTAAGAGGACAACATGACGATGTGGTAAACGGTCATAAGTTTACATGTATGATGTTAGTGGGGAAAATCCATTAAAATTATTTAGAAAGTATGTATACACCTTAGATTAGAGGTTAAAACAGTTATAGGTACAGCTCTCAGTTGAAAATTTGTCACAGTTATTCTGAAATTATTTGAAACAGCCATTGTATACAGCTAAGGTTAGAGGTAAACAGCCATATAATGTAGATATACATATTGTTTGTCTGTGGGGAAAGCCATAAAAAATTATTGTAAAAAAGAGGTAAATAGTAATAAGTACATATAATGTATGCTGTCTGAACGAAAATTCATAAAAAAAACATTTAGAAAGTATTTGAAGCAGTCGGCACTGTATACAGGTTAGATGTAAATAGTCAGACTCAGGTTTGCAGTCTTTGGGAAAATTCAACCCATTCATTGGAACACAATTTTTGTACAAAAAAAGTTTTCATCTACCTAAATTGTGTATCTGCACCATACATGGTGAGTACAGACAGACATGTAGGTGGAAATATCATACATCATCATGTATGGTCCAGACAAACACGACACAGCAAAGATAGAGAGTTGGACAAACACTGATGGCACCCACTCCCCCTCTCCTTGTGGATCCAATTGGGGATTAATTAAGACATTCAATAGAAATGACAAATCTGATTACATTGTGTATGGAAAGACTGTTACATGTCAATATACATTTTGTACAGTGCAACCTGTCTAGAGAGACCACTGTCCACAGAAACCACTTTATTAAATAACACTTCGAATAAAACCTTTCTGAGACCACCTGTCACAGTGGCAGAAAGTTCGGTTTCATTTCTGAAGGCAGTTTCCATGGTATTAATTCATTCTAGAAGTTATCTCAAGTCTTATTAATTATCTTAATATGGATGTACTACATTGTGTAGCTTGTTTTGTTTCATTTCTATGATAATATTTCAATTTTGCTTTTAAATAACCCCAAGTATCTGGGTGGTTTTGTCTAGGACGTGTCTGTGGCTCTGATAAGGTTAAGGAAAGGTGTAAGAACCTTATATGTACACCTGTTACATTGTTATATTACGGAATTTCAGTCATGTGCATTCATGGCCATGCCATATAGCTAATTACAAAAGCAAGAAAATAATTCGAACTTAATCATATGCTAATACATGTACAAGTACATGTATTATAACATTCAAAGTTCATGGCAAGTCAAACTTCAGTGTTTGCTGTCTAATCCGAAGTACCTGTAAACAGGTGTGATGGGAACTGGAATGGAACCAATAACCATTTACACAGAAGTCAAGTATGCTAATTTCTGGTGAGCTGTGATAGGTTTAACTGTTGTTATTAGGAATTTATAAAGAAAATACAAATTTTGCATTTCCAGGTATACCATTGTGGTGACTGTGCAATAGATGGCTATTACAGTGGAACCTCACTATTAAGACCACCTACCTGATGGATTAGCAAGGTGGTCACTTACATGTAAGTGAGGATCATGACTTATTCAATTACCGATATACATGTATCTTATATGAAATTTTACAAGTAACTAATTAGTCATGGTCTGAAAGGTGAGGTGGTGTCCTAAGCGAGTTGGTCTTTAGGTAAGGTTCCACTGTACATGTACAATGATATTTAAGTCAAATGTTTTTATAGGAATTTATAAAGAAAACACAAATTTTGCATCTGCCGGTAATCATTGCGCCAACATGTGCAACAGAAGGCTATAATTATATCAAGATTTAAGTCAACACAACAAGTCAAATGTCTAGGTTCAATTGAAAAACATGGATGTGGGTTGATATTAACATTACTGTGTGTGTATTGATCTTGCCATCACAATGGCTGATATAGCCAGAAGAGTAATAAAATGTTATATCATTGTTATAGACCAGTCACCACAATATATGTCTTATCGCTTTAACACATTACATAATCTACAAGTTCAGTTAAACACCATTTCCTTCCAGTCAAAATCAATGTGATGCAGGTCTATAGATCTGTTACCGAGATATATATAAACAATACATGTACATAACATTTTGTACAGCTGATGGCATCTCCAGCATTTTATACTGAAATACAAGTTTATTTCATTGCACTGTACCATTTCATGACTTTAAATTTAATAATACATGTTTATACATTGTAATCAGGTACTAATTAATTAATAAAAGATTTCTGAAATCAATAAATTATTGAAATAACTGTAAAAGTCAAAATTTTAAGAATCGAAAGGTGCCTACATATAGCCTTCATGGAACCAAACATTGTGTACAAATTTTGAACAAATTCATTAAGGCAAACAGAGAAATTTTAAGAAATAAGGTACCATAACACCATAATGGTAAAAGTCAAAATAGTAAAAATGGAAAGGTACATGTAGGCTACCTATAGCTTGATAAACTTAATGAAATATTGGAATGGCTCAACTACTTTCAGTTTTAATGGGAGGAGGTGGCCCGGCGGCTATGAGTAGTAGAAGAAAAAGTGGACTCTATTAAGTGTTCATTGAACCAAACATTGTGTTCAAATTTTATGTAAAGAATTCATTGAGGCAAACTTTAGTTACTGCCAGACATGCAAGGACAAACAGCTATGAATAATGTCGCATAAGTACGATAATACATCCGTCACAGACAAGCATGTAAAAAAATATCTACAAGATGACAAGGTATTCAATTTAAAAAAGTTAAATGTTTATTAATTAGTAAGTAATAGAACGTGAAGATTTAGATATAGGAACACATACAGATACTGTACTTACAAAACTTAACACAGTGACATAAGAGGCTGTTTGAAGACTCAGATATAGGAACACATACAGATACTGTACTTACAAAACTTAACACAGTGACACAAGAGACTGTTTGAAGACTCAGATATAGGAACACATACAGATACTGTACTTACAAAACTTAACACAGTGACACAAGAGGCTGTTTGAAGACTCAGATATAGGAACACATACAGATACTGTACTTACAAAACTTAACACAGTGACACAAGAGACTGTTTGAAGACTCAGATATAGGAACACATACAGATACTGTACTAACAAAACTTAACACAGTGACACAAGAGGCTGTTTGAAGACTCAGATATAGGAACACATACAGATACTGTACTTACAAAACCTAACACAGTGACACAAGAGGCTGTTTGAAGACTCAGATATAGGTACACATACAGATACTGTACTTACAAAAACTAAACACAGTGACACAAGAGGCTGTTTGAAGACTCAGATATAGGAACACATACAGATACTGTACTAACAAAACTTAACACAGTGACACAAGAGGCTGTTTGAAGACTCAGATATAGGAACACATACAGATACTGTAGTTACAAAACTTAACACAGTGACACAAGAGGCTGTTTGAAGACTCAGATATAGGAACACATACAGATACTGTACTTACAAAACTTAACACAGTGACACAAGAGGCTGTTTGAAGACTCAGATATTGGAACACATACAGATACTGTAGTTACAAAACCTAACACAGTGACACTAAGAGGCTGACACAGTGACACTAAGAGGCTGACTCCTGCAATCAACCACAAGATCCTTAACTCATTGGCCTTGTACAGTAAAACCTGCTTTAGCGTCCACATGTGTATAAAGACCACCTGGTCACAAAGACCATTTTTTGCTGTCCCCAATAGTACCATTTGTGTACAAATCAACCTCTATAGAAAGACCACCTCCCTATAAAGACTGGTTTTATTGTGTCTCTGAAGAAGTCGTTATATACAAGTTTCACTGCAATCACATTTGGACTCAAAGAATGGTAAAGTCCACAATTAGAAATCAGGAGTGATTGATTTAAAATCTTCTGGTAAATTCTACAATAGTTTCATATTCACGAATAACTTGTTCACCACTAATTATGACAGTAGACCATACTATTTATTGATTTAGATGAGTCTAGTTTTGATCATAGGGGTGAATGTGTTTACATGAAATACCAACCATGACGTTACAAGTTTCAGGTCTCATAAAAAGACCTGAAACTTACATCTAGGCCTGATACCATTAGCCCTAAATAAAAGTGACGACATGCTTTAACCATTTCACCACTACAAATCATAATAGACTGGTCTAAGTTAAAAGAAAGGAGCATACCATTTAGATACTAAGGAATGGAAGGTTTAAAGAAGTCTCAGTGGATTAAGACAAATTTTTCAATATTTATTTAGCAACTGGGTAAAAACAGTCCTAAAATGGGTTTGAGGCTTTTTAATGGCTGTAAATAGCCTATAAGGGCTGTAAATAAGTCTTTAAACAGCTGTAAAATTCACCTAAAAATTTATATAAATGAACTGAGGGGTAATACTCTAAACACTAAAAGACTCAGTGAGTCACTGTATGCTATACAGTAAACTTGCTTTAGCAACCACTTGTGTATAAAGACCACCTTTTTAGTAAACTTGCTTTAGCAACCACCTGTGTATAAAGACCACCTTGTTAGTAAACTTGCTTTAGCAACCACCTGTGTATAAAGACCACCTTGTTAGTAAACTTGCTTTAGCAACCACCTGTGTATAAAGACCACCTGGTTAGTAAACTTGCTTTAACAACCACCTGTGTATAAAGACCACCTGGTTAGTAAACTTGCTTTAGCAACCACCTGTGTATAAAGACCACCTGGTTAAAAGGACTGCTTTTTGTTGTCCAATAGTACCACTTGTGTACAAATCAACCTCTATATAAAGATCACCTCCCTAAAAAGACCACCTCTATATAAAGACCACCTCCCTATAAAGACCACCTCTATTTAAAGATCACCTCCCTATAAAGACCACCTCTATATAAAGACCACCTCCCTATAAAAACCACCTCTATTTAAAGATCACCTCCCTATAAAGATCACCTCTATATAAAGACCACCTCCCTTTAAAGACTGGTTTTCTTGTGTCTCTAAGGGGTCATTATATACAAGTTTCACTACATATAATTTATGGGATATGAGCTCTCTGGCTAAATTGGCAGTTTGTTACTGAATTCTCTGATGCTTATTTATACAGTTTTTACTTTTTGTTAATTTTACATCCTGTCATCAGTTGTTCACTTAGATGGAGATGTCACCAGCTTTAGGCAAAAATTCCACAATTTTTCACCTGTACTATAACCTGAATAATCCAGTCGTTATATTTTGCTCTCTTCGATCACTACATTTACGCCTGAATTGATACACAATCAGAATGCTTCAACTGGAAGAATTTTTTACTAATTGAGAATGTGACTTCATAGTAATTTACATCAGAATTTTGTAATGTTGCATTGACTATTTCACAACACGAGTTTTTTTTTAAATTACAGGGTCTATTACTGGTAAAAGAAAATTGTGATTTATCATAAAATTACAACTGTAAACCTATCATTCATTTAAAATATACATTCAATATATTTTCTTTGTTTTTTTTTAACATTTATTTATCCTTGATTTATCCTCAAGTTTGAAACGGAAATCCAAACTCCGTAGAATCATATATTGAACGTCTCTGATTGGGTTCCCGTCTTTTCGAGAATGGCAAGAAACATTTAACTTGTTAGCTTTCGAGCCCTATCGGTTCCGATCAAGGGCATTAATCATTTACGTTAACCTGTACTATGGATTGATGTCAATGCAGTGAGGGTGCTTTTATGTGTCATGCCTTCCATGACACTCAGGTTTAAAAGTCTCGTCTGAAACACCTGTGACTTTCATTCTGTAAGGTGAAGGCACTGGAATAGTCATTACCATTTTTAAAAGTCTTTAGTATGACCTGGTTTCAGGAATTGAACCCAGGATCTGCTGATTGCGAGTCAAATGTACTACCACTAGAACACTGCAAGTGGTCTACTTTTACAGTAAATTAGAAGCAAATAATACTAACACAATTTGAGTAGTTATTAACAGTGAGATGATAAAAAAAAAATTTATTGAACTTTTGGGGGGAAATCTGTACATCTTTTCTAAAATGTGAATTTGTTTTAAATTGTTAGATCCCAAAATTTTGATAATATAACAACATATTTTATTTCAATGTACACACAAAAACACGAATACATACCGTTAATTTAGCTTGACAACGGAGTTTCCAGTTTACGTAATCAATTTTCCTGATCTTGGCGCCATTACCATCATTGTACAAAAATGGCAAAATTTCTGTCTTGGCAAGTTTTTCCACTGCAGTTTCTCCGCCATTTTTGTAAGCATCCACAAGTTTTCCTCCACCCGCAAAATTGACGTATTTGTAAACTGGATTAGTTTCAATTTCTTTGTTCTGCTGTTTCCAAGCAGAATCTGGGTCCTCTGTCCCTTTTCGGCTGCACCGATTTCCCATCGTGAATTTTTATTCTCCGACAAAATACACTTGAAACTTATCTGGTTCTAATATTAACACATAAATAATTGGCTATCAGTGCTCCTCTGAACATTATGTTTGCTTGTTTATTCAATCTCATGTTGAATTCAGTTTTTACTTTTTAAATTCCGCTATTTACTTTAATTAGAATCTAAATACTCTTATTACTAATCCCGATTATTATATCTCCAATCTAGAAACTGTTTTACGGACACTTAATATATTAAAACCACTTGACATATTCGGCACTGCGGTTCAACGAACATAATACCATGATAAAATTATCCAGGGGAAACAAAAGTGAACAAAAATCCCATTCTGGTAAAATGATCTGTAAATCAAAGCAAGTGGAACCTGAAAAGAAAAAGAGTCGTGTGATTAAAATACTTCAACATAACAACGTACAAATAAAAAAAGAATACGAAAATCAACCTACACCCGCAGTTTTGACTACGTGTTAAGCTCGTACAATACACAAAAACGGGTGATATTTAAATCTAATTAAGCTATTTCAAGCCCTTGCTCTCAATACTTTTACTGAGTATAGCGCATATATAAAGACACTGAATATAGAGAAATTGATTTTAATTTAGAACTGAGTAAGTCAAACAACTAGCGTTCATCATTGTTTTGACTATGTACAAAATGTATACAGCGTACTGTAGGTTTCATTAAAGTAAGTACAAATAGGAACTTATCTATTACAATTGTACTAGATATTTGTTGAACTCAAACATAGTCAATGGATTTTTTTTTTTTAGGATCTAGGTTCAATTTTGTGGCACATACATTCATTTCTTTCTTACATTATTGGTAAATATTGAACTGCCATGCTATTTCACTTACATACGATGCTATAATTACTTTACAGCTTGATTGACAAGGTAAATATCAACATGGCTTGAAGCGCTATGTTCATTACTTTTATGTTGTTTTTTCATTTATCCAATTGACTGTTGTAATATTCACCACTCATTTGATTTTGCAGCTACAAATGTCGTAATTGATTTACAAGTCATTCATCTTCTTGATTTGACCACCTTAACTAATAGCAACAAGCAAACCTTATTTACCTGTCTAATTTACATAGCAACACCTGTTGTCCACACAAATATTCATCTAAATATCAGTATAACTATCTACATTGTATATGTCTATCAATTTAGGTGTTTGTTTATCTATCTGTCATATGTCTGTCTATCTGCACGTATCTATGTCTTTCTGTCTGTTTATTTGCCTTCTGTGTATTTGTTTGTCTGTCTATCTACATGTTTTTATTGATTTATCTTCAGGGATTTACTTAGGCCATTTTTGGCCTCGGTTACAGGACACATTTCCGATGCCAAAATGGCTTGTATTTTTTCCAAAATAAGCAAAAATTCCAAGTAAGGAATTTCAAAATAACAAATAAAAGAACATGCATTTTCAAAAAATGTCTCAATTTAGTTATCTTTTTCAGTTAAAGCATTGTATATTTCCCCAATTTTGGAACCATAATCCCTGGTCTACCTGTTTATATCTATCTATCTGCCTATCTGTCTATCTATCTGCCTATCTATTTATTATTAGAAGAGATACAGACAAAGATTGGAGACCTACTAGCCTGGAACATATACATCCAGTCCAGTAGAGCCGACCTGGCTCAGTCGGTAGTGCACTCGACTTTTGATCGTGAGGTTGTGAGTTCAAGTCCAGCCAGCAGCAAGTTGGATTCCTGTCCTTTGAATGAGAGAGTAAAAACCAAAGTCCCATAACACAGTAGGTGTTGGCATGTCAAAGAACCCTCACTGCTCAATGGCCGTAAATGCCGAGCATAGGCCAAAATTTGAAACCCATCACCGGTATTTGGTGACGTCTCCATATGAGTAAAAGATACTTGTTAGAGACACTAAACAACAATACAACAACAGCAACAAAGGAGTCCTACTAGCCTGCAACATACATCCAATCCAGTAAGGAGACACATGATTTATACCACATACAGTGGAACCTCGCTATCAAGACCACCTAACTGTCTAAATGGGTCTGATCACTGAGGTGGCCTCCCATGCAAGGTGGTCTTTCAACAAGGTTCCACTATACACGTATATAGACCTATCTTTCAGCTACATGCCAAAAGCTTGTATTGTAACTTACATAAAATCTACATACACTATGGACCGGTACTTACATGTACTTCTTTCCAATTTATTTTCTTGTACTCAAATACACCATATATATTTTATTTAAGGAAGTATTGAAAGCATAGCTTATATACATTAAAAATTGTTGCAAGTAAATAATATAACATTTACATTATAGTATTTTTAAAGTCGTCTCAAATCAAAATTGAGAGATAAGAAAGAAAATACATTAAGGTCTATACTGTTTCTCAAGCTGTTTGTCTTTCCATATTTTTAACCGTGCTTAAACTTTTTTTAACCAATCAGGATTGAGAATATCTGGGAAAAAAATAAATCAACTAAGGTGATTCATTACTATTGAAATTGATATTTGATAATGTGCCAAATGGTCATCTACAAAAATGGATATTCAGCAAGCCAAGGCCATGGGTACAAGTAATATTGGAAAAGTTCCAGGGTGTTTGACCTGATTTATATACAACCTTTCTCAAAATACAGAAGGAAAACAAAAGTGAGTTCCCAAAAATGATTTCACTAGATCTACATGTATATGTTCATAGTAATTCTCTATTTGTATGACTTTGTCTTCTGAATTTGGTAATCATCCTAAATAAATGAAAAATGACATGCTTAAAGAAGAAATTCTGGGCCTAATCTTGGTAGCAACTTTGCATACTTGTCAAGTTTCCCCATAAATAGAGAGACTCCCTATTCTCATGTAAAATTTTGATGATTTCTTCAAGAAAGATGCATATCCCCCCCCCTAAAAAATTTAAATTTTCCTAGTAATTCTTACTAAAATTTAGAGACTCCCCCATGAGATTGAAAAATCGCCCCATGAAAATGTTTCAAGGTTGGCAAGTCTGCAGTTTGCTGTTTTTCATCTGTAAATTACTTAGGTCCATATAGATGGTTATATTTTGGTGTTTATGAATTACCAGTATGTCAAAGACCCATTCATTATCTTTGTAATAAACCTCAAATTGACATAACTAAAGTTTTTCTCTTATGAAGAACAATGTACATGCATTTCTCCTGAAATATGAAATAGATTGCAAAGTTAAATTTCTGACAAATGATAACCAAAACTTACACTTTCTGTGAATCAAGTGTTGTAGAAATTGGATAAAAGAAGGGTTCGTTGAAAAATCAGGAGTTTACTAAGAATATATAGTGCAAATATATAGTGAAAATATATAGTGCAAATACATGTATATCATTACTTTCGTCCTAGTGATGTACAGTAAAATCTCTTTACAATGCCCCTCATTTCATCTGCCACCTTGCTTTATGCCACAAATTTGGAAAGTCCACTTATCCTATTTTCCCTATCATTTTATCTAAGGTCTCCCTCAACCTATCGTCAAAGCCTTTATAATGCCAAATTTGGACTGAACAAATGGTAGCAGAATAACAAGGTCTTACTGTGTATGTATATACAGGCCTTTTTCTGTTAATTCTGGGAAAATTCCTTGGGCAACACAATTGGGAATTTTAACATGAATCTATATCATATTGGGAAAAATTGTGTGCATACATGGAAATCTAAATGCATTTTTTAAATGCATTTCCCCTTTTATTATTATTATTTTTTCATTACAGTCTTGGGCTCAACATCAATTTGGGAATTTTTTCATCAAATTTGGAAAAAATACATGCATTTTGCATTGTGAATGGGGCCAATTTTGGCCCTGTGAATACTATAGAAAAAGCCCTGATGTTTCCAATTCTATTTAAAGCGATATAAGCTGTCAGAATGGTTATTTTTGTCCACTGACATGTAGTCGAGAATATAATAAAATGTGCGTTCAAATACATTATCAAACATTACATTACATTGTAAAAGATCTTCTTTTCGAAGTTATTTGTTTTATTAGAATTTAAGTTTTCCTGTACCTTAAAAAATCCAGCTGTATTTCTGTATGCAATAACCTGTCAGATAAAATCTTTCGCCATATCAAATGTACTTCGTAATTCGGTCATGTAATCTTGGTCCTTTATGCGCTCGGACTATGTTAACGTCGGCCGATTTTTATGTGTTTTATATTCATTTTTAAGATACAGTACGTATGTATTATGCTTTTCAATGCTATTTTAAATACCTGAAGAAAATCAGATGAATATATGAATAAATATATCAGGTCAATAAAAGAAATTTTTTCCGATCTTTAATGTTACCCTGAATGCTGACATTGATAAAATCAAAACAATATAACTGTGAAAAGTATGTGTACCTCACGTTTCACAATCGAGCCGCCATGTCCGGTGGAGTTGGGCAGTTCATGATCATAATAATATATGTGTCAAGAATGATAAAGCAGAGAGTGCGATAGGACAAGTTAAAAATGGGTCGAGATCACCCGATATACCTGGCACGTGGACAATTTCAGAAACGAATGTTTTGAAACGACGAAAAAGACAAACTTTGCATGATTTAAGTATGAAATGATGATGTACAAAAATAAACACAAGGGTAATAAGAAAAGATTGTATATTAACTGCAAATAGCACATGTTTATTGGTCACTCAGTAATATTCGTAAAAAAATTACCGAAAGTTAATTTGCAATGCTCAAAGTATGGCGGACAAAAAGTAACTGATATTACGGGTTACGTCCGACAAGACTGTTGCAATTTTACACATGTATTTGTTATTCTAATCACCAGATAACCATATAAAAAGACCTTAAACAAAACAGAAATACATTCTATATGATATAACTTGTAAATGAATAAATAATTATGTAATTGTTTATTGAATAAAAGTATCAGCTCATTAGGTTTATAATTGTGTAGTTGTATACAAATGTAAGTTGTATTTTCTAGGCCTACTACAATTAGATAACATACATGCATGATTAATACTACGTTTGTATTATATACATGTACATGTAGATTAACTGTACCTTGAAATTTTCACCTTGTATAACTTTTGTCATTTTGCTCTTTAATTAATCTTTAGAGACCACTGTAAAGAAAAACAACCTGTCATTGGAGATTATATTTTGAAAACCCCTAAGTTAACTCATCAACCCCTGAAAAACAATGGACTCTTCTATAAATAAATGACTTAGGCCAGTCCAAATGTGTCTTTAGGGATGAATGAGTTAAATAACAGTGTAAATAAATCCTATTTTGGGAGACAACCTTTCTTGGGAGCTAGACCATATTTCAGTGGCAGAAAGAGCAGTCTCTCAAGGCAGGGTCTTCTGTATGTATTTAATTCCAATGCACCTGCTCAAACAAATATATTTATCAACAATACGTAACACCCATATACAGTAAAACCTGCTTTAGCGACCACCTGTATATAAAGACCACCAGGTCACAAAGACCATATTTTGCTGTCCCCAGTAGTACAATTTGTGTGCAAAACAATCTCTATATAAAGACCATCTCCCTATAAAGACTGGTTTTATTATGTCCCTATGGGGGTCTTTTTATATAAGTTTCACTGTACACAGTTGTAGCCACAGGAGAAATGCTATTGTAGTGAAGCTAGTGAAACAAGTAAAGACAAACAGGCAAACAGATATATAGGCTGAAAGATAGGAAAATAGGAAGACATACAGATAGATAGGCTGACAGATAGATAGGCTGACAGACAGGAAGACACAGATAGATAGGCTGACAGATAGATAGGCTGACAGATAAGAAGACAGACAGATAGACAGGCTAACAGATAGGAACACATACATTGTACAGATAGATAAGCTGACAGACAGATAGACTGACAGATAGGAAGGCAGACAGATAGGCAGGCTAACAGATAGGAAGACATACAGATAGATAAGCTGACAGACAGATAGGAAGACAGACAGATAAGCTGACAGATAGTTAGACTGACAGATAGATAGGCTGACAGATAGGAAGACAGACAGATAGACTGACAGATAGATAGGCTGACAGACAGGAAGACAGATAGATAGGCTGACAGATAGATAGACAGACAGACAGATAGGCTGACAGATAGATAGACTGACAGATGGGAAGACAGACATATTGGCAAATAAACAGGAAGACAGACAGATAGGCAAATAGACAGGAAGACAGACAGATATGCAAACAGATAGATAATCAGAATGAAAGCTAAACATACAGGTAGACAAATAGACAAACATACAGGAAGACAGACAGATAGATAAACAGGTTGATAGTCACACAGACAGAAAGACAAATAGGCAGACAGAGAAAGAGACAGGAAGATAGACAGATAGACAAACAGATTGATAGACAAACAGACATGAAGACAGACAGATAGGCAAACAGATTGATAGACAGAGAAAAAGACAGACAGATAGGCAAACAGATTGATAGACAGAGAGAAAGACATACAGATAGGCAAACAGATTGATAGACAGAAAGACAGACAGACAGATAGGCAGACAGATTGATAGACAGAAAGACAGACAGATAGGCAACCAGATTAATAGACAAACAGACAGGAAGACAGACAGATAGGCAAACAGATTGATAGACAGAGAGAAAGACAGACAGATAGGCAACCAGATATATAGACAAACAGACAGGAAGACAGACAGATAAACAATCAGATTGATAGATTAACATACAGGAAGATAAACATATAGGAAAACAGACAGATGGACAAACAGACAAGAAGACAGACAGATGGACAAACAGACAAGAAGACCGACAGATGGACAAACAGACAAGAAGACCGACAGATGGACAAACAGACAAGAAGACCGACAGATAGGCAAACAGACAAGAAGACCAACAGATAGGCAAACAGACAAGAAGACAGACAGATAGGCAAACAGACAAGAAGACAGACAGATAGGCAAACAGACAAGAAGACAGACAGATAGGCAAACAGACAAGAAGACAGACAGATAGGCAAACAGACAAGAAGACAGACAGATAGGCAAACAGACAAGAAGACTGACAGGGCAAACAGATTAATAGACAATTTACAATTATTGACCGAAACTAAAGTCAGTAATTGTTTTATTATATGACTATTTTAAAATTATATTTAATGTTTAACTCCTACTCAGAATGATTTTTCAAAATCTTTAGGCTGTTCTTTTTCATGAATGACTACACAAAGAGCAAAAATTAAATGAGAGACGGTTTTTCATTGGTTTGTTGATTCATCCAGTCATATACGCTTACACAAATAGGAAAAGAATGGAAGCACAAGAGGGCGACATAACACTCCACGGCCTTCTGGACTGTCGAATAAATGAAAGTAGCGCTTCTAGGATCAATATTCGGATTTATCACTACAAATTGTCATAGTAACAACCAATCAGTTGATGGAAAGTCTGTGAGCCATATAATTAACAGACAAGAAGACTGACAGAGAGACAAACAGATTGATAGGCAAACTGACAAGAAGACAGACAAAAAGACAGACAGAAAGACAGATGGGGAAACAGACAGATAGGGAAACAGACAGATAGAAAAACAGAAAGATAGATGTAGGCAAACAGACAGATAAATGTATAGGCAGACAGACAGATGGGCAAAATGACAGATAGACAGACAGATAGACAAACAGACTAACTGAAAGATAGACAGCCCCAAAACAATTGCATCAGGTCATCAATGCTGGGTCATAAAAACAATGAAATTAAATCAAGCTGCTCTGTATTCTGGCAAAGGTTCAAATAAATCTTCACGTCAAGTGACAAGATAATACTGCTTCAGCCAGCCAACATGAATCTTTAAAAAATGTCACTATATGTAATAATCTCTCTTAAATTCAAATGCATTACACTTATGTGTAAAATACTCCTAGAGAGATTTAAATCTCCTACACCTTAGATTATCATCTCACTTTTAAAACAATTTATTTACACCTGATAAGTATAAACCTAACATAAAAGAAACAGACCACTTGTGGGTAACTTGTGGCAGAGTGTTCAACTTTCAAGTGGAAGGTCCCGGGTTATTCCAAAGAGTTAAAAAAAGATAGTGACTGTAACACCTCCCCCACCCCCCAAGTACTCACCATATAAAATGAAAGTCACATCTTTTGGATGAGACTTAAAACAGAGGTCCCAAGTCACAGCAGGCATGGCAGATAAAACAACCCATACTCAAACCAGAGCATAGGTTAAAATGTATGGCACGTCACCTAAACTGCCTCATCTGAATTTTCGCCAATATATATTTTTTTTAAATAAATTATGTCATGGAAATGTTTGGAAACTGTATCTAAATGTTAAATTTCCTCCAAGGGGGCTTGGCTCATCTGCACCCACAACTTAGTAGGCCTCAGTCAGTTGCCCCAAAACCATTGCCTCATCTGTTTTCTGGCCCTATTTATGGCCCTGCACAACACACCAATAAAACAAAAATATACAAATGTATACTCACAGAGTCCATACAAATGTACAACACATATACACCATCTATTACATGTAAACAACATATATACAATGTAACAGCACCTGAAGTCTTACTTTAAACAAATGAAACACACTCCAAACTTAAACTAATCAACCCCTGAAAAACAATGGACTCTTCTGTAAATCATAACTTAGACCAATCCAATTGTGCCTTTAGGGGTGAAGAATTTGATTCTTTTTTCAACAAATAATCTTCAACTCATGTTGTAGCCAAGATCTAAGTCAAACAAATGGCAGATACAAAGAAAAATTTGAATTGATGACTTATAAAGTCAACACCAAATTGAAATCACATCAGCAAAGCTTGATAAGATTGTTTGACAAATTTCATTCAATTGCTTGGATAAAATTTATCAAAGAAATAAATTTGTTCAGGTATTTTGCACTTCACAAGGTCATTCTAGTGCCCAAAAGTTATATTTTATTTCTAATACAGAGACAATTCAAAATATCTCAAGTTTGATCAGTGTTACAAATAATGTACTTGAGAATGTCTGGTTCTGCTACAGGAACACTTAAAAACAGTTCATACATGTAACAAAATTGTAGATTTTTTAAAAATAAAATTGATAGGAGAATTTTGTATCAATTCAAACTAGTTACGGGTGTAAATGTGACGATTTATCTTCATAGACCTGTATAGCAAAATCCATGTAACCGGGCGGGGTGGAGTCTTGTGAACCCTTTCTTGACCTGGACAAGTTTAAATTTTAGGTAATGAAGCACAACATGGAAATTACACTGACTAGAGTCATCGTTCCTACTTGTCACCATACATAAGATTGTATCCAGTGATGAATAAAACGTTTTTTCCCGTGTTGTATGTCATAACTGAAAAGTGAGTAGAATCATCCGTATGATAATCAAAAGGTTATTCCGCCCCACCATCCTATGTGAATCGGAAAATACCTGTAGGTGTAGTAATAAACTTGCACCAATCAAGCACTTGTTTGTCTCGTTTCCATGGTGTTTCAGGTTCCATCATCATTTCTACTGTGTATTGTTTTTTTTTTTTTTTTTTTTTTTTTATATCCCGTCAAGAATTTTTTCACTTACATTCAGATGTCACCGGCTTTAGGTGAAATGTCACAAATTTTGGCCTGTGCTATAAACTGACGTCAATGCCGTGGGGGTTCTTTATGTGCCACGCCTTCCGCGACACGTGACCTCGGTTTTCAGTCTCATCCGAAAGACATGTGACTTTTACTTCATATGCTGAGCACTTGATGAAGGAACAGCTACTATCATTATCAAAGTCTTTGGTATAACCTGTTCCAGGAATCGAACCATGGACCTTCCACTTGTGTGTCGAATGCTCTACCACTAAACCACCGCAAGCGGTCTCTATTGCACATATTGTATGTATATATATATATATACATACATGTATATGAAAATGTCACCAGCATTAAGCGATAAACATTTACAAGAGATTCATAACTGCACCGACCAATGGTTTCTAGTCCTTTTCATTCTCTCTAATTGTGGTAAACGTCACGGTTTTTATCAATGAAAAGTCTTAATTTTCCCAAACCTATATATACATGTAATATAATGTTTAAGTGCAGAAAACGATTTTAATATGTAAAAGGAAAAGTTAATATAAACAAATGTTTTTTTTTTCACCTGGGCGCTTGATTTAAAAATCAACAAAAAAATTTTAAAAGATTCTTAATTAATATGTACCATTGTATATAAAAAATATGGTACAATTATATGCAATTCAGAGGTGACTTCCCCAGTTTCAAGAAAAATGTAGCTAATAATACAAGCCCTGGTTTTTACCAATGTACTAGTCCAGAGTAAAAGATTCATCAGTTTCATGAAGTTTCATTCTAAATATCTGTGTACCTAGCAAACCTTCAGAATTCAAGACAACCCGAAATTTCAATTAATTGTACATGTGGAATACCAGTGTTTTTAATTCATAGATGTTAGGACCAAGCACTCAACTTTGACTCAAATTTTCGACTCATCCAATTTCAACACACCTACAAGTAATGATGGATTCAACTGTACATGTAAAATGTTTTTGTTTTTTTTTCTTTAAAATGTTTTCTGATCATAATGGCACATTTTTTTTCAATGTAGAATTTAAATGTCTTCAATTAAAATATTATATTTTTCACATCAGTTAATATTTTTCCAACTACCAAATTATTTTCATTTCATAATAGGCTATAAAATAGACAAAGGGGTGATATTTTCAAACTATTATTATTTCCATTGTTCTCATTTGTAGAGCGATCTGTTGCAGTCAATCTCAATTTATTTCAATTGAAAGATAATAATTTTCATGAATGGTAGAAGTTCAATAATTAAATCTCCATAGCAACTTTAAAAAATGAAAGTGAAGCCTTTTAAAATTAACATATGGAAACATTGGAAAATTAGCAGTCAGGAGGTCAAATATTATTAAAGAGATAAATAAATGGAGCCAGGGATGAAATTATATTTAACATTTGCATCCAGATTACACATACCGATGGTAGTATTGTTCAATTACAGTGAAACTTGTATGTAAAGACCCCTTTAGGGACACAAGAAAACCAGTCTTTATAGGAAGGTGGTCTTTATAGGGAGGCAGTCTTTCTATAGAGGTTGATTTGTACACAAATGGTACTACTGGGGACAGCTAAAAACGGTCTTTATGACCAGGTGGTCTTTATACACAGGTGGTCGCTAAAGCAAGTTTCACTGTACTTGGGTTTGTGAACCAATATTAGCCACCCACACCATCACTGCATTAGTATACATGTAGGTCTACGATATGACCCAACATGACAAAAATTACCTTAAGTTTAAAAATTTATCAGGGATTTCAAAATATCCGAGTCATAATGTTAATAAAGAAATATGGTCAGATGATCAAAATCATTTCAAGCAAAGAGAGATTTCAATGTTCTGTAAAATACATGTATAAATATTTACATTTCCTGCAGCAGTCTCCCATAAACTCTGAGTGTCAGTCTAGAAGGCATTCAAATCAGCTTATTATAAATGAAGTTCTTCATATGACGTCACACAATGATATGACTTCATTCATATAATTATTTCACACCAATAATTTTCATTAAAAAACCTCTATACTTTTCTGTTCTACCTTGAACTTTGATGTTCCATCATAACGAGACCGATCACATCTAAGGGGGGTTATTGGATTCCATTATTTTGTTTTTCAATTTGAAAACTATGATATGTACATGTAAATATAACGAATGAACATTTGTCAGAGTGCATTTACTGTCAATATGGATGCCATAGCGGGCATCTCTCTATTTATCTGTCACCCAAACGGCATCAATATTGACAATAAATGCACTCTGACATGCGTTCATTTGTTAAATGAACCCTCACTGTATTGGCATCAGTTCATAGCGCAGGTCAAAGATAGATGCACCTCATCTAAGGCTTGTGACATCCACGTAAGTGAATAATTATTGGAGGGATGCAAAGCAACAATCAAACAAAACATGGTTTGATATTTTTCGTATTTTTCAAAACTCTAAATTTTTAAAAATTTAAAGACGGTTTGATTGTTTCTTTACATGTACCTGCAAGTATAATCATTGGTGACGATTCTGAAGATCAGGAAGTAACAATTTTGTTAAATGAATTCAAATTTCAAACAAGGGACCTCATCATTTTTTAAGTCACAAAGTCATTGACTTTTTGATCTAGTCAATATGTGTTTGAGCCATGCTGGACCTAAGCCAAATTATGTAAGGAAGTTTGCCAGTTTACTTGTGAAAGGACGGTGGTCTTTACCAAGGAACAGTGTAAAACCACATTTTTGCCTCTTTTTTACCACTTTAAAATGGCTGCCACTGTAATACTGATAAATTGTTGAGCATGGTGTGAAACACCACTGAATCAGATAACATTAATAGATGTTTTATATCCTGCATGAATCTTTCATTTACAATGTATATGGAGATGTCACCAGCTTTATGTGAAGTGCTACAAATTCTGGCCTGTGTACAGACTGATTTCAATGTAATAAGGTTTTTTTCATGTGTCAAGCCTTCCTGCGGCGTGACAAGGGATTTCTTATATCTCATCCGAACATGCGAAAGACCAGTGACTTTCACTTTGTATGCCATCAGCACTTGGCAAAGGAACAGACACTACCATTTTAAAAGTCTTTGGTATGACCCGCAAGTTGAAGGCTCTATCAAAAGACCACCACAAGCGGTGAAACAGACTAGACACTTCTACCAAATACAAATAATTCTGAAAACTACAAATACAATGTAAATTGACGGACTTATAGTGTTATACAAGTGTGGTAAAATGCAATCTTCTTTATCTGGAGAGTTAAAGGTATAAAAAAGCAGTACAAGATTAAACAAAATATCACACATAAAATGCATAATGTGATGTACTAATTTTCTACTTTAACTGTTCAAAACAAAATCAAAATGGCCTCTAACTCTTTAGAGTGTTCTAAGCAGTCTGAACTTTCATGAATCAATAATATTACACATAATATTACTAAATACTATTTCAATCTCTTTATTTGATCTTCCGTTTCTTATCAAGATTTCATTATTATACCTAAAGGAGATTTTGGTTCATTTCAGGTTTTATCCTTTAAATCTCATACACTTCATATATGACGCATGGATCACCTCAACTCATTTTGTGTTTTGGAATGCCCCTAAAGTAGTTATTTAAGTGCAGTACAACCTTAGTCTTATCGCTATGTAGAGAAAAACCAGCACCAGAGTTTGTTAAACTAGATCAGAGTCATACCCATTATCATTTTGTAATTAATTGCAAAAAAATTATTAGCTGTCATTTTTGCAAATTATTTCCTATAAAATTTGACTTATTATGTCAAACTCTATCAATCTATTGTATTAACAGTTTTCTATGTTAATGTAACATGCATGTAATAAAAATGTGCATGCATATAATAAAAATGTGCATGCATGTAATAAGAATGTGCATGCATGTAATAAAAATGTGCATGCATGTAATAAGAATGTGAATGCAGGTAATAATAATGTGTTTTGTCACCAAATGTCTTTACCAGTCTTAGTCAAAAGAACTCCTGTAATGGCATAGAAGGCCATAAATGGCCTCAGAAGTGAAAGCCACAGCATGGTATCACAGGTACATACGTACATGTATGTATGTAAAATTTATATTCAGGTAACAATAAATTCTATTTCTTTTTTGAAAGTTGTACCTTTTGAATAAATTTGACATAACAATTTATATACTCAAGATCTTGACATGCAGTCGAACATTTAGCAATAAAAACTTAACAAAATTTCAGAGTCAATAAGAAAATCTTTACTTTAATATATAACTTTAAAACACTCAAGTGTCCATGTATAAACTTCAATAAAGTTTGAGTGTTTGTATAAACCAAACGTTTATCCTATGTGTCAAGTTGTTGATAACAAATAAGTATACACAGAAACATTTTTATAAACATGTGTACATGACCGTTATACACGTACATTTAAGGGTTTTGGCACTATCACCTTACAATGTACAGTGCCACTTGCCAAAAGTTTATAGACATTATCATTTTTTACTAAATATTTCATATAAAACTACAATTTTTCAAAAAAAATATTGTGAAGCTATTTCTCACTGTTAAACAGAGAATGTTTCCAAGTTTCATTTATTATTTGGATGTAATTTTCTAATTTGTAATTTCAAAAATATGAAAATTTAAACAAAAAGTAAAAACTAACTATCACAACTTTACTTACACAAAGAAGGAATTTCATCATGAAAATTGAACTCTGTTTAATTCTAACTGATGAATTTTTTAATTTCTAATTCAGAAAACTGAAATAAAAATATAAAATAAAACTATCGTATTCTCTGTATAACAGTGGAAATGCAATTGAAATCCAATAAGAAATGGCTTCACAATATATTTTTTTAAAATATGTGGTTTTATATGAAATATATAGTAAACAAGAGGCCCAAGAGGGCCTCAATCGCTCACTTGAGAACCATCTACAAATGTGTAAAGATGACCAAGAAGAATATGTACATGTAGGCTGATCTGGCCAAGAAACATAAAGACGGCTGTTTTAAGAAGTTCATAAAAAAAATGTAGAAATCAAATTTAGGCAAAATTCTTGCACTAAAACATGCATCAAAAATTAATATTCCCATTTCATACAAACTTGAATCATACATCCACGTAGTTCACTCAGAAACAATATGTTTTTCCATTCATGTAGTGGTTCTGGAGAAAAAGATTTTCAAAGAGGGCACCTTTTGGGACCCATTCTGCCTCTGGATCCACCCCTGGGCCAATCTTGCTAAAAACTACAAATTTAGTAAAAGACCTTGAGCACTTGCTTCCTGTAAAGTTTTGTCAAAATTCCTTTAGTATTTATGAAACAAAAGCTGATAGTGTGAAAATGCACCCCCTCTCCCCCTTTTCATAAAAAATTCTAGAAATTAAATTTCGACAAAATTCTTACACATAAGCATTTCTTCACCTAAATACAAGTAAACCACAAAAAATGAATGCATCAAAGGGAAAGCAAGGGGAGATAATTGAGGAAATCATGCAAAAATGAATGAAAATGATAAAGTCTGAAAAAACCTCAAAAACATGTCAAAAATCATTCTGATTTTTATGAAAAATACAAACTTGAATCATACATCCATGTAGATCACTCAAAAACAATCTGTTTTTCAATTCATGCAACAGTCCTGGAGGAGAAGATTTTTAAAGAGGGGTACCTTTTTGGACCTCTTCTGCCCCGCTCTGAATCCACCCATGGGCCAATCTGGCTGAAAACTATCAACTTGGTAAAGGACCTTTAGCACTTGCTTCCTGTCAAATTCGTCAAAATCCCTTCAGTGATTTCAAAGAAGTCGAAAATATGAAAAGTTTACGGCCGAACTCTAGCCGACGGACGGAGAGTGAGCCTTTGGCTCAGGTGAGCTAAAAATGATAATGTCTATAAAGTGGCTGTACATGTGTATTACTGTATACCTAGAAATTTTCACTCCCATTTATTTTTCGCCATTTTTGCCCTTCGATAAGACGGCAAATTGAAAATGGAAAGCAAATTATATAGGAATATAAGATTTTTTGCCTGTGTATAGCTCTTATTAAAAGTAGAAAAAAAATTGAAATATTTTTTTTTGATTAACACAGCTAACGACCCTTTATGACAACACAAATAGGCTTTCTGTCGTAAAAGGGTGAAAATAAACAGGGGGAGAAAACTCCAGGTTTACAGCATTCAAACTCTAAAAGTTTTTGTTGTACTTTAATCATTCAACATTCTATTCACATTTATATAGAACTTTCTTATTCTGTTATATCATTAGCTGTGGATGTTATTAGAGCCATGGAATTACATGTATATACAATGTATACTTAATTACATAGATGAACTTTGGTCAGTAAAGGTCCTACATTGCCTAATGATCCACAATGGTGCCTTCACTTTTGGTCTTATCTGTAAGACCTCATAATATCTACCTTACATTTAACAGGTGTCATTATCACAAAGGAGAAATACACAGCACAATGCTAAAAATATGTCATTCAAACAAGATGGTGATGTTGTTTTTATTAGGGATATATTTTTCACACCGTGCTGTATATTGGTAGGAACATTTTTTACAAACACATTCAAACATAACGCCTTTCATTTGCAGATTGCATGAACAACATAATGACCAGAAATACAAGTACATGTATTCATTAATGTGTCCATTGAACCCCCTTTTAAATTGAAAATGAGGGTCATTTGGGAGTATTGAGGTAAATTTTTCTTAAAGAGTAAATATATGTTTTCTATGCCCACTGGGACACAACTGATTCTCATTTATACTAACTCATTCATCCCTAAAGACACATTTGGACTGGTCTAATTTATTGATATACAGAAGTGTCCATATTTTACAGGGGTTAATGACTTTGCTATTTCACTGTGACAATGCACAATGGCGCAGGATGTATGCACCAGGGAAAACCCTGCCTATGTATCATTTTACACAGTTACTACACAAAAATGGCTTTTTTTAAAAAGTTTATAATCTTTGATATATATAATAATAAAACGACTAATGAAACATCAAACCTTTGGCACCTTAATAGCATACAAGTTTAGTCCATTCCAAAGCCACCAATATTACATGTACATATATACAGTGAAACTTGTATCATCTGAGACCAATGTCACAAAAGACCATCTGTCTTGTGAGACCATCTGTCTTATGAGACCATCTGTTTTGTGAGACCATCTGTCTTGTGAGACCATCTTCTGAACATCACTAACTCAAAGGTGCATTAGCTGTCTGCCTCTATTTTTGTTTTTTGGGTTTTTTTTTAAATAAAATCTTTCGTGCTTACTGCTAAGATTTATAAACAAAAATGAGATATACATGTACAATGTAAACAGGCATAAACATTCTTAAATTTCTATATATTTTGTGGAAAATGCTTGAAAAAGCCAATATGGCAATTATTCACTTGCAATTGATTAATTCAACCTTACTATTTGTATATGCATATACTGGAGCTATATAACCTTATTTTCACAAAATACATAAGAATATACAAGTAAAATTTTTTATTTGTTATTGTACATCAAGTACGAGCTATAAAAGTAGAAAAAAAAACATTTGCGGTAAACTCAGTTAATGTCCCTTTAAGTAACTATTTGACAAAACTTCTTTTGAGAAACCACCAGCTTTGTAAGACTACATTTCAGTGACAGAAGAGGTGGTCTTTCAAGACAGGTTCCACTGTATTTAAAATAAACGACACTCATTTAAACACACATGTAGAGTGGACAGAGTAGCTTAGGTGGTAGAGTGCCAGATCTTCAATATGAAGACCTCCCTGGTAGTGACAGAATTTTTAGAGGTGAGTTTTCATCTCTTATCAGTACAGCTCTATGCCTAGATGGAGGGTATATGGTCTAGGATGTGCATTTTGATATAGCTTCTGTCAGATATTACAATTTTAGTGGCAATTAAAAAGCCATTGAAAATACTGACCATTCAAGGACACATTTAACATACACTAGAAATTTATCTCTCCTTGCCACACAGGGATGAGTAACGAAGGCTCTAACTCATAAACCCCTGAAAAACAATGGACTTCTCTGTAAATCAATGACTTAGGACAGTCCAAATGTGTCGTATGGGTTGAATGAGCATCATGAGCTTCATGTAAGTAGTCAAATCTCATTAAATCTAGCCAAAGCAAGCAGCATTTAAATATATCCACTTGAAAGCTACTAAAACAAAAGTACTTTCAAAGATATCGAAATCGAAACCACAGAAGACAATTTATAATTATACACCATTGTATTATCCTTTCATAAAACGACACACAAAGCGTCCAACCCCAGACCATAAAACAACCTTCAATTAAGCGTATCAAGTTCCAGACATTTGAAAAATGTAATGATTTTAAACATATCAACTCCACAACCATTGGAACAACACTTAAACATGCATGGACTTTTATTCTATTGAAACATATTTAAATGTATAAACCCCATATGCTTGAAAACAAAAACGATCAAACATCTTCAGTTCTTTGGAAAAGAAAAATATTTAAATATGTCTACTCCCAAGCCTAATTGAAACAACATCCATAACAGGTCTACCCCATGCCTTTGAAAAACAAACATCATACAGGCCTTTGAAATACATATGACATTAATAACAGGTCTACCCCATGCCTTTGAAACAACACTCATATGGGTCCACTGGTTACCAAGCCTTTGAAATACATATGACATTATTAACAGGTCTACTCCTTGCCTTTGAAACAACATTCAGATGGATCCACTGGTTCCCAAGCCTTTGAAATGCATATGGCATTAATAACAGGTCTACCCCATGCCTTTGAAACAACACTCATATGGGTCCACTGGTTACCAAGCCTTTGAAATACATATGACATTATTAACAGGTCTACTCCTTGCCTTTGAAACAACATTCAGATGGGTCCACTGGTTCCCAAGCCTTTGAAATGCATATGGCATTAATAACAGGTCTACTCCATGCCTTTGAAACAACACTCAGATGGGTCCACTGGTTCCCAATTTTTCAAGCCTTTGAAATACATATGACATTAATAACAGGTCTACTCCATGCCTTTAAAATAACACTCAGATGGGTCCACTGGTTCCCAACCCTTTGAAAAACTTACGACATTAATAACAGGTCTACTCCACGCATTTGAAACAACACTCAAATGGGTCCACTGGTTCCAAAACACATAGATTGTATATGTTTCCACTGATACTAAATCCTTTGAAATAACTCATTGGTTCACTAAAACCCAGGCCTGTAAAACCACACTCATATGTATCTACTAATTCCAGGCCTTAAACTGCACTTATTTGCATAATAAAGGTCCATTGATTCCCAGGCATTGAATCAACACTCAAATAGGTCTAATCCTAGCATATGCAGGGCCTCCAAATGTCTTTGGAACAACACTTGTACAGAACTCTAATCCCATGCCTTTGAAACAACACTGATACAGGTCCACCAAATTCCTTTAAACCAACTCCTACAGGTCCACACAAAGCCTTTAAATCAACACTCCTAAAGGTCTACACAGAACCTTTAAATCAACACCACTATAGGTTCACACAGAGCCCTGGAAACAACACTCTTGCTGGTCCACCCAAAGCCTTTAACAACACTCCTATAGGTCCACATAAAGCCTTTAAAACAACACTCCTACAGGTCCACCCAAGGCCTTTGAAACAATACTCATATAGGTTCACCTACCCCTCAAGGCCTTTGAAATGATAATAATTATAGAACAGGTTCATTTCCAGGCTTCTGAAACAACACTTATAAAGGTCCAGCCAAGGCCTCTGGAACAACATTAATACATGTTCACTCCCAAGGCCTTTTTAACAACAATTATACAGGTCGATTCCCAAGTTGTTAATTTATCAACTCCTGAAAAAAATTGGACTCTTCTGTAAATCAAGGACTTTGAGTCCAAATGTGACTTTAGGGGTGAATAAGTTAAACAACACTCATACATGTCCCATCCAACTTCCAATGCCTTTTTCATACAGGTCCACTTCCAGGCTTTTGAAACAACTCTGAAACATGTCCACTCCAAAGGCCTTTGAAACAACACTTATACAGGTCCATTCCCAGGTTTTTAAACAACACTCATACATGTCCACTCTCAAGGCCATTCATACAGGTCCACATCCATGACTTTGAAACAAGACTTATAAAAGTTCATCCAATGCCTTTGGAACAACACTGATACAGGTCCACCTCCATGCCTTTGAAATAACTCATCTACAGGTCCATTCCTTGACTTTTGAAACAACACTGATACATTCCACTCACAAGGTATTTCAAGCAACATTCATACAGGTCCACTCCCAAGACCTTTCAAATAACATTCATACAGATCCACTCCCAAGGCCTTTGAATCAACACTTAAATGTACATGTACATTACAGGATCATTTTAATGCCTTTGAAACAACACTTATTTAGGTCCACTTTAATTCCTGGCAAATGTTTGTTTAATATGTAATTGGAAAAAAAAATCAAACACCCAAAAGTATCCTTTCCTAGACCAGTGAAACACCATTCATCTAAATGTATCTTTCCTAGAAACCGTTTACAACATTCATTCAAATATATTCACTCCCTGGTCATTCATACACTATTCATTCAAATCAAGTCATTTTCAGGATCCTGAAACACTCAGACAGATGACAGACAAACAGTTCTGATATTAAATGGCACTTAAGCTTGTTGCTCAATGCCATTCTATAAAAACTCAAACACAAGTATAATGTCTATACATTTACATGAAACATTTAAACTGTCAAGATGTAACAATTTTAAGTGAATTCAACTTAACGGATTGTTTTTTATATCTGAACACTGATGAATCTTCCAAAGATAAAAAACCAATACTTCCTAGCCAATCTTATACAAAAGTCGGGCAAGGTTTTAATGGATCATCCGTAAAGTTACACACAAGTTTTGAAATCAATTTGTCATTCAAGATCAATTAATGCAAAAATTGAAAACGTCCGACTATAAATTTCAGTAGTAAAAAAATTGCAAGGTGAAAATGGGGGAAAGTGTTAATTTTCAAGGCTTTAAATGGGGAGGGAAAAAACATGGTAAAAAGAGCACATTAATAAACTCTCACTGGTCAAACTCTAAAAAGTACATGTATACAGTAAGACCTGCTTTAGCAACAACATGTGTATAAAATCTACCTGGTCATAAAGACCATTTTTTGCTGTCACTAGCAGTACCATTTGTGTACAAATCAACCTCTATATAAAGACCACCTCCCTATAAAAACAGGTTTTCTTGTGTCCCTTAGGAGGTCGTTATATACAAGTTTCACTGTAAAGGAAATCTGTCTGCCAGCTGCAGTACAATGTACATTATACAAATCAACCTCTATATAAAGACCACCTCCCTATAAAAACAGGTTTTCTTGTGTCCCTTAGGAGGTCGTTATATACAAGTTTCACTGTAAAGGAAATCTGTCTGCCAGCTGCAGTACAATGTACATTATACAAATCAACCTCTATATAAAGAACACCTCCCTATAAAAACTGAGTATGTCTAGTGATGACTCGGTATCACATTTCCCTTTACAGTGGAACCTGTCTCAACTGACCACCACATCTTGAACTGAAATGTGATCTAATTATGAGGCAGGAGATCTCTCAAAAGAATTATTTGACCAATTGGTTTTCAAAATGTGGTCTTCTATAAGAATGGTCTCTCTCTCTCTCTTTTTTGTTTGTTTATTGTTGTTTAATGTCCCACTCAAGAATATTTCACTCATATGGAGACGTAACAAAATGCTGGTGAAGGGCTTCCAATTTGGCCTATGCTCAGCACTTACGGCAATTGACCAGTGAGGGTTCTTTAACATGCCGACAATTATGTGACAAGGGACCTCAATTTTCACCCTCTCATCCAAAGGTCAGGAAACCAAATTGCCGCCAGCTAGACTTGAACTCACAACCTCATGATCAAGAGTCGAGCACCCTACCAACTGAGCCAGATGGACTCAAGAATGGTCTCTCAAGAGCTTAGTTTCACTGTAGTATATTATATAGTAAAATACAGCATATGACCTAAAAAGGGCACTGGGTGTGGGTAATTGGAGTACAGGGCGCCCTTATTTTGACAGTTTTTCTTTCATTTTGATTACGTTGCAAAAAATGTTAAAATACTCCACTATGGAGTGTTATCTACAGTGTATATAGCTGTTTTTACTGACTTAATTACTTTGTAATCCCCCTGATGTATAAATAGTGGAAAAGAAACAATGTAGTAAAATTTGTTACTGTCAAATTAAGATTTACCGTTTGAACTGCGAGATCAGGAAACAGGCATTACGAGTACGAGTAATACAGGCCTTACAAAGATGCTTCAAGTTCATTTAAACTGACAATTTGAACAATTTCTTTGATTTTATACGATCTCTGACATTAAAAGTGTAAAACTGGTATTATGCGAGATTAAAATTGGTAATTGCGGACAGTTTAAAATGACAGCAGTAGACAAAATGGGAGTTTGATTGACAACGCTTCGCTTGAAATCCTGAACCCGAATTCAGTTTTATAAAGTTATGAAGTAAACAAATAATTAGACAAGTTTCATATTTCTTTGTAGAAAAAATTGCGATAAGTATTATTTTTTCTATAGTGAATACATTTTAATTGACAGGTATTTAACAAAAGAAGAAAAAAACGTAACTACGAGTTGTTTCATTTCGTTTGTTGATGAACGTCAATGGGGACCTCCCTGCATCAAAGAAATCACTGATAGAATCCAAAGTATTGCTTACAATGTAGTTAAAAGATGTTCTTTTGCAATTTTGTGGGTATAGTTGATACATTGATATTTATTGCACCAAAAAGAAAAAAGGGCGGTAATTTAAACTATTGTATTTTATGGCCTATAGGTCGATGTGGGGGATAGGTCGAATGGCCGATTTTTGGTAAAAATCTAGGCTTAAGTATTAGATAGGTCGAAGTGGAAGACAGGTCGATGTCGGCAGAGATGAAAACATGAATGGGAGAACACAAAAATACATCATTTATGTTTAATAACTGGTGCTAAAAGATGTTAAAATGGGGAAATGCAGATACAAGTTAAATATTTCACTAAGATAAGTCGATGCGGTGAATAGGTCGAGGTCACAACTTTTGAGAAAAAAATATCGACCTATAAGCCGTGAAAATACGGTAATTAAAGAAAAAAAGGTAAAATTTTTCAAAACAGTCAATAGATCTACATGAAAAAAATATCCAGGGGCGCCCTTATTAGAGCAGGCGCCCTTTCAAGGACAAATACGGTACATATATCCTGGTGGGGTGGAGTTTTGTGAACCCTTTCTTGACCTGGATTAGTTTATATTTTAGGTACAAATGTAATGCAGCACAACAACATTAAAATCATATTGACAAAAGTAATCATTCCTACCCACACAATACCTATACAAGAATCCAATGGGGAGTAAATCGCTTTTCCCCCATGACGCTTAAATGTCTTAAACAAAAAAAGAGTTGAATCATCTGTAATGATATTCAAAAGATTTCTCCACCCTGCTAAGTTACATATGTTTGTGAATCAGACAATACATGGAAAGTAAAATTAGCCACATGTAAATTATCTACTGACTGCAGGAAGCTATTTAGATTTGGTAAGGGAAGCTGATTTTGTGAGAACGTTTGCAAGATAAGTTGCGGAAGGCTGGTGGCAATATGGTCTCTTCCCGGGTAACTGGGTTCTCTCCTCCACCATTAAAAACTGGCTGCCACTATATAATTTGAAAAATTGTTGAGTGTGGTAACAAACACTATTCAAAAATCAAAACTCACTGTACATGTACTCTCACATCTGTCTTAAGTAAGACTTGTTACTTTTTTTTTTGGGGGGGGGGGTGCACCTACAACAGAACCAACATTATGCATATCATAATATATATTTGTATGATGGTGAACATCTTATTTTCCTTGGTAGATTTGGTAATCAATTGACAAAGGCCTGGAAACAATTGTGAAATGTAAATAATGAATACCATGTGCCATAATGCCAGTTAATGCTAAATAATTTGCATATGATCACAGAAACCAGAGACAAAAATCAATACGGTTACGCTGAATTTCATTGTCGTTGGTAATTAAATTATACACAAATGCTAAACTTACTAACAGTTTTTGTTTCTCTCTTAATCAGTCCATTATTTTTCATGAACAAAAAAAAAAAAGATTAAAGTTCCAACTTCCTGAAAAAAAATGTAATTACATGTAGCTGTTGGAAAAATAACAACAACAAACTAGTTTGTCAATATGACTTTCACTTGATAGGTATATATCTAAATCATTCAAGGTAAATGGCTTAGATTTGTGGTTTTTTAAAGTCAAAACATCAAAGATAAGGGAGGGTAGGGGAGGGGGATTTGGTTCATGTGTTTGTCTGCTTTTCCATTTACAAAATTTTTTGTTTTACTGTTTATATGCTTACTTTACACATAGATTATATCAGCCATATGCCTGAATTTATTACATGTACCTATACTACAGCCATATGCAAAAATGAAGATATTCTTCTATTTGTCACATCTATGTGCTGACCCATGACTTTGCAGTTTTGCTTGCTCAAAGATAGACCAGTGAATGTCTCTCAATTCTCATGTGGAACATAATGGGATAATTTAACTTGGCACCCCTAAAGACACATTTGGACTGATCTAAATCATTGATTAATAGAAGTGTCCATTGTTTTTTAGGGGTTGTCTGGCTAAGTACAGTTACATTATATATATATATATATATCACTAAATGTACATATGAACCTGTTATAAAAATCTGTACAACTGTATGACCTTGACATGTACAAGAGATTCCAAACCAGATCTCTTCATTGTGAGGCAAACTCTCTACCACACAGCTGCTCTACATGGTGACACTAAATACAGTAATACAGTGGAAGCTGTCTTGAATGACCACTCTCATGAAAGAGCACCTGTCTTGCAGGGTTTGAAATTAGCACTAGTCCGCCAGTCTGAGACCAGTGACTTTTGCAGTGGACCAGTCAAGGTTGTGCTCCAGCTAGTCCGGATCCGGTTGACAAGTAGAAAATCTATATAAACATTACAGTATAAACATGAGCAATGATAAATGAGTGTTTATAATGTAAACTTAACATCAGAATTAGCTAAGCAGCTCCTTAATTTTTTTTTTCTTAACTCAAACAAAGACAATCATGGATGTTTTGACTTATGACAGTATTAAAACATATAAATAGTACCACTTTGGGGCTACTGAATGTGTCGTAGAACTAGTCAAATTTCTTTTCAACTAGTCCAACTGACTAGTGAGACACAATAGGGAACTTTCGAGTTAGCCTGGATTACCGTTATAATCCTGCTATTATCATTGCCAGTTGCGTGATTCTAGAAAAATCTTCCGCATGTTATTTCCGGTTTCTATAATATATAGATAGCCCCCATAGCACAATTGGTAAAAGCGCCATGCAAGTGTTCAGAAGGTCCTGGGTTCCTGGTCTGTCCGCATATTTTTCTCTGCCTGATACATTTCAGTAATTTGATGTTCAACTACATGCATACTTGCCAACATTTGAAAATTTTCATGGGGGGAGACAACATGCGACAAAAATTTTGAGTGGTTAGCCAGACTGCACGTGACCAGTGTTCAAAGGTTCTTTTTTCACTAAGTGTCTATTTCTTACAATTTATTATAAAATTTTTTTTTTATTTTATTACTTGTATAAATATAAAATTTAAAATATGTCAATTAGTTGTTTTCAATCAATATGTACATGTAAACTAATTTATGGATCTCAGTTATGAATTTTATTGTAGGTCGTTTATTGTAATAATAACCTTTTATATATTGATGAATCTTTCTTTTTTTTTTTAGAAAAAAGAAAAAAGTATATTTTACATGTATTACTTGTATTACTTGAAGGGGAAATCACAGAATATTCTTTGTTGTCAACCATTTTCAATTAAATCAATGAATTAACAACTGTGAATTTTTTTTATTTTTTTTAATTTTATTGACATTTAAAAATTTTCAAAGTATATTTAGAGATAATCTATTTTTCATCGATCGGGTTTAGTGTTGCTTTGATAATTTACCATATCAGAAGTAAGGAAAAATGACTGGAAAAACAGCAAGACCTTCCTTGAAATGAGGTATTTTTAGTGAAAATTAAACAATATACTGTAAATATTTTTTGTTTTTGTTTTGTTTAAAGTGATATCAATTCCAGAAATTATTGTTTGCTAACTTATTTCCCCAATTGAGGCATCTTGGCTGCCCTTGGTACTCCATGACAGCATTAAGTCTCTCTCCCACAACATATCGCTAAAACCAATCAAACAACGACTAGGGGTACAAACCAGCCTCTGATTGGTTACAAAACTTTGTTGAAAGCTAGTGTATTGTTTCATGCGGTGAAAATCTTGCGTGCCATTTTTCAAATTATGGGACATTTATCGTTTTTGGAAGCAAATATTAAAAAATCGGGAGAAAAAAGTGGTTTTTAAAAGATTGATCAGGAGTTCAGGAAATAGGGCCAAAAAACAGGAGTCTCCAGCGAAAATCGGGAGAGTTGGCAAGTATGTACATGTAAATAACCCACTGTGGTATGTTTTAAGATTCTCTTGGGTTTCTTTATACAAAATAAATTTAATGCGCTAAAAAGTAAAAATATTTCCATTTATTTTACATAAGTTGCGAAGGTAAATATGAAAACCGGAAGAACATATGAGGAACAAGTGAGGGGTTAGAAGACCCTTGGGTCAAATTGGGAGAAAAATAACTATGGTCATTTTACACATAAAAATAAGGACAAAACTTGTGAATCATTTATCATCTTTGTTTAACTGACGACATGGTTTTTATCTGAAGAATTGGAAGTATAGTTCTCACTAAATTCTCCTTTTTCTTTCCTTTTTTTTTTGGGGGGGGGGGAGGGGCTTTTACAGGTCCCACATGTTGAAGATATTAATCCATGATTGTAGAAAGAAGTAATTCATCAAGCAGAAACAGTGGTCGATTTTGTTCGTCATTGTACATGTAATAATGTCTAATAAATATGCAGGCGAACTAGCACTTCTTTCATTATATATATGTTCAAACTAGCGCTTCTTTCATTATATATATTGTGTTTGTTATTATTGTAAATAATTTAATAAATTAAACATAAATTATGTTTGTCTGAGTTAGGAACGAATAAGAACATAAAGGTTATTGTAATTCATTGATGATAAAGACAATCTGATGTCCAGAATTTCAATTAAAACAAAATACAAGTAAAAATGATTTAAAGAAAGCATAAGTAATCATTATATTTAAAGCATACACAGTAATTTTCACAATTCTAGAAAGAAATGATAATTTTCCCCCCGAGCCCAACCTCAGAAATTGATGTTTGGGAGAGTTACTATGGGCCTTTCAGTATCGGTGTGTATTGTAGCCTACATGTATTCAGTCCAGGCCTAGACAAATATTTTTGGAGACAGCTTGCCCAGGGCAAGCTTAAAGTAATTTTCAATTTGCCCTTACCAATAGCCTATAAACAGCAAACAATGCCCTCGCAAAATGTCCCAACTATATAGTATATACAACTAATAATAATGAGTGTTAATTGCCGTCATCCAATCATTTATTTGATCATTGTTTCTCTCAACACTCATTGTATTAATAAGACTAGATCGATTTTTAAAATACCATTTATTTTTTTTTTTACATTTAGCTTGCCCACTGGCTAGCTGTCTAATATTTTTCAACCTGCAGACCACAAAATAACACAGGAGCAATTTTTCAGGTTACCTGGAGGTTACAACAAATACAAATCGCGTAACCTCCTTTCCAGTCTTGATTAATTTCATTCCACTTAGTATAACCAGTAAATAGGTTATGATGATTTCTGATTAATTTCTGGCCTGACTTATCAAAGCCAAAATTCAAAACTGAGTTTGTACCAGGCGTCAGACAAGTGGATTTGTCCTGCCCTGATGCATGGTATAATTTATTTCTACTGGTTGAATAGATTAACAAAAAGTTCAATTTGTACGTTTCACCCACATAAAAAAATTTATTTGCCAACTTTCAAGATTTGTAAACACTGATACACATGTAATTGAATTAATTTACATATGTACAGTAATTTGTCATTTCAAAACTAAGGTATAAACTATTATAAATATCAAAATTCATGGAATTTCAAGGTCCAAACAAGTTAAATTAGGGTTTGTTGAATTTTGTGTAAAATGACTTAGAATGTAGAATAAAGAATTAAATCGTGTAAAAATTTCAGAGATAATCTCAATGATAAATAACTTGGTAGATCTTTAAGATATAATAATTTTCTGGTTTTTGTGAGAAGAAGGTAAATGCAAAATAAATAAATAAATGAATTAAAAGACCTTAACAATGCGTGGTTCCTAATCATGTATACAACATCTTTAGAAACGTGGGGTATTATGAGTGAATGAATAAATGAATGAATTAATGAATGAAGAAATGAATATATAAAAATATAGATAACATTTAGCCTTAGGTTTGACTAATTAATAAAGTATTTTAATAATACATTAATATTGGTATAGTATCAATATATTACTTTTCATTAATTTGTTATCATTATTATTATTATTATCATCATCTTAAATCTAATTTGCAGAAAAAATATGTTTGACCTTATTGTTAATTGATTTGTAAGACCGAAATTGCTAAATGAGTAAATCAATTAGATCTAAATAAAGTCATGAAATAGTGGTCCGATAAAACAGAAACAATTATGTATGAGGGAATATATTTATTTTATCATTCTAAACGGTAAACATTAAAATATTTGTTCTAAAACATAATAAAGAATTTTGATTGTAGTAGTGTAGGCGATGGTTGCATTGTGACTATGTAAAACTAAATGTGATACGGGACCTGAAGCTGGGGGCACCTGTATATGCTACATGTAAAAACGATTGCTGATTTCTAAATTTGGCGTAACTTTGAATGTTATATAATTCTGAATAGGCTTGATAGAACTTCGTGCTTCAGCATCTGTAATTCTTCACATTTCAACTGCATATATGCTATATCCAATATCCATTTATCTTCAATTTCCCGGGAATCTTCACGAGCTTTTACGCATCAGTTACCATGGCAGAGATAAACAACCCCCATCCTGACATGTCAGTGCTAAAATTGTATTGCAGTTTGTTTTCTCAAAACCATGAAAGTAAAAGAGGTGTTTTCAAAATTATATTTAAATATAATTTTCTTACCTTTGAAATTATTAATTCATCTCGCTAAATAACACATTCTCCGAAAAAAGTCAATTTCCACTTTACTGATAAGTCTCCATCACTGGTATCGCGTACTACTAAAGTCACGTGACGTGTTGCGTAAACGGAAGTACACCTGTATGCGGCTATTAACTTCCTGTCGCCGGTTTGTGATTGCTTACATTTTGAGGAAAGAGCGCCGTAATTTTAGAATAGTAAGGTTTTGATGCTTTTAAATACAAGGGATTGATATGCACAAAACATTGAGAGTGTAACAAGCGAAAAGTTTTGATGTTGCGAAGTATATTCTTGACAAACTTTCTACTTTCTCTTTAGTCACATGCTTGTCAAGTCATGCTTTCATAGCTTTTGAATTTGAGTTTTGTCTGACTTTGGGCTTGGCATAATTAAATTTCTGTGGAAACGTCGAGGTCATACTTCTCACCTCCGTTCCTATTTCTCCGTTCATAATTTGTGTGGGAAAATCTCCGGCTGACAGGCCTCTTTTGAGTCGATGAATTTTCATTTATTTTCACTTGACAATGACATATGCAAAAATACTCAATTTAGGTTAATAAAGAATCCATCTTTAAGAATGGGTGCTACGAATTACTGAAAACACTGTCATTTACCGGAAACACGGTACAAATTACCGAAAACACAATCTATTTTGCAGATAACACACTTATATGGACTCAAACTCATTCAAGGAAGTATAAAGTAGCTATAACTTTTTTTTCATTTTTTGTTAACTGAATCAATCTTGCAAAACGATTTCTATTAAAGAACAGCTACTTCCAGACACTGTTATTAGATAGGTAATCAACTCAAGGAATGATGAATAAAACTAAAAATACTTTAACATGATGCATTGTGTTTTACTTTTGAAAAAAAATATATTGGTTTGTCCGATGTAATTGATACATTAAACAGTTCACAACAAAACAAATCATACTACTTAACAGCTTACAGGGTCGGGTTCAGCATACCATATGAGTTGACAACAGTTCAACATGGTGGTGGGGTTAAACAATATTTGACATGTAAAGTTTCTGATATGGCTAAGAGAAACATTCAGAAGCTAAAATTTTGTCTTCAGAATGAAAATGTACTCAAATGCATGTTTTCTGTAGTTTGTACCGTGTTTTTGGCAATTTGTACCCTGTTTTCGGTAATTCATAGGACCATTTAACAATGCATTAAATTTTTTTAATCAGTGATTTATCATAATTGTTTACAATTCCCCCATGTCCACCATTGTAATTCGAACTGAGGTTGTGCAAGTTCGCTCAAGACGCAACTGGGACTCAAATGAAGGAATTTCATTTTGGCAGAGTTAGGTTACTGTGCCAAAACCCACATACCACCATTCGCTGCTGATTCTATGGTACAAATATTCATTTATACCTATATTAAATCCCTTGACCCTATCATCAGATGAGGTGAAAAAACTGCTGTGAGAACAACCATTAGCCGACAGTGGCTTGTTTACTTCATATTATGATTAAAAATGGAGATAACTCGAATATCAAGTGTCATAGACTGGTATCCGCTTTAATTTCCACTTTACTCTACAATAAAGTGTTGTACTTTGTAGTCAGACAGGGACCAGCTTACAAGTGAAAACATGCTTCCGTGAGGGTTGTAAAAATTGTCACTTCGTGTGTTTACACAGCAATTATCATGTTATGTTTATATAAAGAAAGGGTTTATGAATGATAAATTGGTAATTATAGTTTTTATTTCTGTATCTTTTTTCTTTAAATTTGGTAGAAATTTCTGGAATTCTTAACTCAAAAATAATAATTTTATTTGAAATGGTCAATCTTTGTTTGTAATTCTTATTATGGCATCTCTGTTTCCTGTTTCACTTTGTCAGCATCAATTAATCGGTGCCTGTGAGGTGTCAAATGATGGTGTGAACTAGGAAGTTGTGTCTTTGAACTTGCCATGTTTATTTTTACCAATTTTGACAGCGGAAATTGATGCCATTCCAATTCATTTTGATGTTCCATTTCTCATGAATTTGTTTCATTTTTCAATCTAGATAGAATTCAGGCAGAGTTATGAAAGATGAGAGAAAGTCTAATTTGTATGAGAGGAATATAAATAAGTTTTGTCTGTAAAATTGGAGACAAGTTTTTGTATTTCTTCTTTTGTGACTTCTCATACTTTGGACTTTACAATAAAATTTTGGAACTTAAAAACATGAATTATTATTTCAACACGGAACTGCAAATCTGTTACAATCACACCTCAAGAAATATTTATGAATAGATCAAGAAGGGATATATAAAAATGATCATAAAAATAATGCATCCTACATATCTTGAATTTTAGTTAATTTAACCAGAGTGAGACCACAAAATAATAGGGGAGCTATCTTTCAGGTTGCATGGAGGTTACGGCAAATACAAATCACATAACCTCCTTTTTGTTCTCATTGAATTTCATTTTTAAGTCTTCATTATTGCTTTGGTTACCTACAGGTTACAGTCATTACTTTTAGAGTTACCTGTAAATGGGTTATGGCAATTTTTGTTATTTTGTGGCCTGTTAACACAAAAGTACAAATACTGTATTGTTATAATTTTAGATACACACATTGTACATGTCCTTGCCTTTAACACTAAAGAAGGCAAATTACATCTTCATCTCTGAATAAATATTGTGATCTTTTTATTCATTTTTGAAGATTTTCTATACTCATATTTGTATTTTACAGGATTCAAGACAGTTTTGCAGATATGTCAGCATTAAGTCCAAATGATCCATGTTCCTTTGCAAGACCTGATGAATTGCTTGTCACAGCGCTTCATCTAGAGCTTGATGTGGACTTCGATAAAAAGATACTCAAAGGACACGTTGATCTCACTGTTCTCAAGAAAACTGATGGTGCTAACAATCTTGTAAGTTGTAAGAACAAATTTCCTCAGTTTCCTTTAATACTGGTACAGCAGGGATTATAGACATGAAAACGACCACGCCTCAAAAATGGTAAACCTCAATTTATTGCCAAACCCAGTATACCGCCAAAATTAATAAAAACAAAAGGTGGCAGTATATCGGGGGATAACTGTACTTGTATGTCATGATCATGAACTCAAGAGAACAGTTTAATTTTTCTTTTTTTGTTTTCCATTCTTTTTTCACCTATATCAAGGCGTCACTGGCTATAAGTGCCACAAATTTTGACACATTCCTTGGACCTCTGCCAATTCACAACATGTGGGTCCAGTAAAAGGACCCATTCTCAAAGCAAAATCAGCTATAATTTTCCCAACAATGTTCACCATGTACCTAACTTTTGATATATACACAAAAGAACTGCTGAATTGATACCATCATGTCTTCGGATGAAATCCATGTTGTCAGTTTAATAAAAAGATAAATGAATCAAAAGTTTTGTATCTTTATTTTTAATTTTATCAGTAGAATTACGATAATTAATACTATTTTTTTACGAAATTTAGCCCATTGCGGCATAAAATTCTCAATTGAAAGGGTACAGGATCCTTTCCCAAAAAGGGTCTTATTAGCCCCAGCAAGCTTGCCAGGACACAGAACCTCAGTGTAAGTCTCATCTGACCTTTGACCTTCACTTCCTTTGCTGGGTCATTGGCTAAGGAACAGTGGCTAATATTTTTAGAATCTTAGATATGACCTGGTACTGAGAACCATACTCGGAACTTTCGGCAATTGTTTTTGAAGACACTTGAGTGTATGTGGAAAATGAACATACCTATAAAAGTTAAACTTTTTTTATGAAAAAGAATGGAGATTTTTAAACATTTTATCATGTATATGTATAATGTTGAATGAGTTTTTCATCTCCCCCCAACAGGTAAAACTGGGGGGGGGGGTCTTAAGTTTTGTCTGTATTCATTTGTCTGGTAAAGGTTTTGGTGAAAGTTAAATATTTGCTCACCATTTATTTAATGATTTCACAAGATGATTCATCAACATTCTCAAAAGTATTTTTTTAATGTTCAGCTTTTAGACACAAGGGATGTCAAAGTTTTTAAAGTAACAGATATGGGCACTGGGCAGGACCTGAAGTTTAATTTAGGTGAACCTGTCCTCAGTTTTGGGTCAAAGTTAGAAATACAGCTGCCTACCACAAATTCAACAAGGTTTGTTTTTCATTTTGTATTCATTACAGCTTTTGTGTGTATGTTTGCAAGGATTTTCCCTGCTAATTTTGGGGTCTGGTTACAGGACCCATTCCCAAATAAAAAATGGCTTGTATTTTCCCAAGATATAAAAAAAAATTCCCAATTTGCAATTTCAAAATAAAGAATAAAGTATTTTCAAACAAATGTCTCCAATTAAGTTTTTCAGTTTTAGTTAAAATTTTGTATATTTTCCTAATTTTTTTTACCCTGGACCTAGAATTTATGAGGTAGGAAAATCACCTCATATGTGTGCATGTGTGTGTGTTAGAATGATGGAAAATGATATTTCCAATTTAGACAGATTTCAGATTATTCATTTTGCTTATTTGTTTTAATTGATAAATTTGTTTAAGTATACAAATATTACAAAGCCACATAGTTTTAACCGACATTGTTTAAATTTGTTTACATATTTAGCTCATGCATGTTTACCCGACAAGACTTTATTTATTAGGTCAAATGTTCGCCAAATTCTTTTCCTTATTGGCTGTTCCTACATCAGCAAGCTTTAGATCAAGTGAAGCACAATAGAACAGAGACACAATCTTCAGTCTTAAGTTGTATATTATCTTAGTTTATGTAGCTAATAATACCTTTGTACCAGGCTTGAAATTGAAAGTTGTCCGAGACTGGTCACTTTTGTAGCAGACTAGTCAAGGTTGTGCTTGACTAACAAGAAAGAAAAGATCACAATAATTCTTCAACCAATTTTCATTACAGCTTTTGTGTCAGAATTGAATATGAAACTTCTCCAGAGTGTACAGCCTTGCAATGGCTGAAACCAGAGCAGACTGCAGGAAAACGGCAGCCATATTTGTTCAGTCAGTGTCAGGTAGTGTTTTGTTTTCTTTACTCCAATATAACACAACACACAAATTAGGTATGAAGTGCTCTGTGCAAGTGCAGTTTACTTATATATAATAAATATACAAACAAAATGTCACTGTCTCCTGACCATGTGACCTACAATGTAAAATCAAAATATTTAGTTTAAATTCCAAAACTATACTTATGTAAATGGGTGGGTGGGCGGGAATAAGTCAACTGCACTGAAAAGAACCTTCGAATGGCTATATTCTATACAGATATCGACTATGTTACACGTAACAAACACCTGAAATTCATGCAATGAATATTCATTGTGACATGTCAGGTGACATACTCGTATAAAACTGACCAATAACTGTGAAACACAAGTTAACATAAACACGTGTTAATATATAACTTTATATATATATGATATATATATATATATATATTATATATAATATATATATTTATATATATATATATATATATATATATATATATATATATATATATATATATTTGACGACTGTTTTAGTTGAGTTCTCCAGTCAATAAAATGGAATAAGCCCTGAGAGGATTTATGAAGATTTTAAAGCCCCATCACTCTTGTCTTAAATAGGATCATTCATACCTGCCAAGTGACCCGATTTCTGCGGGTTAGACCTGGAATTTCGCCCCATAACCTGCAATTCCAAAGCTTCCCGTCGGGTCCCTAATTTTATATAGATCACCCAGAAATCACCTGGCAGGGATTACAATCCAAATATACTACCCAAAATTACATCTAGACTCTCAAATAAATCAAGCATGCGACCTATTTCTACCAGTTTGTTTACTTTTTGTATGTCCATTTTTTAATTCTTATGTTCTAGTGCAATTCAACAAAAATAAGAAACTAAATTCATTATTTAATTTGTAATGAAACAGGAAAATCTTTACCTCACGTGTAGATCTAGACTTGCAGTTATACTTCCGGAAATGCTAAATTATAGAATGGATACCAAACCCGACCTTCATTTGAATTATGGAAATTTAAAAAACTATGAAAGTACTAATGATAGTTACATAAAATGATTAATTTACATAAATGTTTATGTCAATCTTACATATGATAAAATACTTACTTGAAATTGATAAAATAGATATAATTTTCAAATAAATAAATTTCAAGAAATTAGTAACTTTTCAGTTTTGCATCTAGATTTCTAGAAACATGTAATTTATAGATTTTTATATAAATTTTCCATATGATTTCAACTTTACTTTATAGTAAAACACCTATATTTTAATAATTTCTTAACCTTTAATCTATACATGTATGTATACAATAATAATGTTGAATTATAGAGTTAGAAACATTCTTTATTCAGAATATTTTATAAAAAATACATCGTTGCACCTTATGATTGTAATTTAAACATACAATATTTTCAGATTTTAAAATGTCATCCTGTAAACCCAATAGAGTTTAATTATGCAAAAAAAGGCAAGGCCAAATTGATCTATGTATTGTCTCTCTCCATAATTAATATCTAATTTACTTCAAATTTCAGGCAATCCACGCTCGAAGTATGGTGCCTTGTCAGGATACACCATCTGTGAAAACCACCTACACCGCACAGGTAATATAACATGTACATATATATACATTGAAGTGCATCAGAAGTTGTTACATCAAGTTAAAAAATCATCTTAACAATATTTGTCCTAATCTTTGAACATTCCCTTTTCCATAACATATGTATCTTATATGGCAGGTGGTCTGACAAAAGCAATTTTATCTAAGTAATTATTCATTCATGTGATTTACATATTATGATCTCATAAGGTCATCAGGTGGTCTTTTATGACATTGGTCACTCAACACAGGTTCTGCTGTATTTAAGAGGCATTAGCTGTGTTTACCTAAAAATTATTTTAATTTTTTCTACTTTTACTTGATGTACAATATCAAATAACAGCTAAACACAGGCATGAAAATCTTATGTTCCTATATATATTGTGAAAATAAGGTGAAATCTAATGTGGTATCCATATACAAATAGTAAGGTTGAGTTCATCACTTACAATGGAAAAATTGCCAAACCTGGGTTTCTCAACCAATTTACACAAAATATATACTAATTTAAGAATTTTTATGCTGTTGTATATCTCTTTTTATGCCTCAGGCCTGAAAGGTCCGCCGGGGGCATCTAGTGTCTTGATCGTTCATCTGTCTGTCTGTTTGTCTGTAATTCCATCCCACTTACATTTGAAGTGCAATATTTCAACATTGGTTTGTGATACAGTAACCAAACTTAGACTGTAAGTTCATCTAAGGGTTGCTCACACTTCGCTGTCATCACATGCCCCTGGGGGTAGGATAGGGTCAAAATGTAGGACATTGCAATATTTAAAGTATACATATTATTTTCCACCATAGAAATTTGTTGGGACCGGGGGCATTTGTGTTTCACAAACACATCTTGTTTGTTATTGTTTATCAATCCAAGTCGAAAAACAGAACAGAACATTTTAAAAAAAAAAAACAGCTAATGTCCCATAAGTGCACTAACCACTAGGACCCGTAATCCTTTATTGAAAGCAAATACATAGCTCTAACCTGATCTTAATTTGTCTAATTTAGGTATCAGCTATTAAAAAGATAACGATACTGATGAGTGCTGTCACACTGGGTTCAGAGCCCCACCCATCTGATGACTCCAAACTGATTCACAAATTTGAACAGAAAGTTCCCATTCCAAGCTACCTCATAGCTATTGTAGGAGGGGATTTAGAGTCTAGGTAAGTCAATTTTAAAACAGGTATGTATATGCTATTATAGCAAATTATTCTTGTTAGAGAACTTTTGAAATCTTTTGTATATGCCCTGTATCTTGTACAGTTATAATGCTATGACATCAGGGCCCAAAGTCAAATTTACTCAATACTCAAGCCAAATTACTCAATACTCAAGCTCAACTTTTATTTTTTTATTTTGACTGTATAATCCCTTGTTAAGTTTTGGGTTTGAGTAATTAGGAAACCTATTATTATTTTTCATCATTCACATGTAAATTTTTACATAACACTTAAGATTTTCATGTAAAAAATGAATAGATATGTTGAGTACAGTATTCAAAATTTGAGTACATACTCAAACAAGTTATTAATGTATTTTTCACATAATCCATAACTTTCACAATTATTTCTAATTGTGTGCCATCAATATCCAAACATATCCAGTTACAGAATAAATATTGAGTGTTTTTACCTTAAAATCATCAAATGTTAGTTGAACTTGAGGACTGAGTAAATTTGGTGACTTCAGGCCCAGAACTTGTCTAGATGACTTGCTGATCTGTATGGAAATGTATTTCAAGCAATTTAAGTCTTAACTTATGTGCTGATGAGAAACTTATCAGTTTTAATTTTTTTTCTGAGAAATGGATCACATTGCTTCTACTTTCTAAGTGATAATAATTATTTTATCATAACATTTGAACTTGTATGTACTGAATCAACACTGAATCATCGTCTTCTTGTACAATGATTCCTTTGCCATACATTAACTGTTCAGGTATTTTTGCTAGAGCCTGTAGCTAAATCTGAAAATTTGTTTCTTAGACCAATCCCAACTCTGATTTTTTTCAACCTTGGTAGGTAGTTAAGAAAATGATTTTTATGTTGTTTCTAAAATGTAAAAGATGTATCTATATTGAACTTTATTTATGATGTGTTTTAGTTTATTATATGTATATATGATTGGCTGATTAGGAATTTTCCTAGGCTGTTTTGTGGTTTGATTGTAGGACCCATTCTCTATGCGAAAATGGTGTGTATTTCCCCCAAAATTTGCAAACATTCCCAATTTGGAATTTCAAAATAAAGAATAAAGTATTTTCAAACAAAGTCTTAAGTCTGAGAACCAGATATTTTTTATTTAGTAATTAGTAATTCTGTTTGTATACAGAAAAATTGGTCCAAGAACGAGAGTTTGGTCAGAGAAAGAGATGGTGGACATAGCGGCCAAGGAATTTTCACAGGTAAACAACAAACAAATGAAAAATTATGAAAGAATTTGCTTATATTCAAACTTTTTTATGCCCCGGGCCTGAAAGGTCCGCCGGGGGGGCATCTAGTGTTTGGATCCTCTGTCTGTCTGTTTGTCTGTCAGTCTGTAATTCCGTCCCGTCTTTTTGTGTGTCTGTCCCTAATTCTGTCTCGCTAGAAATTTGTTGGGACCGGGGGCATTTATGTTTCACAAACGCATCTTGTTCCACATGAAATTTTAATACATATTATATTTCATGATTTCTTTTTTTCAGACAGAAGATATGCTCCAGACTGCAGAGAAATTAATGGGGCCCTATGTATGGGGACAGTATGATCTTTTAGTGCTTCCGCCATCCTTCCCATATGGAGGAATGGAGAACCCATGTCTCACATTTGTGACCCCCACATTACTGGTAAGTAGAGCACAAAACTTCTTTGCAAATGTATTTTTTGTTTTGTGTTAATATGTAATTCAGTTCGTTAAAGGGGCATTGAACTATTAATCACATGCAAGTGAAAAAGTGCCAAACCTGGGTTTCTCAAGCAATTTTCACAAAATATATAGGAATTTAAGAATTTTTATGCCTGTGTATATCTCTTTTTTTGTTATTGTATATCAGTCTAAGTAGTGAAAAAGGAAAGAACATTTTTTTGAAAAAAAGACACAGCTAATGCCCCTTGAAGTTAGAGGAGAGGAGATGAATCTGTGGAGTCTGTCTTTAGAGACCACTGTTATAAAAGACCTGTCTTCTGTCACCACTTTGAATAAAATCTTGTTTTAGAGACCACTTGTCTTGTATAAGCACATTTCAATGGCAGGTAAGATGGTCTCTTAAGAGAAGTTCCAGTATATAGAATGAAAAAAATTGCACTTATTTTAACAAAATCAGGAATTAAATCTTGCATTTTTTAACAGGCTGGAGACAAATCCTTGGCTGATGTAGTTGCTCATGAAATTTCTCACAGTTGGACAGGAAATTTGGTAACAAACAGATCACCCGAACATTTCTGGTAAATTTAATTGATGTGTAAACTTAATGTTCTGCTTGTAGGACAAAATAACACAATTTTGTTTACATTAGACCTCATTTTGTCCTGGTAAATTGTTATAAAATTCCTTCCCTACGGCCCCTTCCCTACCTGTGGAAAAGGGAAAGGGGATAATCTCAAAAATATATAGATATTACAAACTATAGGTTGATGGGGTATTAAAGGTCGAATGGTTGAATTTTATTAAAAACAAATATACTTGGGTTTTATAGTTAATGAAGTGTCAGTGATGATTGGTGAACATGCAAACACATCATAGATGCTGCAGTTACCACTGACATCTCTTTGTCTGTATCACAAAATTAACTTCACGGGGCGGAGTAACCTTTTGATTATCACACATCTGATTCTACTCATTTTTCGGATATGACAGGCTTCACAGGAAAAGCGTTTTATTCTGCACTAGATACTCGTGGGTATGATGACAAGTAGAAACAACTGCTCCTACCAGTGTTATTATGATGTATTACCTAACATTTAAACTTGTTCGGGTCAAGAAAGGGTTCACATGACTCCATCCCACCAAGTAATATGGATTTTACTATACTGACCATCAAGAGTAAACAGCAAAGACATTCTTATACAGGTTATGTTGTCTCTTAACCATCAATATAAATTACATGTAGACAAAAACACAATGAAAATAAGCAGATCATAGGGCATCGGTTACTGTTAAGATTACAAATACTGAGTTCTTGAATCCGTTGATAATCGATTTCAGCAGCTACCATTTCATCACCAAGATAATGACTCATGACCTTCCTAAGAAAACGTGACTGAATTAAAGTGATTACTGGATGGCTTTAAACAGAATGAGTGATGTATACAGGGCTCAACATTAAGGCACGTCCGACCGACCCTGACTAGTAAAAGATTGGTCCGGTCTAGTTAATTTGTGTCAAAGTAGCCCGACTGGTCGGGTTAAAAATTCACTTCAAATAGATTGAAGAATCTATTATTAAAACAAATTGTTTGAATTTTTGTAATTTATTTACCGATAGTGGGACATTTATTTACATTACCGGTGATTGTGATAATAGATATGTCGCTGATATTACGTGCCGTATAGACTTACTTTCATTTCGTCAATTTTGTCGCCATATATTGTAATACGCCCTCTGGTGAGAGATTGGTAAATAAATCATAGAAAAATGGTAACATTACCAGGTTGACGCTTACCACTGGAATGACACATCAGATTATGTTTTCGTCATTTTTAGATTATTTATGTACAACTACAGAAAATTAATCTATTTCAATGTGAGAAGGGAAACAGTGTTCAAGGTATTTTGATACAAACTGTACGAGTAGTTGACGTCGGGTTCAATATCACACTAGTACTGATATGGCTTAAATATGAAACGCTAGATCGGTAAATACGACACAATACCGACAAAATATCTTTTAATTTAATGTAAAAACGTAAATTATTCCACAAAAAAATGAAAAGGAGCTTCAATCCAGTTACATGTCCCGTCATTCCGGTAATTGGCGTCTTTTCGGTAATTCTATGGACCCGTAAAAATTCAGATTGAAAGTGAAACCGAAAGCTTCGGTCATAAAAATCATAAGTGCGTGCAGCTTCACTAGCCAAGCTAGCATATTTTAATTTAACTGGGCATATAGAATGGTACGTTTCTTTTTTGATAGTTTTGTTTGAATTTAGCCACGATATCTCTAATAAAGCAGAACAATTTACGATAACTATCGATATCTGATTACACTGAGTGACTGACGACGGCTTCTTTATAGTAGTGGAGACATACAATGATACATGATGTATCAAGGAAAGCAAAGGGCAGAACAGAAATCAGAATTTATTTTACAATAATTAGGCCTAAAAGAAAATTTCAAACTTACATACATACTTGTTTCTTGACTTCTATAACATAAATTGTCAAAGCATTCAAGCTAACTGTCTATTCAGGTTTTATTTTGTTCTTGATAAAATTAAAATCTGGAACAATCAGCATGAATAAAGTGTACAAATTGAGGATAATTTACTTGCACCACTCAGAAATGACATGTATGTTTTATACTGTAAAAAAATAACTTGTATTCCAGTCCTACTTATTAGAGTTAGTAGGCTTGAGTACTCTAGAGATTATATGGAATTATTTCAATCATGAAATAATTAATTAATTTCTTTTGTTCTTATTTGTTTTTTTAATTGTTTAAAAAATCAGTTAAAGCAGTAAATAGCATTTAATGGTGCAGCAATAGCTAAAAAATGAGACATAGATATGCACAAGTCTTCTGCCCGTCATCGAGTTCGTCGGGCAATTGATGAAATTAATATGTGAGCTATATTTTACCACTTATTAAAAATTAAAATATAGTGTTTTCATTAAAATCTTTAGATGTGCGTACCCTAATTAAGTAGGATATGGATCTGGAAGAGAGATATCTATAGATATGATGTAACCGAGGTCAGGTCTAGTGATGTTGAGGTCAGGTCTAGTAAAATTTTCTGGTACTGGTCCGACTGGTCTAGTTCTTTTTAAAGTTAATGTTGAGCCCTGGTATATGACTTAAGAAAATACAAATAGCAGTTAAAGTAAAAAATTTTAGTAAATAAGACCATGTTTAGAATGAGACAATTTCTGTTATTAAAATTGATTTTTTCATTAAATTATGTTAGAATAAAAGGGTAACAACATGAACATTATGAACATCCAGGGCTTTTTCTACAGTATCCACAGGGCCAAAATTCTGCCCCATTCCCAATGCAAAATGCATGTATTTTTTCCCAATTTGATGTTGAGCTCATGACCGTAATGAAAAAAAAATAATACTGTAAGGGGAAATGGATTTAAAAAATGCAATTAGATTTCCATGTGTGCGCACAATTTTCCCAATATAACACAAATTTATGTTAAAATTCCCAGTTGTGTTGCCAATGGCATTTTCCCAAAGTTGACAGAAAAATTTCCGACATATGATATTTTTTCTGCATATAACTGAAACTGACATACATTGAAATAGAATTACAGTCATGTTTCTAAGAATCACATGGAGAACATTCATTGTTAACATGATAACTTCCTCTTTTAAAAACAAAGTGATAATTAAAAAACAAAATTACAATTACATATTATTATTTTTTACTTTTTTTTCAAATTTATTGAACAAATCTAAAATCTATTGAAGCATGTTAGTATCAGTTGAAACTTGCTCAACAGGACAAATACCAGTAAATGAATAAGTGAATATTGAACTCTGTAAAGGTATCATGTGTTGGAAAATTTGATAAATAAATAAGTTAGAATATCATTATCTCCAAATTTATGGGAGCACTCCTATTACTTCAAGCTTTCTGATATTCAATATAACAAAACTTTTAATGAACAAATTTATCTATTCATAAAAATCAGCGCCGGCCTTTATTCAACTTGTTTATACAACCAGAATTTCGACTCACTCGGTTTTAACATAACGAGATTCCACTGTATATGTGAAATATGGGATATGCTCATGAATTATTCTTATGACATTTACATGTAAGTTGATTTCTATCATTTGTTACCATGACAATTGCAATGTCTTATCTACATATAGGTTAAATGAAGGTCATACCAAATATGTAGAGAGAATTATAGTAGCAAGACTGAAGCAGGGTGAAGCATATAGACAGTTTTTAGCAAACGAAGGTTGGAGGAATCTACAAAATACAGTTGTAAGTTCCATGTGCACATTGTGTATTTTTAGCTCATCCCTATTAACTCATCAACCCTTGAAGTTACATTTGGACCTGCCCATTTCAAAGAATGGTTAAGTCCACTGTCAGAATTCATGGATGTATGATTTAGAATCAAAATTTTTATAATAATTTTACATGCAATATGAAATAGTCTTGTTCACTCCTGGATTATGACAGTAGACCATACTATTTATTGATCTGGGTGAGTCTAATTGTGACCACAGGGGATTAATGAGTTAAGTTGAGGCTTATGCTACTGAGTCGACATCCAGTTTAGAAGAAGATTGGTAGAGGTCAGGTCTACCTGCTTCCACTGCTCATACATAAGCTAAACTCGCGTGACATATACAGAGTGGTCTGATTAGTGAGGTGTTACAGTGGGACCTCGCTATTGAAACGACTTAACTGACAGACTCAAAGTGGTCTGATTAGTGAGGTGTTACAGTGGGACCTCGCTATTGAGACGACTTAACTGACAGACTCAAAGTGGTCTGATTAGTGAGGTGTTACAGTGGGACCTCGGACGACTTAACTGACAGACTCAAAGTGGTCTGATTAGTGAGGTGTTACAGTGGGACCTCGCTATTGAGACAACTTAACTGACAGACTCAAAGTGGTCTGATTAGTGAGTTGTTACAGTGAGTTGGACCTGGCTATTAAGACGACCTAACTGACGGACTCAAAGTGGTCTGATTAGTGAGGTGTTACAGTGGGACCTCGCTATTGAGACAACTTAACTGACAGACTCAAAGTGGTCTGATTAGTGAGTTGTTACAGTGAGTTGGACCTGGCTATTAAGACGACCTAACTGACGGACTCAAAGTGGTCTGATTAGTGAGGTGGTCTCTTTAGTGAGGTTCTGTACTTATTTAATTGTCAAGAGACTGGAATTTTATGGTCTGATTAGCTAGGTGGTCTTCTAAGCAAGGTGGTCATCTATGTGAGGTGGTTTCCTAAACAAGGTGGTCTCTTAAAGGCTGTGTCTTACATACAAGATTTATGTGCAAGTCACGGCCAAGATCCTCAAGACAGTCATGATTTATTTATCTTGGCGCTATTTTATTCAATTTTCACCGACAAATATGCAAATAAACCTTAGTCTTGAGAAGGTCGGTTAGGTATGCTGTCAGCCAGAATAGTATGATTTATGATTTTCATTGTGTTTTACTTAAATGTTCATCAATTTTTGGCCCAAAACTTACTTAAACCTGGAAATTCTGGCCCCTGGTTAATTTTGGCCTTTAACAATAAAAAGTATAGTCACCGTGTCTAAATTTGCCCTAAGTCAACATATTCTCATGGATTGGACCATGCTTCAATTATTTAACTTGAAAATTTCGATCTCGTCTTAAATTCGCCCTCTCATCTTATGGCAAAAATCGTGAAAATTGTACGGGAGAGAAAATTTTTAGGTCAACAGTAATTATCAGCAATCCACAAAATGGTATGACCTTCATTTAGTGACATTACGTTTGTCTGTAAAAATGTGATATGTTATTAGAAAATTTTAATTTAACATATTGGATGCTTTCAAATCACAGAATTAAGTTAGACAATCCTCTAAGTAATTGCCTTTATGAGCAAGGCAGATTACATTTCATTTCAGAATAAGTTTTATTATGAATTTTCAGATAATCATTTCAGAATTGTTTTGTTATTCAATTTCTGAAATGAAATTGAATGCAAGTGTTAATTAGTAGATATTGTTTGCTATTTTTAGGCTGATTATTCTCGTTTGATCAGGATTTTAGATTGATCGTAATCTATAATGACCTTTAGAAATCATTACTTTGAACAACATGTAGGGTATTTACCAATAAGTGTATATGTGAAAAGTGTTGGTTTTAAATAGGTGATAGCATTTATTTAGATATAAAGAATACAAGTATTTTGATCAACTACATAATTATGTTTCTTGAAATATCTTCAACAGGTTAAATGAAGGTCATACAGTTTTTGTGGAGAGAAAAATTGCAGGAGCACTGCATAATGAGGCTATGAGACAATTCAAGGCAATAGAAGGGTGGAAAGATTTAAAGGAAGGAATTGTATGTTAATCTCCTTGATAAATGTTTAAAACTCATTTAGTAAGACCACCAAACTGACTAGCTTAAATAAGTCTGATTAGCAAGATGGACTTCTAATATAACTGAGGGTCTGCACTTGTCTTTATTAGGAAAATTTTCAAGAGAGTGAATATTTACGGTCTTTATTTCCTAAGTGAGGTGTTGGTTTGGCAAGGTTCCACTGTATATTGTAAATTTTGCTATTCCATATTTTATGTCCCCAAGATTAGGGGGGGGGATGACATTTGTTTGTGGTCTGTCTGTTTGTCAGTAACACATAGTACATTGGAAGCTGTTTGAGAGACCACCTGTCTTTTAAGACTTCATTTTGAAAACAACTTGGTTTAATAATCCTTTTGATAAAATCTCTTTTGTGACACCACCTGAACTGTAAATCCACATTTCAGGAAAGAGTTTGGCCATGACCAACATTTGTCAACATAGTAGAACCTGTAGTTTAGTTATTAATCAAAATGAATGGCTTAGCATAGGTCAGATGCATCTTGTTCCTCAAACTCTTCTTGTTTTTTTTTTTTTTTTTTTTAGATACGGTAATGTTTCTCTGGAAATATTGTAGATTTTAATACTAGTAATATATTTGTTGCTTATTCAGGGAGGAGTGGTCCCTCAATTTTGGAAATATTGATCAGTTGAAAAATCTGTAATAATCCACTGTGCAGTAAATACAGTGAAACCTGTATAACAACCTCCTTAGGAACACAAGAAAACCAGTTTTTATAGGGAGGTTGTCTTTATATAGAGGTTGATTTGTACACAAATGGTACTATTGAGGAAAGCAAAATTCGGTCTTTGTGACCAGATGGTGTTTATACACAGGTGGTTGCTAAAGCAGGTTTTACTGTACTAGTCAAGGACCAGTGGTTGGCAGGACCAGTAGACGGCTATGGTGTTATTTCGTGTTTAGTATGTACCACAACAATATTTATTTTCTTAGGATTGAGAAAAATACCCTTCAACTGATGATTGATCTAAAAAAATTAACAAACATGTGTTGTATATAGGCAAAATAATATAACAGTCGACTACTGGTCCTAGCTGACCACTGGTCCTTGTCCAGTACAAAATTTTCGAGGGATGTCTATTTCATAGATATAACAATCTACTTTGTGTTTTTATATTTATGTTTATATACCATCGGTAAATATCTAGCATTCAAGAAATGTGACTTAATTTTGTGGATTATAATTGGCAATTTAAAAAACTTAAGGAAAATATTGCTTATTTTTGTTTGTAGGAGGATGTCCTGAAAAATGGTCCATACACCAAACTTATACCAAATCTTGTAGGAGTTGACCCAGATGATGCCTTCTCAATTGTTCCTTATGAAAAGGGATTTGCCTTGCTGTACCATTTGGAGACACTTGTCGGAGGCCCAGGTATTAATATGAATATTGTTATTTTTACCAGTAAAAACATTGACGGGATTACAATACAGTGAAATCAGTCTTGAGAGACCACTCATGAAAAACCTTCTGCCTTATGAGACCACATTAAAGAAACCACTCGGTTTTATAATATTTTATATAAAACCTCTTTTGAGAGATCACATTTCAGTGGCAGATTGGGTGGTCTGTCAAGACAGGTTTCATTGTACCTTATTAAGTGAAGCACAAATGTATGATAAAGAATTGGCCTGTTAATTCACTCAGGGATTGATTTTCATCCAATAACTCTCACTTCATGATGACTGACCGTCACAAGGAATACTGTATGTGTATTTAAATTAGCGCACTCATATCTTGGCGTTCTTAGGGGGTGTAAACTGATAAACGCAATCTTGAATTTGTGTGATTAATTTTATTAGCTTTGACGTGTATACAGATTGACAATGGAAAAATTTTAGCGCTACATTTGAATTAGCACATTGATGTGAGCACGTAAGGCGCTAATATTAGAATACCGCTAAATTAAGTACAGGTACACTACCATGTTTATACTTTATAGCTTTTTTTCTTTCATCCCACCAAAATTGTTCACTTGTATGGATACCACCATATCAGTTACTGATACAGGACCACAGATTTTGACAAATGTTTTTAACTTATGCCAAGATTAGAAAACATGGTCTGAGAGAAACGACTCCGTACTTATGGCACAAGTTCCTTCAAAAAAAAAAATTCATTTAAACCAGTCTCAACTGTATACGTAGCTTTGTGAGCTATATATAGACAAAACTACACACGTTTCTATCTGTATTGTCAGACTGCACACGGTCATTTTAGCGGATAGATTCAACAAGAGCATAGCTCGAGTTGAATCCATTTGCTACAATGATTAAGTACAATCTGATGATTTGGATAAAAACGTGTGGTTTTGTATTTATTATTTATTTGTATTATTATTATTTATGTCCCTTATTTATTTATATTTGTACACAAATCTAAAAATCATTCTGTTTTTAACTACTCCATAAAATATTTTGGATAACTTGAATCTCATTTAGAAAAGTAGTTCAGGCAACAACTTTGTATCCAACTACAGTGCATTGCAATACAGTGTTGTGTATTGCATGGGCATATTGTATTTTGAATCTGTATGATTACACATGCATGTAATAAATAAAGTTTATTACATGGTAAAATTCATATCACATATTATATCAGTCCAAGGGCTCAATAAAGCCCTCGGTCTGATATTGAGCCCTTGGGCTGATATGATATGTGATATGAACTTTACCATGTTATAATCTATTTATCATATACAAACAGTACAACTTGCAAATTATGTTGATCGATTTCATTGAAAGTATCAGTTTTATATTTCTGAAGTGAATTAAATGAATTAAGCAAGGAACGTTTGTTTCAATAAATTTTAATTTTTCAATAACTTAGTAGTGTATAATAACTTAGTAATAATAAATGTATACATGTATACAATTATGTAATACCTTTCGCCTTCTTTTGACATTGTAAACAAACAATATGCCATCTGACGCAATGCTCCATTTAAAGTTGATAAGTCCCGAAGTGTCCCGTTTCATAAATTCCGAAGTGCATGATACAGATTTTTGGATGGCCGGTATGATATTGATATGGATTTTTGCATGGCCGGTCTGATATCGGATAGTTGATTTTTGCGATATCATACCATGCAAAACTTACATATAAAGTACTAAGTACATGATAATGTGATTAACTCTCTGTATGTATAAACCTAGTCTACTATATATGTATATAGAATATCATGCTGCCGAGGCTTAGAAAATATTGTAATAAGTGCGGTTCATCAAGTTTACTACAACATTTTCATGCCGAGACTCGTATATTTCACATCCAAAGTCAATAGGATATAATTTTTATCTGGTAACACAGAAAATAAAGAAGTTGTAATCAAATAACTCAATAACATTTCAGTAACATTCAAAGCATTTCCACAAACAATTTGTCACAAATTTTGCTGGTTGACTTAAATTGTAGAAGTGTATAGACGTCATGCTGTGTCAACCTACGTCATTATAGTGTGTACTGATGAGCATCGCTGATGTTATTAGACATATGACTGATAAACCTGAAAAATATCAGGCA